>NQII01001252.1:2149-184088 GCA_002778355.1 Clitarchus hookeri
TGGCTGGGCAAATTGTCTCCTGATGACAAAAAAAATTATAAATGAATTACACACTGACATTATTTACAAATACACTGACAAAATAAACTGAATAAATAATAAACACTAATGCACTCGTGCCCACAAGCCTGTCGGTGTGGTGTGTGTGGTGTGGGCATACTGTGGCAGTCGGTAGGCAAAAGGACTCGTGAACGTGCGGTTCACATCAATGTCTTATTTTCCAGTATGCTGAATCAGAGTAAATATCAGAATTTCTTTTGAGATTTTGTATGATTATCACAAATGCTTGTTATTACAAACTGCAAAAATCTTGGTTCCTTGAGGATTGTATTGAAAAGGTACGATATTAGAATTAAACACACAAATCAAGCATAAGATTATAAATATTTTCAAATAATTTTGAAAAAAAAAAAAAAAAGTTTATGTAAATATTGCACTTGAAATTCCATTAGACCCTTGGAGTTGATATTTTCATTCATTGTAGGCTTCTCAGTATTTCTTCACTAAAACCCAAGATTAATTGTCCAATGGCTACCATGGTAAATAGTTGTGAGAAAGGAATTTCAACATTTTTTTTTACAGCCCATCATTGAATTCAATGGCACCAGTAGTTCCAAGAACACTTACAGTAGAACCTATTTTTTTATGCTGTGCAATTTTCCTGTAGTCGTATATCATTCATACAAGAAAATCAATTTTTTTAATACAAAATGTTTTCTGTCACTTGAGATAAACAAGAAATAGTGTTTGTGTATTTTGTGATCCTTTGGAACATCATAATGATTGTATTGTGTTGTTTTCTTGTAGTGATCCTACCAAGATGTTTAATTTAAAATAAAATATATTAGCAATTATTAGTTAATGTTGAAACAGAAGTTTCATACCCATTTTTTCTTTGACTTAGCTGTGAAACAGAAAATTTACTGCACTTTCAGAGTGGCAAGGAAGATTCTGCATATAATCAAATACTGTACACTTGTTCATAATGTTCATATGTATCACATGTTAATGGCCAATGATTAAACAACCTTTTTGTCACAGAAATATTTGCTGAGGGGCACAGAGAATGAAAACATACAATACACATATGAAAAAAATGGTCATAGTGCAACATTTCAATAATAAACAGTTTGCTTACAGATTTTACTTCTCGTGTTCTGCAAGTATAAATATTTGTCCAGTAAATGTTATTTCAATAGCACTGGATAATTTTTTAGGAATACATTTACTGAACTTGAAAATCGTGTTTGTTTAGGCCGATCAATTAAGAAATTATTACACAAATTTTTCAAGACAGTTCATAAAAATAAGTGTGATGTAAAGTTGCTGGAATGTCATTATACTACATCCAGCACCCTTGATACAACCTGCAACATTGCAGCAACATCCTCCCACACTGTTGCAGCAATGGTGCCCAGCAAAATTGCCTAAACGGAGCCCATCAATGTTACAGTAACTGCATCCAGCAACGTTGCAGTAATGGCGCCCAGCAATGTTTCCCAGCAACATTGCAGCAAAGGTGCCCAGCAATGTTGCAGCAAAGGTGCTCAGCAACATTGCAGCAATGACACCCAGCAATGTTGCAGCAATGGTGCCCAGCAACATTGCAGCAACAACCCCCAACAACATTGCAGCAATTGCCCCCAGCAACATTGCAAATTTCAGACATCTGGACATTGCAGCAATGTTGTGAAAACCATCAGCAATGTTCTAGCAATGTAGAAAAACTTTGGTGCAACGTAGTTGCAATGTTGCTGTGCTGTATGGGTAGTTGTTTTGAATTTTCCCAAAAAAATTTTTATTCCTGCTTTGTGAAATGTGAATTTAGCAGGTAAACACACCTTAAAACTGCTACCTATTGTTAATTTATTCGGCGACGAAAGAAAATTTATATTAATGGGTTGAAATCTGTACGAGCAGGGCCATGCAAGTCCAGAGGTGCACAATACCAAATGGAATAGTTTAGTGTACTCTTATATACTGTGGATGCATACGTTAAAGATTAATGTTGCACAATTATAGAGTGTATATTGATATGTTATCCATATAATTTTGTAAATGAACAACTGTAATGCGTTAATTTTTACAAGTATGTTTGCGATTAATAACCTGTCATACATTTAAGGACTAGTCTGCAAGTTGCGGACTCGTTTCAGAGGTGATTTTTCTAATCACCGATTTGCCATTTTAGTGTAGGAGTTTATGGGATTTATTAATTAATATCTAAGGCTGTGAAAGTTAGAGTAGAGTGAAGGTAAACAAATACATGAACAACAGATCCATGCATGTTCCAAGCATTACTTTTAGCTTCCTTCGTAATAAAATTGCAGTTTGCCAAGCATTAATAAAAAACTTAACTCATTTTTTCTCCCCAAGCCAGCAGAGTTGCAGTGACAAGAAATCAGCTGTTGATGAATACAAGAATATACAACTAAATCAGTTCTCATATTTTTAAAAGCTNAAAAAGCTATTTTTACGTTAAAATTTTACAAAAACGGGCATCCGCCTTTAAAGTAGTGAGTAAACTTTCATAAGATCACAAACATATCTTTATACTTCATAATATACTACAATAAAATTCTCGAATACTGTAATGAAATACTCTTCAATAGATAAATTGGCAAACTGATTGTTATGAGTTTATAGTGATACTGTGAAACCTTTTGATAATATTCTCTTTCTCTAATACATGCAAAGTTTCTTCATTCCCCTTGGAATGAGTACAGGGATTTATTGTTAATTGATTTGTATGATTAATGAAAACATTTGTCAATTTGTAACATATTGTCAAGTCCACTGGTAAAAAGAATTTTTGCCAGTGATAATGTTGACGTGACCAAGCTTGCACATCTGCAGTTTATTTTTTAATAATGATCCTTATTTTTTTCTTTCTTCGGTACTAGTACATACTGGAAGTTNTTGCACATCTGCAGTTTATTTTTTAATAATGATCCTTATTTTTTTCTTTCTTCGGTACTAGTACATACTGGAAGTTGTCAAATGTAATAAATAGGTTGCAATGTACCTACACACATGTATACATAAATTATTAAGAGATGAGATATACAAATCAAAATACAGAAAAAAAAAATTATTTATATATATATATCTCGCGTATTCTTGGAACTGGCATTTGTAACTTTTGCAGTAGACCTTGACGTGACCAAGCTTGGCTACGACGATAAAGCCAACTTGATCTACGGTGTTTCCAGAGTTGTGAAGTAATATGTGTGTGCCCGGCGCCACAGCTCTGCGGTGAGCTGATGAGATGTAGGGTCGTTCGGCCGACAGCCTAGGGACTCTGGTAAACACTCCGTCATACACACGTTGCCGAGGTTGTGGGCCACCTCGCACGCCTTACTTGATTATCAATAAAAACAGTGGTGCTGGTTGTTAAGGTATTTATTACCCCGTTATGTACACTCAACTATACAGAAGACACGTGGCCTGAATGGCCCGGAACTACAAGCGACCACGTGGTCTTATCATGTGAAGCTCGAAATGCACTTTTGATTCCCGATAAATAATAACGTCGCTCTCCCCTCGGCGCTATGCAAGTTAAGTAAGGAAAGAGATGATGATAATGATTTATAACGTTATGGATTCGACTGGATACTGTTCGACAGATGATGTCCTTGCTAGGGCTTCTGCGGAGTGGGGAGAGCATACGTCCGAGCTTGTCCAAGTCCTGGCGAATACTGGCCGGAAATGTGCGCCGGCTTCTGCTACCTAGGCGCAGCTGACGCCATGCGGTGAAAAACAATATACACTGAAAGATGAATATGGGATGGAAAATGATATGAACTAAATTAACACAAGAAAACATAATTACCCTTACACAAATACATNAAAGATGAATATGGGATGGAAAATGATATGAACTAAATTAACACAAGAAAACATAATTACCCTTACACAAATACATGATAAAAATGATAATACTTATTCTAAATGTTTTCATTGCACCAGCCACAGCATTGCCAAATGNGATAAAAATGATAATACTTATTCTAAATGTTTTCATTGCACCAGCCACAGCATTGCCAAATGTAGAAAGTCACATTTCTCTGGCTGTGGCTGGGCAGATTGTCTCAGATGACAAAACAAATTATTTATTAATTACACACTGACACTATTAACAAATACACTGACGAAATAACTGAATAAATAATAAACACTAATGCACTCGTGCCCACAAGCCTGTCGGTGTGGTGCGTCTGGTGTGGACATACTACGGCAGTCAGTGGGTAAAAGGACTCGTGAACGTGCGGTTCACGTCAACCTATTAATTTTTAAAACATTGGTAAGTATTATGACAAACTGATGATAACGTTTACAATATTTACATCATCACCACCACCCATGTTTTCGACTATTCGCCAGGTCTGCAATAGTGACACACAAACAATTATTAAACTTTTTTTTAATATACACTGTTGTAGCAAATTTTATGGTGCAAAAACTAGAATTACACATAGAAAAAAACAAAACCAAGTAGGAATATTTCTCAACAGGTAAATTAACACACAGAATTCTGCAGAAGGAATCTATTTAGTTGCAAGAAGACCACTGTGTTTGTCTGTTTTTGTTGTGTCTAATATTAGTTTTTTTATGTTAATTTGTTGCTTACTGACTAAATTCCTGCTATGGAAATATTTTTTTGTTCTTCGTGGTCTTCGCATAGGTCTACCTGTTATCAACTATTCTTGGTTCGTTTTCTTTATCTGTATGTGTAATTCTGGTTTCGTGCGACAAGAGTGAAAATACACGTGTCCGAAACCATTTTTCATTTAATATACTGAGGTGACAAAAGTCATGGGATATCAATATGCAAATATACAAATGGCAGTAGTATTGCGTACAAAATTTATAAATGGGCAGTGCATTGGCTGGGCTTTCATTCGTAGTCAAGTGATTCATGTGAAAAGATTTCTGGCGTGATTATGGCTGCACAACGGGAATTAACAGACTTTGAACGCGGAATGATAGTTGGAGCTAGACACATGGGACATTCCATGTCGGAAATTGTTAGGGAATTCAACATNGTGAAAAGATTTCTGGCGTGATTATGGCTGCACAACGGGAATTAACAGACTTTGAACGCGGAATGATAGTTGGAGCTAGACACATGGGACATTCCATGTCGGAAATTGTTAGGGAATTCAACATTCCGAGATCCAGAGAGTGCCGAGAATACCCTAATGTCAGGCATAAGCTCCCACCACCTGCACTTGATGACCGAGACCAACGATGTGTGCACAGAATGGTCAGTGTTAACAGACAAGCAAGNAGCTCCCACCACCTGCACTTGATGACCGAGACCAACGATGTGTGCACAGAATGGTCAGTGTTAACAGACAAGCAAGACTGCGTGAAATAACCGCAGGAATCAAAGTGGGACGTATGACGGACATGTCCGTTAGGACAGTGCGGAAAACTTTTNACTGCGTGAAATAACCGCAGGAATCAAAGTGGGACGTATGACGGACATGTCCGTTAGGACAGCGCGGCAAACTTTTGCTGTACTGGGCTATGCTAGCAGAATACAGACTCGAGTGCCTTTACTAACAGCACGGCAGCGCCTCTCCTGGACTGGTGACCATATCGGTTGGACCCTAAACGACTGGAAAACCGTGGCTTGGTCAGATGAGTCCCGATTTCAGTTGGTAAGAGCTGATGGTAGGGTTCGAGTGGGATGCAGACCCCACGAATCCATGGACCCAAGTTGTCAACAAGGAACTGTGCAAGCTGGTGTGGGCTGTTTTTTTACATGGAATGGACTGAGTCCTCTGGTCCAACTGAACCGATCATTGACTGGAAAGGGTTATGTTCAGCTACTTGGAAACCACTTGAAGCCATTCATGGACTTCATGTACCCAAACAACGATGGAATTTTTATGGATGACAATGCGCCATGTCACCGGGCCACAACTGTTTGCAATTGGTTTGAAGAACATTCTGGAAAATTCCAGCGAATGATTTGGCCACCAAGATCGCCCGACATGAATCCCATCGGACATTTATGCGACATAACTGAGAAGTCAGTTCGTGCACAAACTCCTGCACCGACAATACTTTCGCAATTGTGGACGTCTATAGAGGCAGCCAGGCTCAATATTTCTGCCGGGGACTTCCAACGATTGGTTGAGTCCATGTCACGTCGAGTTGCTGCACTTCGCCGGACAAAAAGGTCCGATGGTACGTGAGGAGGTATCCCATGACTTTTGTCGCCTCAGTGTACAGGGGGGTTCGTAGGGTACGAGTTATCTCTTTGCCATAAGGGCAAAGTTTCGTGGGGGGGCTTATTTTGGAGGTGATTGTTTTCTGTCTTACCAAGGTGGCTGTTGTCCTCTTAGCTGGGAAGGGGAAGGGAGGTGGGTCTGCGACTGATGGCTGCTGTGGTGCTACTGGTATCTTGAGGTGGTGATCTCTCCTTCAAAAGAGATGTCCGTGTGGGTGGAGGGGGTGAGGGTAAGCAATAGTGTGATCTCTAAGTTGTGTTGATAAAGAAGTACATCAGTCAAGTTGTGGGTTAAATAGCAAGTTTTTATTCTGCGAAAATATAGACACCCTGTCCGAGTCTGTACAAAGCAAGTTGAGGGCCTTAAGGGTGAATCAAACACTAACATACTAAGATTGTTTTATCCAGCCAAAGTTGACTAAATATGGACATTAGGCATCGGGGATTTAATGACTCCTTGCGTTCCTTGAGCGATGAACTCTGGCACTTAGCTGTATATGGTTCCTTTTGGGGTTGTTCCAGCGGCAGGTTGAGGTCCGGTCAGATGGGTGGCCCTTCCCGTGCTCTCGGCTGGGTCTCGTCGGTTTGGCGGACTCAGCTGGCATCCTCCTTCAGGGCTGACTCTCTTCGACGACTGGTGGTCTCGGCTGGAAGTTTCCTTCGGCGCTGGAGTAGGGCTCCAGTAAGCGACTTCTCCCTTGAGGTCGCCGGGATCAACTGCCATTTGGGCAGCGTGTCGTCGCATATATCTTTGCGTCGAGCTTCGCACATCGCCGCCATAGGTCTCTCTCCTTGCTGCCAGGCCGTCCAGCGTTGTGGTAATGCGCCTACCAGGGCTACTAGGTTGCGGTGGGTTGCCTTACCGCCCACTCAGGCGCGGAACATACGGACTCGTAAGCAGTTATCTCGTTGGGAATGCTTGTGTAAGATGGTGGGGGTATGGCAGTGGCGCTTTAGAATAAAAGCTGTATGCGACACGCATCAAATTTGATATTTACATTTTCTTAAGTTTGAGCAGTTCTTTTTTTTTTTACACTGTACATTTGTCATTTTCTTTAATTATTTACTTTTGGAAAGAAGGAGCTTGACTTTGTAAATCTTTCAATTGCTATATTAAACACTTTTATGAGGAGTCATAATAAAATTTAACAGAATCTACAATGATTTGTGAATAGTGCTAATTTATACATAATACAATTGTGATGTAATAACTTTCTCTAGAGAATATAATGACATCAAAGGTACCCCAGGGTTTGTGAATTTATTACACTACATTATACAGTGGTCTGTTGACAGGTAAGTGCTGCGCACTATTAGTAGCAGAGCGTAATCATCTTCCGTACGCCCAAGAAGATGTAGTTATCAACTTGTGGTTCTTTGGCGCCATAATGCGGTTTTGCACATTGTACCGGCTTCCATGTTACGTCCTTTTATTGGTGTAAGAGTTGGTAAGCCCCCCTGTTTTAATTTTTCTATTCAAATAAGTGTATTTATTGTATTACGTGTGATATTGTGGATGAATAGTTTTATTTATGGTACGACCGTATATGTTTGTGTGTTTATTCAATATGCTATACTTAGAGCTATGCGCGCTTATATGCTTGCTGACGCGACGTGTTCCATGTGATATGAAGCCTCTACATGAACTCCGGATTACCCATAGGATTTATTGGATATTACCAGTCTATGCTGATGAGAGTTTGGCATTAGAGTATTATTTATTTTCATTTTTATTAGTAAGTTCTAAACACAGATAGACAATTACATTAGCCATATAGAATGTTTAATTCAGGACAGAAGCCTAATACGTTTAAATGCACTACTGTCGTAGTTGTATTCAATCTGCTGAATAATTGGAAACATACATTCGCAATCTGTTATATGTATTTCTGAAACATCTGGGTAGTTTGGTAGCATGTTATGTGACATGTTATAGCTTGCCATTGTGTATCTAATGATGTATTAATAGTGTAAAAATGTATGCATGCCTCAAGATGTAATAGCTCATTGTCGAAGGTTTTGTCTTGATTCCAATGCATAAGGATCACCGTTTGTACTTGTACATGTGTTGGGCCTAGCGTATCACACAGGTGCGATGCGGCGATTAGCACTTTTGTGCCAGCTAAAAGGTGGTACNATATCACACAGGTGCGATGCGGCGATTAGCACTTTTGTGCCAGCTAAAAGGTGGTACCCATACAGCAATTGAAGTTCAGTGCTACCAACTTCTGCGGGTGGAATGGTTTTCTTTAATGACATGNTCATTGTCGAAGGTTTTGTCTTGATTCCAATGCATAAGGATCACCGTTTGTACTTGTACATGTGTTGGGCCTAGCGTATCACACAGGTGCGATGCGGCGATTAGCACTTTTGTGCCAGCTACAAGGTGGTACCCATACAGCAATTGAAGTTCAGTGCTACCAACTTCTGCGGGTGGAATGGTTTTCTTTAATGACATGTTGAAACACATGATGCTCAATTTTGCAAGCACATTAGTTATAATGTACGAGGGTTATTCGGAAAGTAAGGTCCGATTTCTTATAAAACATAAACTATCACAGATTTTTCAAAAAACTTTTTTCATTTAATTCCTTACATGTTTCTCAANTTTTTCTCTTAATTCCTTACATGTTTCTCAATTTTACTACATAGTTTCCATATTTGTTTAAACATTTGTCATAAAGTTCTACAAGCTTTTGTATGCCTAAGTCATAGACGTCTGCCGTCTGTGAGAATAACCAGTCTGTAACTGTTACTTTCACCTCACCATCTGTGGCGAAGCGCTTGGCGCCGAGAAATGCCTTTAAGTAGCGGAACAAGTGAAAAACGCTCGGCGCCAAGTCTGGACTGTATGGTGGGTGGTCAATCTGTTCCCATTCAAAATATCTGATCAGATTTTGGGTGTGAATGGTAGAATGGGGCCTGCCATTGTTATGCAGCAACAAAACTCCAGACGTCAGAAGTCCACGTCGCTTATTTCGTATTGCACGTCGAAGTTTAGTCAGGGTANCAAAACTCCAGACGTCAGAAGTCCACGTCGCTTATTTCGTATTGCACGTCGAAGTTTAGTCAGGGTAGCGCAGTAGGCGTCCGCATTGATTGTTGTCCCTTGCTGCATAAACTCGACTAACAAGACTCCATGTCTATCCCAAAACATGGTTGCCATATCCTTGCATGTTGAGATTGTCCGCTTGGCCTTGACTTTGACTGGTGATGTCGGATGACGGCATTCCATTGATTGCCGTTTACATTCTGCGGTCATGTGAGAAACCCATTTCTCGTCCCCTGTGACAATCTTCTCTAAAAATTGATCACCTTCCTTATGATATTGGTCCAGAAAATCAAGAGCACAAGACATTCTTTTCATTTACTGATTCTCAGTAAGCAGCCTGGGAACCCAACGTGCGCACAATTTGTGAAATTGCAGATTTTCAGAGACAATTTTGTGCAAAGTTGTTCTACCCACATTTGGAAATTCCAATGCTAAAGTTGAAATAGTGAATCACCTGTCTTCACGAATCTTTTCGTCCACGGCTTTGACCAAATCTTCTGTGATCACTGATGGTCGGCCTGATCGCGGTTCATCATGGACATTTTCCCGTCCGTCCTTGAAAGCTCACACCCACTTACGCACTTTGCTGCCACTCATCGCATTGGGGCCATACACTTGACTTATCTGTCGATGAACTTCCGCTGCTGAAACGTTCCTTGCTGTCAAAAACAGAATCACTGGCTGCATTTCACAGTCAGCGGGCTGATCAATTGTTTTAAACATTTTGAACTGCTGCTGTAAACAGCACACTGTAACAATACCAATGCAAATGGCGTCATTAGACGAGCAGGGTATGCCGGGAGTCGGTGAGCGTGCGCATTAGAATGTTCGCGCGACATTCGATTAGCTATGGCGATTCGGACGTNATCGCATTGGGGCCATACACTTGACATATCTGTCGATGAACTTCCGCTGCTGAAACGTTCCTTGCTGTCAAAAACAGAATCACTGGCTGAATTTTACAGTCGGCGGGCTGATCAATTGTTTTAAACATTTTGAACTGCTGCTGTAAACAGCACACTGTAACAATACCAATGCAAATGGCGTCATTTGACGAGCTGGGTATGCCGGGAGTCGGTGAGCGTGCGCATTAGAATGTTCGCGCGACATTCGATTAGCTATGGCGATTCGGACGTTACTTTCTGAATAACCCTCATATTGATGTGGTGATATTAATTTAATTGGTAGTGGCTTCTTTTCTTCACATTTGAATTAACATTTATTTATAAGGTGTTGCGTACTAAAGAGAAATTGCTTCTTTGTGATAGGACTTCAAATTAACTGCTCGCCAGTATAGACCAGCTTGAGTTCGGAAGGAAAACATAGCATGGGTGAATGTCAGAGCATTGCTGATCAAAAGAGAAAATTCTATGTAATTATGCCCCAAATTTTTCTATCTCAGACAGTTGTCCTAAAACATAAAAAAATATTCAGTTAGTTTATTTTATATGGGCGATTTTTGTATTTCTTGCATACACTGTATCATATGTGCAATGTCCCATTTTGCCCAGTCGTACACTGGAGAGCCAAAAAACTGGCATAGGCGTGCGTATGCAAATAACAGAGGTAAGGAACCAATCGGAGTGAAGCGATGCGGTCGGCAGCGCCTATATAAGACAACAAGCGTCTGGCAAAGTTGCTAGAACGGTTACTGCTGCTACAATGGCAGGTTATCAAGATTTAAGTCAGTTTGAACGTGGTGTTATAGTCGGCGCATGAGAGATGGAACATAGAATCTCCGAGGTAGCGATATAATTTGGATTTTCGCGTACGACCATTTCACGAGTGTACCATGAATATTGGGAATCTGGTAAAACATCAAATCTTTGACATCGCTGCAGCTAGAAAAAAATCGTGAATGAAGAGGACAAACGACGACTGACGAGAATCATTAAACGTGATAGACGTGCAACCCTTTCTCAAATTGGCGCAGATTTAAATACTGGGGAATTAACAAGTGCCAGTGTGCGAACTATTCAACGGACCATAATTTATATAGGCTTTCGGAGCCGAAGACCCACTTGTGTACCGTTCTTGACTGCATGACACAAAGTTTTACGCATCACCTGCGTCCACCAACACCGCCATTTTACTGTTGATGACTGGAAAAACGTTGCCTGGTCTGACGAGTCTCGTTTCCAATTGTATCGGGCGGATGGACGTGTATGGGTATGGAGACATACTCATGAATCCATGGACCCTACATGTCAGTAGGGGACTGTTCAAGCTGGTGGAGTCTCTGTCATGGTATGGGGCATGTGAAATTGGCGTGAAATGGCACCCCTGATATGTCTAGATACGACTCTGACAGGTGACAGATATGTAAGCATCCTGTCCGATCACCTGCACCCACTCATGTCCATTGTGCATTCCAACGTACGTGGACAATTCCAGCAGGACAATGCGACACCCCACACATTGAGAGTTGCTACCGAGTGGCTCCAAGAACACTCGTCTGACTTTAGACACTTTCATTCACCACCTAAATCACCAGTCATGAACATTATTGAACATATCTGGGATGCCTTGCAACGTGCTGTTCAGAAGAGATCTCCACCGCCTCGCACTCGTATGGATTTGTGCACTGCCCTGCATAATTCATGGTGTGAATTGCCTCCTGCATACCTTCAGACATTAGTCGAGTCAAGGCCACGTCGTTTAGTGGCACTTCTGCATGCTCGCGGGGGTCCTACACGATATTAGGCAGGTGTACCAGTTTTTTTGGCGCTTCAGTGTATCTCGACAGTTGAAGGGCCAAGTAACTTCGTGACTACATATGGCCCTTTGTATTTNTTTTTTTGGCGCTTCAGTGTATCTCGACAGTTGAAGGGCCAAGTAACTTCGTGACTACATATGGCCCTTTGTATTTAAAACGTTAGTCCTTTATGCCATTATTTATTTGAACCCAGACCCAAGCACCCTCCTTAATGAGATTAGGGCGATGGGAATTTTATCAAATCGGCACTTTTGTCTTTGTTGTGATTAATATATATGTTTTTTCACCGGTTCTCTTCCTTTTAGTAATGTTTCGCACCAATCTTGTGTCCGTTGTAAATATTTATTCACTACTAGCTTACCCAGCCACGCATTGCTGTGGCATAAAAGATTTTGTTTCTATTCAGTTTTATGAAATTAATTGAAAGAAGTATATGTATTTCCAAAATCGTTATTATTGAAGTATTTGTTCGTATACAATGTTTTTAGTTTTACCATCTTTCACGCGTATGAATAAGTTGGATGGTTCAAACAGCCTCAATGTTCAAACAGACAGCTGTCAACAAAGGTGCTTCCTGGTGCGAAAGCATGGTAAAAATTAGGTTTTTTTCTCCNTGGTTCAAACAGCCTCAATGTTCAAACAGACAGCTGTCAACAAAGGTGCTTCCTGGTGCGAAAGCATGGTAAAAATGAGGTTTTTTTTGCAGATTTTATTACCTTTGCAGGTAATACAGATAAAAAAGAAAGGTGTACAAACACTCGTGGGAATGAAAGGAAGGTTTATAAAAAAACAGAATGAATATTGGTAAATTTTTTCGGATGATATACGCGTCCGAACAAACGGACACAACATTTATATATATATAGGGATTACATGAGACGGTTTAGTTGCTTCGATTCCATGCAACAGATAAAATTGCGAAAATTCTGTACTAATATTTACAGGTTTGTTATAGCTAAAAATAATAAAATCAAAATATTCATGCCATGAAGCGGAATCTTCATGTGTACAAACTGTTAACTCTAGCCATATAATNAAATAATAAAATCAAAATATTCATGCCATGAAGCGGAATCTTCATGTGTACAAACTGTTAACTCTAGCCATATAATATTATTCAACCCTTCCACTAGGCCATTACATAACGGGTTATATGATGTGGTCTGGAGCTTCTTAAATTGCAATGTTTTTAATAATGTTGTTAACTCATTGTTAAAGGATGTTCCTCTGTCTGTTAGAATTTTCTGTTGGCATCCATATCACAAAATAACTTCTTTGATAAACTCCGCACATGTTTGCACAACTATCGCTTTTACTGCTTTAGCGACAACAAATCTACTGACAAATTCTGTAATTACTAGTATGTAACGATTCCCTTTGCGAGATGTGTGTAGCGGACCTTTCGTGTCTAATGCCAAGCATTTAATAATGAAGGTGTCTCGATTGGTTGCAATTGTCCCATTGGTTTAGGTTGCTGGATTTTATTTCCTGATATGTTGTACAATTTTTACATAATTCTTTACAACTTTGTTTATGGACTCCCAGTAATATGTTAGTTTAGTTTTCTGAAAAGTTTTGAAAATGCCTAAATGACAACCTCCTAATAAGGCATCGTGATGCACCACTATTATTTCGTTTGCGTAATATGTTGGCACTAATGTAAGTTTTTTTTCTCCAAATGGCATATTTATTTTTAAATATATTTCAAAATTCGCTGCTTTACCATAATGCCTAGCCAATATTTTATAACAAGGATCTGCTTTTTCTGGTTGTGATAAGACGGTTTTCAAATTTTGAATATGCAGATTGCGTTCGTATTGTCTTGAGAAGGGCTTATTATTACTATTATTTATTAATTATCGTTTTCAATCTTTATAAGTATATTCGTGCTCGTGATTGTACACTGGATAAAAGTATAATCTACCTTTTTCTTTGGTTATTAAAATCTGAATGATCAAAACAGGTTCCACACTTGAGAATGTGATTTTTATGTTGAATCCTTTCTTGTATAATCTCGCTACTTATACTAAATAATTCCGAAATGGCTCTCACAGGTGGTTTTAGCAGAAAATTTGGCGATTCCATTATTACTTTGCATATTTCCGATCTGTCTAGCGACATATGCTTGTATTCTGTAAAAAAAAATTCTATATTCTTGCCAGTTAATACTAACAAGCTTTACAATAGCTGCCTGTAATTTAGTGTGTTTTTCGGCTATTTGAAATATGGCGTCTACTAATGCCTTATTGATTTTTCATAAAATCATCCTTAATTTTTAATATATGTTGTTTACTTTAATTTCTTGTAACTGAGCTTGTTTTAGGGTAGGAATTTTACTGAGTTCGTTGGGCAAGCTATTTAATTTTCCTTTAACAATATTTGCCTCAAAGTCATATTCTGACGTGGCATGGCCACTGTCATCACGTCGCTGCACCAGTGCATCCCGATGCGTGTTCATATCGTTCTCTTGGGAACGGGTAATGACCCAATACCAAGGGATCCAACCGAGTGCCTGTGGTGTCCCTAGAGAAATCTGTGTAATTAGGATAGGAATCAAGTTTTAGAATGTGTAGTAAATATCATTAGATACATAGTCCACGGGCAAATGTTCGTGAAATTGGCCCTTAGGGGATTGCGAAGGAATCGCAGAATAAATGCATGCCACGTGCATGTTCAATGAGGTGTAAAGTAGCAAGGCTAGGATATTTGAAGAGTTCTATATAATTTTGCGAGTGCAATTGTGTGTCTAATCAAGCCAATCAGTGACGAGGGAAATAATTAGTCTTTATTTCAACCTGACTTTTCCGGCCGTAGAGTGCTCCAAAACTTAACAGACCTAAATTTCCCATGTGCTCTACAGGACACCACACAATCATTTTTTGTATTTAAATTAGTGCTTAAGAAAGAACACTGAACTCTCCTCAAGCTAAGGGATGTCCATCCCAAACATTGAAGGGTCCTATTGTCTGTATGTTTGAAGTGTTTATGTAATAAGGTCAGTAAAATAAGATACCTCGTGGGATGGCACGAGCTCTCGGCGAGAATGCAGTTCGCCCATGCTACCCCCGGCAGTCTGATTCCACAGGTTTTAGGTGCTGCATGTGCGTCGCATCGTGGGGGACTTTTATACTTGGTTTTGAATACTTAACTGCAATAGGTTAACACAATTTACTGGAACTTTTATTTAGTTTACCAACAGTCTTCCCTGCATTCGCAGCAACCATTCGTCAGCTCAATTTACCGACTCCAGAGGTTTAATTACTCTTGCAAATTTTCGCACCATTTTTGGCCTTTTTATACANCGTCAGCTCAATTTACCGACTCCAGAGGTTTAATTACTCTTGCAAATTTTCGCACCATTTTTGGCCTTTTTATACAATAACGGCTGCTGGCAGGCCTTGTGAGTCAGTTCTGGTTTAATTTGCATCGCATATATGTAACCATGTACACTATTTGGTAATAAAATTTACTTGAGCTAACCAAAACTGGTGAGTTCTCATTTAGTATTGTATTCTGGGTCCTGGTNAACTGGTGAGTTCTCATTTAGTATTGTATTCTGGGTCCTGGTTCTATCCAGGAAGTCATCGACGCCTCAAGGAGGCATCCTTCATTTATAAGGTAAAATATAATACTAAGATATGATGGGGAGCCTGAAATTCCCAGCTTTATATTACGTTTTCCTGTAAATTTGTACCGTGTGTATCAGGGTATACAGGCACATGGTCGTTCTGCGAACTATCCTGAGAACTGTGACTTCGTGCTCACCCAATGAACTGTCACCTATTCTATTCGAAATAGGAATATTGTGTAATATTCTGACTTTTCTTAAAATAGTCGCCGGACGATGTCCGCATTACTATCCCCAACTGCTCAGATAAAGTTAAATGGCTCGCCCAACTAGGTGTGGCAAAAATAAATCATAACAAACACATGTGTGCAAATCTGGAGAAGAAAGGACAGTCGGACTTAAAATTCTCAATTTGTGCTGCTTGGCCAGAAAGAATGCGGTCAGTGCCGCCTTTTTGTGGCTAGGTCAGACCCGCCTGGGACAATACACTCTGATGTCACAGCCGACCAGTCATGAAGCGTGCAGAATCTCAGGTGACTGTGTCGCGGTAAACAACCGGACGGGGCGATACACTCCGTATGCGTGAGGAGCTCGCAAACGGTAAAGGCAGCTGCCTTCCGGGAAGATGGTCCACAATTACAAATATGAACCGGTCTACTGCGTCGCATCTACCACACGTTCCATGTCTAACCACGTCGTGTGATATAAAAAACTGTTCAGAAATGGAGTACAATCATACTCTACTATCCAACTAAAAAAAACTGCTGATCACGACAAAGTCGAGCTCTTATTTTTTAACGAGGCGCTCTTAGCCACGGGGGCCATACCGCACCCNCATCTACCACACGTTCCATGTCTAACCACGTCGTGTGATATAAAAAACTGTTCAGAAATGGAGTACAATCATACTGTACTATCCAACTGTCGGAAGTTTGATCACTGCAGAAAACCCGGAACACTCGATCCCTTCTACAAATATAACATACANTACTATCCAACTGTCGGAAGTTTGATCACTGCAGAAAACCCGGAACACTCGATCCCTTCTACAAATATAACATACACGCAGGTATATGCAGGTGCCCGCCGACCGAATACGATGCATTCTTCCTGCCTCCACTCGCTCCCACAGCGGTCGCCTACTGCTGCGCGCGATCCATGTGTGCGAGGGTTGGCATAGACTCCGTGCACTGTGCTATATGCCAATGCGTAATACATACGAGTTGCTTACACTACACAGAATTGATAACCCTGCGACACCATCAGTGCCAGTGCTTGCAATGCACAGAACAGTGGACAACACGCCAACCAGAACTCCTAGAGCACAAGCTTCAGCCAGCAACCATTGAGTACCCAAACAACAACCAGGGTTCAATGTTTTGGGCAGAATATTGTGTGAACCCGGAAAAGGCGTGCATAAACTGCAAAGAGTGTAACGCGAATTTTCATCCCACATGTGTGTCTGCAGGGGAATGGCAGGCTGTCCGCGAGGGAACGTTTAAGTGTAAACAATTTCAAAAAAAGTACACAGCACAATACAGGATCATACCAGAACCCATGCGAATAAAAAGGGAAATTGATGTGTTCACCCAACCTGTGCTGAGATCACATAATCAGCAAACCCAGCGAATGGAACTCATGCCACCCATGCCTGCATGGCAGGGAATCATAGGAGCTGGTGGGACACAGTTCGAAATACCGGGGCCATCGTCTCCCGAGTACAGGACAAGACTAACATGACAGAATTGTGTCACCCCTGCCAAATTTCAGACACTCTGAAACGTTTCCGGCCAGACAGCTAAGAACGCACGCGCATTCCTCAAAGAGTGCACTACCCGATTAAAGTGATATGGTGTTAGTGAGGAAGAGTGGGTGAGTGTCATCGGGAACCAACTACTCGGGGAAGCGAAAGCAAGGTGGGGGTCCACCACAGAATACTATATGTCCTGGGGACAATTCGTACGCAAATTTACTGCCAGATATGCGAACATTTATATTACATTAAAACAACAGGTCGCCCTGTTTACAGAGGAACAAGGAGCCACCAAAGACATGGACATATTCGTAAGCCAAAAGTTAAGTATAGCCAACAGACATTATTCACATTTCCTGGAGGAAGACGTGCTCCATACGATCGTGGAAATGGTGAGACACTAATACCGACCGATCTTATGGCCCATGGTGTTCAACGGAACACAACACTTCCTAATAACAGCCATGAGTGTAGCATGAGACACGGAGAAGCGCAGGGCGGCAAATTTTAATGCACGCAGTAAAGGCGGGTGGACAGATGCGAGGATCAATACTGTGGACACCCGGACGTCCGGAGGGAAGGTGGCATAAGAGACAATCCCAAAATCCGGGACGCCAATAGTGGGAACGGCCCACCAAACCTGCCTCGCTGCCGTATATGTAAGGACGACCAATACCACTGGCACAAAATGTTCCCGAACTGGGAGAGTGAATCACAGGGAAACGACAAAGCAGAGTAGGGCGAATTGGGGCCTCCCTCACCACCATTGTCGCGACCGGAACTCCCGATACTACTAATAACAAATAGATCCACCATTACCTAGGCCCGGTTAGCTCTGCCAGTGATCAGCTGATCAGAATGCACATGCGCTTGGATGAGTGTTATATCGTCGCCTTAATCGATACGTACACGTTGGATAACTTCGTGTGGGCGGAGTTAATAGGCCAACAGCTGATTACCAGGGACAAACAAATCGTACAATTGGCCGNTTGGATAACTTCGTGTGGGCGGAGTTAATAGGCCAACAGCTGATTACCAGGGACAAACAAATCGTACAATTGGCCGCATTGAACGGGACGAGTGTTTGGGTGAAGTCCAAGTGGGAAAACATATTCGTGACTGTTCTATTGTCATCATCGCCCTCGTCTCTGACGAGATACGAGAGAACCTGATTCTAGGAGTGACATGGCTTAGACAACACAATGCCATTATTGAAATCGCCATAGACAGCATTCACTTTGGTTTGACCGAACGGCGAACNTTGGATAACTTCGTGTGGGCGGAGTTAATAGGCCAACAGCTGATTACCAGGGACAAACAAATCGTACAATTGGCCACATTGAACGGGACGAGTGTTTGGGTGAAGTCCAAGTGGGAAAACATATTCGTGACTGTTCTATTGTCATCATCGCCCTCGTCTCTGACGAGATACGAGAGAACCTGATTCTAGGAGTGGCATGGCTTAGACAACACAATGCCATTATTGAAATCGCCATAGACAGCATTCACTTTGGTTTGACCGAACGGCGAACNCATGGCTTAGACAACACAATGCCATTATTGAAATCGCCATAGACAGCATTCACTTTGGTTTGACCGAACGGCGAACAATGTACAACATCTCAGAGAAAATTGCGAACAATTTGTCCAACTAGAGATGTTCGACCAATCCCTACTCTCGGAACATAAGGACGTGATCTAGCGAGTCCTGACCGAACGACAGGATATATTTGCAGTGGCAGACCCCCTTGAAAGAACGAGCGTTGCAGAACATGTGATACAACTAATTAAAGTTGAACCGCTTTCTGGTCTGCCCCTTGTAATTATGATCCTTATCACATGATTATCATTAATCAATAAATCGAGGAAATGATTATTGATGGGGTAATAGAACCCTCGGAAAGCAATTACAACTCAGCTATCACTCTGGCCCCCAAGAAAGATGGGAACTGGAGACTTTGCATGGACTTCTGCCCGCTAAACCAAGTGACCCTTAATATGTGTGTACTTTGCACTAAACATGTTAGGGGACACCAAAGTTTTTATCTACCCTTGACCTGAGAAGTGGCTATTGGCAAGTATCAGTACGACTCGAATATCGTGAAAAGACCACATTCACTGCCACCGATGGCTGCCGTTTTCAACTTTGCGCCATGCACTTTGGCCTGAAATTGCGCCTCCTCCAATTTCCAGAGCATGATGGCCCGCATCCTGGATGGTCTGATATAGGAGTGTACGATCGCCGACCTAGACGACTTTGTGATCTGGTCAAAAACGTGGAAAGTACATGTACGTCACCTATCCCTCATCTTGGAGCGACTGGCTATCAATTCGTAAATGTGTGCCAACAGAAAATATAATATAGGGAAAACATGTCTTCAATACCTGGGCCACGTGGTCGACGCCGAGGGTATCCAGCCCAACTACGAACAATTGAGGATAATTCAAGATTAACCCACACCTAAAATGCGCAAACGACTGCGAACATTTTTCGGGCTTATAAACTCGTTAAGGTGCTACATACAAGACTTCGCCACGATTGCAGCCCCACTAACCACCCTGTTGTCAACACAACAGCATTTCCAATGGAACGACGATGCCAGAAACGGATTCGAAGAATTAAAACACAGATTCCGAGAGTGCGACAAACTGTCCCATTTAGGCCCCCCAGAGGCATTAATATCTGCAAACAGATGCCAATCAAGAGGGGCTTGGCGCCGTTCTATTTCAATACTATGATGACGGGAAATGCAGAGTCATAGACTACAGTAGCGCGAAGTTTGCCCTATGCGAACGCAACTACGATGTGAACGAGAGGGAATGATTGGCTATCTTATGGGCACTAAAACACTACTGCCAACACCTAGGGTACCAACGATTCACATTGAGGACCGACAAATGGTGTTAATGTGGCTGCATAACATGAGCACTGTCTGTAGCAAACTCACACGGTGGTCCATGTTATTACAGGCCTATGATTTCGTGGTGGAACACGTTCTGGGCGAAGCAAATCAACTAGCAGACACCCTTTCCCATGCGTCCTGTACAACCAAAATAGCACATGATGAAGACGAGTGAGAAGTCCTATTCCCGCCAGACAGTCCACCGGTTGCCCGGGTACAGCANCCAAAATAGCACATGATGAAGACGAGTGAGAAGTCCTATTCCCGCCAGACAGTCCACCGGTTGCCCGGGTACAGCCCGCCACCATAGGCACGAGTAATGCCACCCAAGACCTAACAAAAGATGCGGTATACGAACGAGTACTCGCCGCACAACAGCTGTCCGCAGATGTCGCGGAGTGCTGGGCGCAGTGTGCTAGAGAACAGCTGGCCAACTGGCGCGCTGTCAATAACTGCCTGGAGACCCAGCCCATTGGGGAAGAGGGCGAATGTATATTCCGGACGAGGGACGAACGTTTGTCCTGGAACACTCGCATGCCAGTCGCCTGGCGGGACATCCGGGAGCCACGCAAACAGTGCGGAACATACTAACCCACTATTTCNGGGACGAACGTTTGTCCTGGAACACTCGCATGCCAGTCGCCTGGCGGGACATCCGGGAGCCACGCAAACAGTGCGGAACATACTAACCCACTATTCCTGGCCATGGCTCACCTGACATGTGCGGGAATTTCTACATGTCTGCAAAACATGAAACCGCCTGAAAACATGCTGTGCCGATGGTATTACTCATCAGCAAATCCGTGTACCAGAGAAACCCTTCGTGACCATCGCCTTGGGCCTGGGATTATATCCCTGCACCCCAAATGGGAAGATAATTTTATTGGTGATGATGGATTTGTGCACCAGGTGGTGCGAGGGTTATCCCATCCCGAGTTCACGCCTCAAATACGTAGTGGGCGCATTTCAGAATGATTTCTTCGCCCACTGGGGTTACCAAAGGTAATTATCTCTGACAATGGATCACAGTTCAGGGGAAAGCAATGGCAGGAACTCAGCACCAAGTGGCGGGCAGTACACCACACAGTACATCACACTCACCAGATGCATCTTGTTGGTTGCTTAGCAGTTGCTGTGCTGTGAAGAGTCGTGGCAGAATCACCCAGGTGGCTCAGTTGTTCCCCCAGTCCTTTACATCCTAATTGAAGATGGATTACTGCGTTACGTTTGGTTGCTAGCCGTGGGTAGTCGCAGTCGACACAGTGCCGCCGCAGGTGCCCGCTGTGAGGGGATAGTTATGATGATATTGTAATAAATTAAATACGAAGTTGTAAGGCCACTCCACACGCCAATTACACTATGATGAAAATACACTATATACTGAAAACACATACAAATCGTGAAAAATGCTGGTTGATGGGTCCAGCTCCCTACGTGTCGTTAAGAGGCTAGACCTGAAATCAAAAACGCTCAACAGCTGCTTCAAGTAATTTATTAACGTTTTTACACAGTCTACATCCCAAGACTATGATGCTCATGTAGTTGTAAAGCTGGCCTGATGCACTGAGCCCGTCGGTGTCTATCACTGTAAAACTGAACCCATGCTCTCCGAATTAAGTTGCATGTTTAAGCTCCTGTGGCTACGAGACTGCAGGAGGTGGAGATGCGCTCCTCCTGTGTAGTGAAGTTAACATTAAATTAGGTTCCATTGAATTAAAGTAAAAATGCTATTGTTCCTGATGGAGTACAAAGGATAGCTGATTAAGTGCTCGGGAGTAGCAGACCACATGGCCTGCTGCGATGAATGCCTGCTCCAGACTAAATGGCTACTGGCATCTTTCCGGCCAATTGCCGTGAAGATGCTGGAAGTCGCAAAAACGAGTCAGCATAAAAAAACTGAAAATTTGGTTCAAGCCCTTAATTAAGACAATGAGTGGTTGTGAAAATCCCCTTAGCTAAATATGATTTTACATTTGCCCTAATAAAAAGTTACATGCCCTTGGATACTACACATACTACTAAATTATGCATGTCAACACAGGCTTGTGTTGTTAGGTTTACGTTGATGATTGGTTGATAAAGTGCATATCTGAGTCCGTAAACCTTGTTGATGTTGAAAACAAAACATGTGCCCTCCTACTTCTACCTGACATAATGCATTTAATAAAAACTAACTTGTTCCCTGGCCAGGTGATGCCTGTGGGGTCAAAATTTAGGTTGGCACCGGTGAAGCCCGTGCCCCAAGTTGGAAGTCCTTATACTTCACTTTTGATGCAATATGAAATTGTTTTGAAAAATCCTGTACACTCATGGAATTCACTTAGGGTAAAAATGGTAACGATTATGCNATGCAATATGAAATTGTTTTGAAAAATCCTGTACACTCATGGAATTCACTTAGGGTAAAAATGGTAACGATTATGTTCAGCTTTTTTGGGGCTGCTAGAACTCATAACACTTAGTGTTGCACAATGGCATCGGTTTTACATAATGGCCCTGATCAGGTGCTCTTGGTGTCGTCCATGATCATGAGTGAGCACCTGAATGCATATATCTGACTGAATCAATGGAGCCAGGACGCTCCAGTATTCGGGTAGTACTGTGCTNGAGTGAGCACCTGAATGCATATATCTGACTGAATCAATGGAGCCAGGACGCTCCAGTATTCGGGTAGTACTGTGCTAGCTACTACCTCAAGTACCTCTGTTGTGGGCATGTGTGGATGGTATTGTTGTACTAGGTGGATTTTTTGCATGTAGTGAACGCCACGAGCATCTCTTGTGGTGATTGGGTGTCCAGCTCCGTATGATTGCGTGCTTGCAGGGATGAAAAAGTGTTGGTGTACCGACACTGGAATGCTGCTAAGAACGTATGTCATCGTATGTCATAGTGGTTGATGGAACATCATCACTGTGTTACATCCCCTGTCAACTGGTCTACGATGCAGATGGGCCACTCGTCTTCGTACACCCCATACCGCCATAAATAGTTGGTATNTCCCCTGTCAACTGGTCTACGATGCAGATGGGCCACTCGTCTTCGTACACCCCATACCGCCATAAATAGTTGGTACGGTCGCATTGCTACTAGTCGTTGTGCGCGATGTATCACACATGCTTGTCACTCATATTGCTGCTCCATGCCTGCCGTCCACTCACTTACCGGTACGCATCGTTGGTGGACTTGATGCCCGCACAATAGGCACTTAAGTACGCCCATCCCTACACTGCAACATACTGGTTGTTGAGAGTGAGATGGTGGCAATTGATTGCCACTAATTAATTCTAGACTGCCAGTTGTCTCAGATGTATGGTCACTAAACTACACACATGTAAATTAACTCGCGCGAATCCACGTGCATTCCCATGATATCACACACTGGGTGTGATAGGGTTGTTGACATTGTATGCACATGATTATTGTGCTTCGGTTTCCGTCACACCTATAAAGTTCGTACACCGTTAGTACAGGCATAACAGTTTTGTGTGGTTTTTGAGTGGTTTTAACCCTATGGGTGATTGTTTCTGACACNGGTGATAGGGTTGTTCACATTGTATACACATGATTATTGTGCTTCGGTTTCCGTCACACCTATAAAGTTCGTACACCATTAGTACAGGCATAACAGTTTTGTGTGGTTTTTGAGTGGTTTTAACCCTATGGGTGATTGTTTCTGACACTGACCCAATTCTCTCAGAAGAGGGTTCACAAAACCAGTGGTTTGGGCAGGACATGCATAGGTCCAACTCAGTTTGGCTGGTATCCCTATTGGTGTCTAGAATACTCTAGCATATTTAGTACGATTGTTATGGTCAATTGCGGCTCGTAGCCGCCGATCGCCGTATGTCCTTGTTCACTGGCAAGTTTGTGAGTTGATAGCGAGCATGTCTATGGTGGTTGTGTTCGCGACCGGTCACACACATCGGTGATAAAGGACAGCGGGCTTGCCAATTGACTTTTGAAGTGCCACAGTCCCCTTTGTTTCCATGCGCGGAGTGTGAGAGACTGGTGCAGATGTTACAGTTATCACAGCTTGTGGGGTCACAGACCACTCCACCAACGCGGGTGTCCACTGTATCATCGTGCAGCGGGTTTTACCGGCCCAGGGAAGGGAAGTGATGGTGGGAGGGGTTGCAGTCTGCATGTCCTCGCGTTTCTGCGTTGCCACTCGGCTCCTGTGTTCTACTGTAATGAGTGACGTCACTGGGGTGGTGTGATGGGGTGGTCAGCAATTGCTGCTGCTGCTCCAGGAAAACGGCTTCTTCACGAATGGCCGCGNGGTCAGCAATTGCTGCTGCTGCTCCAGGAAAACGGCTTCTTCACGAATGGCCGCGGTTGGCCTAGTGGCCTTCCGCCATTTTTAACAAAGTTGTGAGTTAGGTAAACTTACGTGAAAAACTGAAAATTTGCGCTTGAAGAGCCGAAAAACTGTGATTGATATTATGTTTCACTATGTTGTGACACGTTACTGATGTATGATGGACACTTATGTTCATGAAAAATTATGTGAATGTTACACTTCAAAACTGTTTTCAAATTTGGTTCCTTTTTCCCAAGCTGTTACACTGTTCCCTTGTAAATCTTCGCATGCCAGTTTTGTGTGGGAGTTATAAAAGTTCTTTGATGGCTTCTTTGACAACTAGTTACAATGAAACTACGCCTGAAGANCAGTTTTGTGTGGGAGTTATAAAAGTTCTTTGATGGCTTCTTTGACAACTAGTTACAATGAAACTACGCCTGAAGAGTGTTTGCTGACATATACAGATGGAATGTAATTTGATACATGAGAATTGTACACTTTAAATGTTTGCCACAGGTTGNGTGTTTGCTGACATATACAGATGGAATGTAATTTGATACATGAGAATTGTACACTTTAAATGTTTGCCACAGGTTGTTGCAGTTGTACAAAACAAATTATACACTTTGATTCTGACATATTGATGATATTTACATGAACACACTTACAAATCACCAGACATGAACATTATTGAGCATATCTGGGATGCCTTGCAACATGCTGTTCAGAAGATATCCCCACCGCTTCGCACTCTTATGGATTTGTGGACTGCCCTGCAGAATTCATGGTGTGAATTGCCTCCTGCATACCTTCAGGCATTAGTCGAGGCCATGCCACGTCGTCTCGCGGCACTTCTGCATGCTTTCGGGGCCCTACACGATATTAGGCAGGTGTTCCAGTTTTTTGGCTCTTCAGTGTACCTCACACGGACATCCAAAGTCTCTTCCTCGCAATGTCACGTCGTGTAGCAGTGGGTGGTGGCGCAACACAGTACTGATTTCACTTAGTTCTGTAGGCCATACAGAACTGCAAGAGTAATTATGTCCCGTGTGTATCATGGGTATTCTATCCAATAATTATGGCGGTGATTGTTAACGCCCTTCTTGCTGTTGCAATTTAATGGTTAGCTGTGTATAACATACACGTATACGGTTCATATTTTTTCCAACCTTTCATATAAGTCTGCAATTAATAGACAAATGATTATGCTAACTTTGCATTGTGACAATGCTGCAGCCATTNCAACCTTTCATATAAGTCTGCAATTAATAGACAAATGATTATGCTAACTTTGCATTGTGACAATGCTGCAGCCATAAAAAAAATCTCTGGGCAGTTCAAACCTCATATAATATACAAGGGAATATATTTTTCATTAAGAGACGAATAAATAAATTTGTCTAATTCTTTAATTTATCTTAACAAATTTAATACAAACAATATATANTTTCATTAAGAGACGAATAAATAAATTTGTCTAATTCTTTAATTTATCTTAACAAATTTAATACAAACAATATATAATAAATAAATAATATACTTATATATAATCTATACACATAATAAACCTGTAAAATACATAGTTTTTAAATTGGGTATGATTTAAACATCACTTTGTATTATGATTCTCTAAAGAGCCTTTTGTAGGAGAAATATTGATTCAGCAGTTGTATTTATAATCATTAATAAGTATGAATGGTCTGACATGGAATTTCAAAAGTAGTATAGAAATACGCAACACACCTGTAGCTTTATTATTACATCATAAAATATCTCTCAATGGTGCGTTCCTAGTTGAAAAAACTTAATGCCAGTTCAACGTCATGTGCACAGAGGCCACACTGCACTTTATGCGAGGGCTTGTGTTTCCCTAAAATATCTTAACCTTGCAGGACTCTTAACACGAAAATACTTCCAGCCAGATTTCACCCTTAATGATTAAAGATTGCTATGCAGTTCACAAAGTTGAAACTTCATCGTCCATAAAGTAGGTTTAAATAGAAGCAACGACATGAATTACACTAGATTTTGTATATTTTTATTTGTGGTGACTTTCAACATATTCCAAATGTTTTAATTTTTTTATAACAAATCTTTACAATATTGCAGTAGTTTTAGTAAAATGTAATAAAAGTTTGCAGTTACTCTGGTGTATACTCATCTTTTTTAATGTAGGTAACATTTACATAACACTCTCACTTTACAAATGCTAAATTTTTTTGTTAATTTTTTGAATAAAATATTTTCTGAAGAAGAAAGTTATTTAGGATANTCACTTTACAAATGCTAAATTTTTTTGTTAATTTTTTGAATAAAATATTTTCTGAAGAAGAAAGTTATTTAGGATAATGAAGAAATAGGTCAATATAAATTCATAGGTTTGCACGAGTCCTATGTAGTATTATTTCCTCAAATCAAATGACAGAAAGTCAGTGTACAAATAATGACACGACTACAACTTTTTAGTATTTATTTGGTTCGATGAAAAATCATAGCTCCATCAGCTCAAAAATGACTGTAACCAGCTNTTGAAGAAATAGGTCAACATAAATTCATAGGTTTGCACGAGTCCTATGTAGTATTATTTCCTCAAATCAATGACAGAAAGTCAGTGTACAAATAATGACAAGACTACAACTTTTTAGTATTTATTTGGTTCGATGAAAAATCATAGCTCCATCAGCTCAAAAATGACTGTAACCAGCTGCTGTATTTTGCCAAATCTGTATAGACTACATACTGACTTAAGTCGCAGGAATATACACTTTTATCTAGAAGAGATAAGCTGACCACA
This sequence comes from Clitarchus hookeri, assembly GCA_002778355.1. NCBI lineage: Eukaryota > Metazoa > Arthropoda > Insecta > Phasmatodea > Phasmatidae > Clitarchus > Clitarchus hookeri. The sequence continues at coordinate 29,477 of NQII01001252.1, forward strand.
CCTCTTAAGTACCAACGTTTACCAAGATGATTTTCCATAGGGAGGACTAAGCCACCTCCGCTATCACCGTTGCAAGGTCCTGAACCTGAGAACAAACAAAATCACCATTGAAAATTAATCTTGGCTTCCTTAATATATATAATTAAAATGTAACAGCAATATTTTAACAGCCGAGTTATACAATATGTCATTTAAATGTACAGTATTTTAATAAAATGGGCCCTTTTTACAGTTTGTGCAGAATGCGAGATATTAATAGAAAATTGATTACAAATATTTGGCCAATGTGTATTTTCCCCTGACTAATTGTCTTCCAGTGCTAAAGGGTCTTCCTTTTGCAGCCATAGTTTAAACGCCCATCCTGCTCGAGGAATTTTCATCGCAGAAAAGTTGCATGGTTCAAGCAAATTGGTGAATCCGCCTGTTTAAGACACACAGCACGAACCTACCTGGGCGCTGTTTATCTGGTACACTGAATCAGATGCAGCGAACCAATTCATTGTCTAACGTAATCCCCTGACCTGAAAATTATCAATTTCTACTTACGGGACGGTGTTATGTGAAAACACTGGTGTACACTACTACTTTTACCAGTGTTGATACCTTGGGCGGCACTTGATAGCAGGCAGCCATGACCCTCACTAGCAGGTCCTCTTCAGATTGCGACGGGTATCTCATTCACACACGCCTTAAGAAATTCCCACAGCCAGAAGTAAAATGGCGTAAGCTCCGAGGAGCGTGGTGGCCAAGCGCGAGGCCCACCCCATCCTATCCAGCAAGCGGGATAATCTGTGTTGAGGTGGTCACGCACAATCCTGGTGAAATGGAGTGGTGCACCGTCGTGTTCCAGCCACATCCGTTCTCTGATGGCGAGTAGAACATCCTCCAGTAACTATGGCTATCAGAACTGCAGGAAATCATAATACTGAAATCCTGAAACATAGTTCGGCAGCAAGTATGGGCCAATAACATTGTCTCCTACTATGCCAGCCCAAATGTTGATGGCAAAGAGGTGCTGGTAACCTCTCGTTACAGTTTCATGTGGGTTGGAATGCTCCCACATGTGGGCGTTTCTACTGCTGCAAAAGCCTTACTGTGTGAACGTGGCTTCCTCTGTTAACATTACAATCTCCGGGACATCAGGATCATTTTCATACTGCTTCATGAACTACCGGCAAAATTCTAGCCGAGGGGCATAATCTGCTGTTCCCAGTGCCCGCACCCTACGAACATGGTATGGTTGCAGCAGCTGTTCATGGAGGACACACCATACTGTGCCATTCGATGCATCCATTCTCCACGTGATCGTGCGGGTGCTCGTCGAAGCGTTTTCCTCTACATTCTCTAAGACCGTCTCTTCAAACTGCAGAGTGCGGGCGGTTCTCGGTCGACCAGGCCCACACCGACACTGAAACATGCCTGTTTCCTGGAGTCTTGTGTAAGGTGTGCAAATGTCTGGTGGTTCGGCTGACGTCTCGCAGGGTATCTTTGGCTGTACACACGCGCAGATGCCCTGCCGTTTACCTCATTTCACCATACACTAGGACCATGTCCGTCATTTCAGAATCTGTGTACTCGTCCATGTTCACGTCTGCAGTGCCTAATTAATAGAAGCAGTGACAGTCTGGGAATAAAAGGCCGCTCGGGCAGACGTGGTGGGAAACTACACTGCTCTGGAGGGGGGAAAGGGGAAAAGGCTGTGACATGTAACATCGTGCATCATACCACCAACATGTGTTTACCACCAGCTGCAGGACGTGTTGCCTACTCATCAGGCCATGGCCTTGCTACCACTGTACCCTTCGTTTGCGTTTTGCATGGAAATGGTGGGTCTTAGAGAGTTGCATTTAGGAGGCCTTTTTTGCTAATTACGGCGTCCGGCTTCATCCGATAGAATCCACAATCACTTTAACTTCACTGTGTAAATGTTGCATGCAGTCAAAAGGTGCCAACCTCTCTTATTTACATTATGGCGGTGTGTACAGCGTACCACACCTTCCTNGAATCCACAATCACTTTAACTTCACTGTGTAATGTTGCATGCAGTCAAAAGGTGCCAACCTCTCTTATTTACATTATGGCGGTGTGTACAGCGTACCACACCTTCCTTTTATCCACTATCTTGGTTTATTTAACCCGTATACGAATTTGTGTTCCTCTAACGCAAGTACATTGCATAATATCCCAAATATGCTTGTCGCCCTTCGACATATGAGCTTCTACAGCGCTTATTATTTGAGGTGGACCATGGGTGTCCTATATCAGTCTTCCTCATACCTGGTCATGAATCATGCGCCCAAGTTTGTACACATGTTTTCTAAACATATTATATATTTATTATGAGATTGAGTCGTGAATAACCAAAATAATCTAAAAAATGAGGGTCTGTGGTACTACTAATGAAAGGATGTGTAGGCTTATCTTAAATAATTCAATGCGTATACTAATTACTAAGCTTCCTTTGAAGAGATTCAAGGAAATTCGGGCATACATTCACACACACATGCACACACATATATTTATAGAAAATTATGTATTTAAGAATACTGAATAAATTCGCCCGTAATTTTTTACCACACACAGTTGTGTCTTGTCTTTATTCCTAACTATTTAAGAAAATGCGATTACTTAATAAAACACCATTACACTAAAATGTGTATTACAGAGACATAAAAAATATGTACCTCATTTATGCTTCGCTGCTAATATCTTCTCAGGTTGTACCAATAAATATGGCATGCAATCAGATCACACGATCCACACTACGAGTCCATATTGTTCCAATTTCTAATCGTATTACCCTGACTGGAAGAACATTCCGCTCTAGTGCCAGCCCGACTAACGACACTTGGTTTTTGCTTTGTTTATAGTGGTGTCCATTGTTTCTGTTATGATATAATCNAGTGCCAGCCCGACTAACGACACTTGGTTTTTGCTTTGTTTATAGTGGTGTCCATTGTTTCTGTTATGATATAATCTGTTGTTATGTAATGTATTTGCTATATTTTTCACATGTTTTTGTTGTTTTTTTTGTTACTATTGTAATACACTCTGTGGGATTCTGTTGTAATCATAAAATTACATATTTTTATTCAATAATTGTGCANTTGTTACTATTGTAATACACTCTGTGGGATTCTGTTGTAATCATAAAATTACATATTTTTATTCAATAATTGTGCAAGATTGAACCGTAGTGGCAAGTCTTATAACTGACAGCACTTCTCGCTACATTGATATAACCCAATTTTTTGAGCACGTAAAATCCATTGGAATTTAAATTGGTTTTGGTTGTGTTTTGTTGTTTTATTTTTAACNACCCAATTTTTTGAGCACGTAAAATCCATTGGAATTTAAATTGGTTTTGGTTGTGTTTTGTTGTTTTATTTTTAACTACACATTCACATTTTTTTATTTTTTTTTATTTTTTTCAAATTTAGCATATTGCTGTTAAGAGCCATTATATTTGAATGATTCGTGCAGTGGGGGTGATTGCAGTAACTGAACTAATAATTTGGATATATGCCATTGAAACACTACCCTTTAAGTCGTAGAAAGAAAAATTCTGGACACAGAAATTATAAAATAAAAGTTACACACTAGTCAGGGTTGGCTGTTGTCTACAAATATTTTTTTTCCATACAAATAATTCCATCGAAGTAATTGTTTGTTATCACAAGGGAAAACGACACAATAATGAGTGACCAACAGAGGAATACTGAGAACAGCATAAATAAAAAATTGCAAAAAAAAACTTGACATAACAACGAAGACAACAAAGACGAGCACAATTATAAGAACAGATGTACACACAGACCACATAACGAGCTCTCAAAAAGTCGTACCTGCTGTCGTCAAAAAAATCTATTGTATTGGTTTTTTGAGGTCCTCGTGTGTTTATGTGTATACCTCTGTTCTGAACATTTTGTTAGTCTCCAGTATACTTCTTTCATTGTTTAAGCCATAATTTTTCCAATTTTCTATACTCACTGTGCCATTTTTTTAATTAGCACTATTTGTCTTTTACCCTGTGTGTCCCTTCCGGATTTTTTATGGCAAAGCTTAATTTTACCGACCTCCTTCATTCCTTTTTTTATTATTATGTGTAGATATAAATTTTTCGTTATCTTTGTTAAACAAATTAAATTTGTTATATAATACACTGAAGGGCCAAAAAAAACTGGTATACGCGTGTGTATGCAAATAACAGAGGTATGGAACCAATCAGAGTAACGCGATGCGGTCGGCAGCTAGATCGATTACTGCTGCTACAATGGCATGTTATCAATATTTAATTGAGTTTGAACGTGGTGTTATAGTCGGCGCACGAGAGATGGGACATAGCATCTCCGAGGTAGCGATAACATTTGGATGTTCGCGTACGACCATTTCACGAGTGTACCGTGAATATCGGGAATCCGGTAAAACATCACATCTTCGACATCGCTGCGGCCGGAAAAAGATCGTGAAAGAACGGGACAAACGACGACTGACGAGAATCATTAAACGTGACAGACGTGCAACCCTTTCTCAAATTGGCGCAGTTTGGATTTGTGGACTGCCTTGCAGGATTTATGGTGTGAATTGCCTCCTGCATACCTTCAGACATTAGTCGAGTCAAGGCCACGTCGTATTGCGGCACTTCTGCGTGCTCGGGGGGCCCTACACGATATTAGGCAGGTGAACCAGTTTTTTTGGCTCTTCAGTGTATATTTTGTAGTCAGTTATATTTTCAAGTTTTGTATTTTCTTTTTTGTTTAGTGAATATGTTATTTTATCGTATTGTAAACATTTATTGTGAGTGCTTACAAAATGAAATATCTACCTACATCGTTGTCATATCGAAACTATCGATACAAACTTGCTGTGTGTTCCGTCACGCTGGTTTAGAACGTGCCGTTCTTCCTTCTAGAATCCTTCAAAATGGCGTGAAGCACGATATATAAGCTTCGTTTCATTCAAACAAACGGTGCAGCTGGCGTAAAGTAGTATAGTGCAGCGACACGAGATTGATATTCCGGTGTAAGTACACCAGCACAGATGAAAGAAACGCTGTTGCTTACATTCCTGTATAGGTTTAGAGCCGTGTTTGAAAATTAGTGTTTTCGTTGGTATGAGTTTTGTTAATTTTAACATTTGCAGGTGCGTGTGAATATTTACAAATTTTTTTTAAACGTATGTTATATTTGCTTCATAGCTTTTCGTTCCAATTTCGAAAAGGACATTGACCAAATTATATCATTTCCGTGATATTTCGCACTTACACATGCACCTACATATATACCTGGAATGGTAAAAGTTTGTAGTCCAATTCGAGAGATGTGTTTCTCAGTAAACAAGCAAGCCATTTATATTAAAAGTATTTCCATTTGCTAACAATTCGCTGCGCGTATCTTCCGTGAACGCGAGACAAATATGGAGTGTTGAGGTCATATTTCATACTACCGCGTGGAAATATCTCAATGTCCACTTTTGACACTTACCGTTAATTAAAATGAACGTATATTCGACACTACCATATACCACTGCTCTTCCACTGTTATCGTGAAGAATTGAAACAACCTTCAGCTTACGCTGGACAAACTTTCAGCAGACACATAAAAATTTCGCGCGCATTTTATTACACTATACCAGCTACACCTTCTCCGGAGCAGGTGTAAATTTTGCTGCACCAAATGACACCAGTTTAGCTACACCGATTGAATGAAATGCTCACTGTCAAAAAGTCTGACGTTATATCCGGTTGAATGAAACGATTTTGGTGCAGATTTCCTTGCCGGTGTAGCCACACCGGTTGAATGAAACGAAGTTTTTGTATTGAAATTCTTATATCGTTTAACATCATGTGTTAAATCTTTTATTTTACCGCTATACGTACAACTATTTTGTGTTATATTTTCCCGGTTACCTTGAGCAAATTTTTTTCATACTTTTCTTTACGTTTTATTTCTTATTTCGTTAATTATAGTTAGTGGTGCGCGGCTGTGCCCGTTTCTGTGCTATGCTGCCATTAGGATAGCAACTACTTTTCCTGAGAAACCATGTCGACGTTTTTTTCCCCAGCACTTTTGCGCGGCATGCTTTCTTCCTTTTAGTCACACAGCTAAGCACATATTTCTTTTTCTGCATGAAGGAACACGCAACCTATTGTTCTTCTCTGGGAACAAAGGAATGCTACGATTTAAGACATTAGATTAAAACAGAAGAAATATTACATCTACCTTCCCAGCAAATTTTTGTACTAAATTACTAATAATTATTTTACTAAATTACTTAACAAATTTTTATTTGTTATTTATTATTAGTTTTTTATTTATTTAATTTAATGTCTATGACCAGTTTACATATATTGTCAATACCGTTATTTAATTATCCTCAAATACAAATCTATAGAAAACAAGATAATACGCATGTTACATCTCCAAATTAATTCTTATGTTTAAAGGAGTACACACACATACATATATATATGAGAGAAATCAAATATATGTTTATGATTCCAGAGTAATTTTGTTTGATCGTTTTTCTTTAACATTTAAAAACCTTCATTATTTGACCCATAATAATTAAAAATGGCAAATGAAGAATTTTTTTTGCATGAATAAAGGGTTTTTGGGAAGACTGCTCGGCCTTCTGTTACTATTGTGTTCTTTTACAACCTTGGTTAACCAAAACCAGATCCAAGTGAAGCAGCACCTCCCCCTTGAGCGTTCACTTGGGGTCACCACAAGGTATGTTATTTGGGGTTGTGCCCATGCGTCTGCTCGGGTAGTTCGTGCAACATCATCTTCATTTTGTGTCTCATCGTTACTAATTTTGCTGTTCTCGTATCGTTTACTCCTTGTGGTAGTTGACTAGATTATTTCGATGTAATTATTTGTATGGTGCATTCATATTTGTTGACAACAGTCAACTCTGGCAAGGTTTTCTTTTTATTTTGTTATTTTCGGGTCGAATTTTTTTGTCAAATTTTGGGTGTTCTGCAATTTACAACAAAGTGTTGCAGTGTCGTTTGTCCAAATTTATAAATTGTTGTATTTTGTTGTAATGCAGCAGATCCACAGTTTACTGATTCACATATGTTGCCATAATATTGTTTCACCCAGAAGATATCAAAATGGAATGAAACTAGGCATAGAAATAATTATTGTTAATACAGTTTATTGATAATGATTTATTCTGGTAGAATTATAGAGTTGGAAAAATCCATTTAGTACATTGGTTCAACAACCCTAAAATGTACATATGCGGCGATGTGGTTTGGTAAGGAGGCATAGGGGAATATAATATAATCCTGTGGGAAACCATCCCATAATTGCTGCAACTGATTCTTCAGATTCTGCAGACCTGTTGATGCCTGAAGCTGCTATCCCATCTGACTCCATGAGTTTTCTATTGGTGATGAATCTGGAATCCAGACAAGCCAAGGATGTGTGTCGACAGTACAAATGCAGTCCTTAAATACTCATACTCTATAATTCTGTTTTACAATTTCTGTTGGAGCTGCACTGTGAAGGCAGGCACATGGGGCTTCAGAATCTCCTGAACTTACTGCTTTGCCATAATTGTCCCCCTGGTTACTATAGGAAGCACCAAGAATAATGGGAAATAGCAATTTTCCCCATGCTGATACTATTTCTGGCAGTGTGTCACTCAGAAATAATGTTCAGGTTTGTATGCTATCCAGTGTCTTTCCATACTCAACTATAGTCGTCAACCATGCCCATGAAATACCTGTATTCATCACTATTCCTCAGGTGTGCATGCCCCCCGATTAAGACATAACTGCAAACTAAGTCTCAATTTTTGGGTGTCAAAGGAGTATGCACATCTTATTCCGCAAGTCGTCTTGCAATATTACGGGTGGAAAAGGGGGTCTCTATTGATACTGCTGCATGTCTGTGGATGATGGGAAGAGAGACTCTTGGTGGATCTCGCACTTATTGTACTATCAAATGTTTCTCTCTTGTGGGGGTCATTCTGGGTTGTACAAAACCTTTCCGCGTGTGTGTTCCGTCGCGTTACCACTGTTCCCGTCACTTTCGTAAGTTTCGTTGCAACGGTCCAGGAGGTGGGCACTTCGACCGAACGACTATCACACACACACGCACACACACAAAGATCATACTGCACAAAGTTTTGTCCAACGACAATTCATATTACCATGGCAGTAGTGATGTTAGCACCTTCTGGTAATATTTCGATACTGCCAGATGCAGCAAAACTTAAACCAGTTCCTGATTATCTCTGAAAGTGCTATATACAACATTTCGCCTCTTGTGGATAATTCGTTCTGCTCGAGGATATTATTTATGGCATTGAGTACCACAATCTTTTCGTTTATGCAGTATCACCAGTATTTTACATAGTTTTCTGTTTTCCTGAGTTGTTCTTAATTTATTTATGTTGGATTTTCCTTTTAACTTTTTCCTATACTATGCTCTATTCTGTTGCATTTGCAGTTGTTTGCATTTAATTCTATTTATATGTGTGATATAAGTTTCTAAGTTTTGTTTGTAATATAGTTACATCATTTGTAACAGCTTCTCTAAAGATATAATGTAGACATTTTTAAACTTTGCTGTAACTGGTGTATTGATTAAAACTTTATTTTTTTTATTTTTCTGTCAAAGGAAGGCACACAAACACACATCACAGATTAAAACAGTCATACCGGGTGAATTACTTAAACTTTCAACGCAAATATTTCTGAAATGGTACATGCTATTTATGTGCTGATTTCACAGAATTGAAGTTTAGACATGGGCTCATAATTGCAGCCCAGACAGAGATTTTTATTAGTATTTTAATGGGTATTTCTTGAACAAAGTTACATTTTGTCAAATGGCGCCTCTTCACACCAAGAAAATAAAACTAGAGGAAAGTATAATGCCAATGGTGTTTTTTGCAGGATTCTAGTGCAAGTAGTTTACATGCTATCGTAATATGACAATTTAAAATACCTACAGATATCTGCTCCATTTAACTGCTTTGTTACTAGGCTATGATGTTCGTATTTTTACTTTTCTGTTTTAGTGTGTGCGGGTTTCTTCTGAATATGCAAGAAAACACATATTACATTAGTCACATTTATGTGATTTTACTGCACCATGTATCCGCACTCTCTTTAGACATACAAAAGTAAATAAAAAATTCTATGAATTATGAAGAAGAAAGAGAAAACTGTCCTTCGCGAGTTGTGTTCAAAATGAAGACCACCAGCTACAATAAAAGCTTCCAGTCTGTCATGTAAAAGTATGCACATGTTGAAGAATTTCAGTAGAAATTTCCGAACAGGCAGATGTAATACGTTGTTTCATATCTTCTGGTGTAGTCGGCATGCCCTTGTAGGCAGTGTCTTTTAGCGTTACCCAGAGAAAAATCTAAAGGGGCCAGGTGTGGTGAATGGGCAGGAAACATACAGGCTCCCTTCGTCCAATCCAACTATTTTTTGAAACAATTGGTAAAGACAAGCTGTTTTATGTCTTGCGCTATGGCACTATGCGATGTACAACCATCATGCTGATACCACAGGGTCCTCATAGTCTGCAGTGGAAGGTCTTCTAACATCCAGCACGTCCTACGTATAGGTAGCATGAACTATCACAAAATACTGACAATGCAACCAGTGTAAAGGAAGCAGAATCTAAACAAACATACGAACACTGTAGCCTAGTAACTAAGCAGTTAAATGGAGCACACAATTGTCATACTACGATAGCATGTAAATTACTTGCACTAGAGTCGTGCAAAAAACTAAATTGACATTCTAATTTCCTCTAGGTTTATTGTCTTGATATGAATAGGCACTGTTACGTTTAAAAAATGCATCTTTGTTCAAAAAATGCACGTTTTAATATTTATTAAAATCTGTGCCTGGGCTGCAATTATGAGCCCTTATTTAAACTGCGGTTCTATGAATTCAGCACATCAAAAGCATCTTTCATTTTCAAAATTTTTGTGGTGAAATTATTTGGTTATTGACCATGTATTCATATGTGCAGACAAAAGTGTTTCTAGATATCTTTGTTCTGTGGAGAAAAATTTGCGAAATAAATTTAGAATCAACAAAGAATATGACTTACCATTTCTAAATCCTGCACACAGGGTTCGTGATGATGTAAACAGTAAAAAGTCAGGTTGACTCCGAAGGCAGTCTTCCTGACTGACAATGGGAATGCGTACCATTCGTGGAGTAGCAGTCACTTGGTTGCCTTTCTCGTCACGACCCCAGCCAACAACCTGTAACATATATTTTACCAGTGATTAATTGAATGAGCAGTGTGATGTTCCATATTTCATAATTAAAACAGCCTAAAAATTTCGAATAAGTCAAATATAAAATAATAAATGCANAAGTCAAATATAAAATAATACATGCAATAGTGCAAAATTATCTTCTGAAATCCCAGTGTAATTAATACCTAAGTGAAACAAAAATACCCTAGAAACCTCAAGAAGTCAAAAATGAAATATAACATTTTTTAGGACAAACTGAAATTATCAGGTGCAAAATGAGAAGACCAAATGCTTATAATCCCCTCTATAATTTGGCTACAGGAGGGATTGGCATTCACCTACTCAGAGGAAATAGGGCCCACAAAAATAATGAAATTTACTGCCTTGTGTGGCATTGTGGACCATGCCGTTTCCTAAATAGGTACTTATTATTAGAGACATTAAAAACACATCTTAGGGAAATAAATCGCATTTTACTCTAAGGCTACGAAAGGGGTCAGTGAATGTCCCTGCTACAATCATAAGTATTAAATCATAATAATATTGGTGTGAATCAACTCAAATTTGTAGATGGTTGGCCCCTAGGCTACACGAAATTAAAACAATATATATATTTAGGATGTTGTATTTCATCTTAAGTGAATTGTTCAAACCGACAGACAAATCTCAGTGATTACATTAAAGATAAAGTTTGAAGGAATGTAAGGAAAATCTTTCTTTTCATGCTTCCTTGCAGAAAGCTATAGAAAATTTTTAACATTTAGCTAGAAGAAAGGTTAATGTTACGTTTAGCTGCTTTTGTCGAATCTACAAGTTACTCAGCATAATTCTTGAAACAGAAGGTATCTGGAGTGGGACGCAAATTGAAATCTTTATCACTTTTTGACAATGCCGATTACTGGATTTGGAAACTTAACACAGCGAGTAGTGTATATATGGCGNGAAATCTTTATCACTTTTTGACAATGCCGATTACTGGATTTGGAAACTTAACACAGCGAGTAGTGTATATATGGCGATTTTGACACAGTGTATTCAAATGCGGGCTGCGCAGCTGAGATGGTACTCGGTTTGACTCGGACATGCTCGGAAATCTTCGGTAGACCTGGAAGGTCATCCGTCTACTTCAGCGTGGGATTGCTGAACGTAACCGACAGTATCTAGTAGTTACGACTACTAACTTTATAAGTATAGCCATACAATTACACGATCCTGTGGCCATATTGTTATTATAGGCATAGGGGATTAAAGTCTGAAAACTTTAATTTTCTTCTAAATTATTTTTTTTAAGTTCATAGTGGTATCTCGTACATTAATTGGTGCTGAGCGTCAATCACTATATTCGTTCCTTAATTTAATTATACAATGTAATTCCTAAAATTCTTTTATTCCTCAATTTTTGATACTGGTGCACTCGCTCTATTTGCCGTCATTTCGCGATAGATTTTCTTGGTAGCTCAAATTTTAGCACTGTCTGTAAATAGTTAAAAGATGAAGCTATTGAACAAAGGATAACTACTGGAAACAATTATAGAAAAAGGATTGTTAAATAGATAAGAAAAACTCTCTTTAGGCCTATACAAAACCAATCATAAATATAAAACAAATAAATCCAGAAGTTAAACTTAATTTTAATTGTCACTAAATATTTATCGTTCAATAAATTACTTTTATAGAAATAATTTATTTGTTACCCATCAAGTCCAATCAAAAGTGCATTACAATCATCAGATGATTTATCTATGAATTATCTTATAATTTATTTTCGGGATGTAATGTAATTAAGCAAAATAAGAGGGCTGTCTTCTTTTGATTTATATTTTGCAAGTATATAAAATTAATTTTAGCAAAGAAAATAAATTAACAAATTCATATGTAAATTTTAAATTTTAACGCTAGTTGATATAAAGTTACCGACTAAAATATTTTTGAAATAAATATTTTCAAATTGCTTGATAAAAAATTGTTTTTAATCTTTTTACTTAATTCATTTTTATATAAATGGTGACGATTCTGGTTATAAGATAATTCTCTTGTGTCCAATAATAAGAAAANTTACTTAATTCATTTTTATATAAATGGTGACGATTCTGGTTATAAGATAATTCTCTTGTGTCCAATAATAAGAAAATTCTATATATTTTAGGTGAAAAAAAATAATCCTTAGTTTACAGCCATATGTTGCTGTACGAAAATCCAAGAGATACTTAAAAACAAACTTGTAGATACATCAAATATGTTAAATTTTAATAATTTAATGCTGGTAGTGAAAAATTACCCCACTACTGTGGCATTTCAAACTATATTTATAATGGAATATAGTTTATATTTTTTGATTAAAATATCAAAATTACCAGCTGCTAAAGAATTTAAAAAATAGGTTCCACGTGAATTATTACCATCAATTAGAAAAGCTGGTGACTGCAAACTTAAAAATTAAATTGAACATAATTAAATTGAACATTTGAAAATATTAGTTAATCCCTTAAAAGAAAGCAATAAAATTAAAGATGATCATGTAAATGTTTCACGAGACTCTTTTAGAGATGTAATAAAAATAATACCCATAATAAATAATGAAAATAACAACATAAGACAAAATAATGTTCCACAAACACAAAATTTAAATTTTAAACCAAATTTTATACTTTTGAAAATATTTCATGATGATATATCTCATAATTATTATGTAATCAGAACACGAAATTTTGTTTACAGATTATTTTAAATTCAAGATAGCCATGCACATTGCGAAGAACTTTAACATTTTGAAAACAATCAAAATGATTTAAAGTTATACCAAAGAATGAAAGAGACTTTAGGATATGCTATACAATTTTATGGAGATTATTGAATAATCAATAATAATTTTACAGAAGATAAATTTTATATATAATAAATAAACTTTATCAAAAGTAAATATTTAAATAAATTTTATTAAATATAAAACAAGACCTGGTAAAATGCTACCGCTAACATACAATTAAAAATGTATTCAAATTTATGCAATTTTAACTTCTTTGAAATTATGAGGTTCAGAATTTTATTTTATAATACAATATATTTTTTGTTAATCCAAGAATTATGAGCGTTATCGTATCCAAGCCATTTAACATAAATTGAATAGCCTTTTGTTTTTAAAACTTTTTCAACTAAATATTGATCTGTATAATCAGTATCATAATAACCAATTAATAAAAAATTCCATCTTTTTCTGCACTATTCAAAGCTTTTAAAATATAAGTTGGTACTACATACTTTAAACATTAAAAAGTTTAAATAACTCTGTTGGCCAATTAGCTATATAAAAATTTTTTTTTCATTTTACTTAGTCTAATTATATTATGAGTTTTGTATTTTTGTTCATGGTGAATGCTCATTCATCTTGAATATTTTAACGATTTTCAGGGTCTGGGAAGCCATACCCTGATTTTTTTAAAATTGTTTATTTCTTTACTAACTTTGATTTTTATAAATTTAGGGTTAGAGGCCGGGATTTGTTATTATTTTCAGGCGGCATGCTTATACTTTCTGGAATTTTCAATAATTGTTTATTATTTTTGTTTAACTTGTATAGGATTCATTTTCATCGTTAAATATTTCGTGTTTATATATTATTTAATCAAATCATATAACATTTTAACCCATTTATAATTTCCATTCAAAACTAATTTTTTCCACAATTTATTTTTTAAAGTTTTATTATATGTTTTAACAACACTGGCTTTACTTTCAGATAAAGTTGAATAATTATGTATAATATATTTTAAGAATTGTTAAAATTTATTATTATAAAATTGTTTAATGTAATCAATTTGTTAATTTATTGATTTAATNAAGAATTGTTAAAATTTATTATTATAAAATTGTTTAATGTAATCAATTTGTTAATTTATTGATTTAATTGCTTTGAAAGTTGTTTGACAATATATTGTAACATTTATACTAGATTTACCTTTAACACGAAAAGCAGAACCATACTTAGAAGAAAAAAAACCAATAATCGTTAAAATATACTTATTTCCTTTATTTATTTTGAAATTTATTATTGAATCAATTTTAATCAAAACAGCTTGCAAAAATAATTAATTCTAAAAAAATTACTTTTCTTACAGGAAAATTTTTTCCTTTTTTTTTGTATAGAATTCGCTAATTATGCCTTCATGAACTGATAAAATTTTAAATTTTTTATATTAACAGATTGAATAAATACTCTTCTCAATAACTTAACCATTTTTTTTTTGTATTTTATATTTTTTTGTTATTATTTCTAGTTACTTTATTTCTTACATTCCAAATAGTGAGTGTAATGTATTTAATAAAATTAATTTGTTTCTTCCTCTAAAACAAATTTTCATATTTTTGAAATAAACAAATATATTACTTAAAAATATTTTCTCAAACATTTAATTAAAGTACAATTAACATACAAATATTTATTTCATATCATTAGGCGATTTGTACACTATACACTCATTAAATATAACTTGATTACAAACATTACAATAAATAAATGGAAAGTAAAGTGTATTTATCATAAATACATGTGTCAGATCATTTTTCACTGGTTCAATGTCATTTAAAAAATTTTATTTTCATCATTTAAGTTTTTCTTTTTTAAAAAAGATTTAATTCATTTTTAATGTTTCTTTCTTTTAATTATTAAAATTTTAAATTTAGTAAAATTTATTTCATTTTTAAAATAACTTATTAAAATAATTAAATACATAATTAAAATATATTTATTAAACTCATTTTTCAAAGGAAAATCTTTTTTTTAATTTATCACAATTTTTTTTATTTTAGACATTTTTATTTAATTAAATTACAAAAAAAATTGTATTTAACTGGATATATGATTATCAATTTTAGGAGGACGCTTATATGCTTTAATTTTTTCATGAAAAATGCTAAGTCATTTATCGAAGACATAAAATTGTCAATGTTTAACATCGTGGTTTCATTAATTTTAAAAGTAATATCTTTTACTAATAATTACAATTTTAATTTCTAGTATAACCACTTAACTCAGACATAAAAGCTACATTATTTTAAAGTTTATTAAATACAATTTTTTTTTCAAAATTTTATCAAAATTTCTTTATGAGCAAAATTTTTCCTATGCTAGTATGAAACTGATTTAACCTATTTTTTAATTCATCATTCCAAATACTGTGATACATTTGAGTTTGTTTTTCAAAGTAATTAAATTATTTGTAACATTTACATTAAAATTAATTTTTGAAATAAATTATTATTTTTTATTTCACTATCAATAAAAAAAATTTATCCTAGCGACTGATTAATGGCTTCCTGAATATATCTTTCTTTAATAAAAGAGGAATCATATTAAAAATTTATATTCTTTAGAAAATTGACCAAGTACTATAGACGTAAATTGCGATAAAAAAGCTAATTCTATGTAGAGTGTGTAATTTTTTTAATTAAATAAATAAACCATTTAAATTATATCTTTAAGCTATTTATGTTAATACTATTTCCAATCCCACTATGGTAAATTCAGAGAGTAAACTAATTTTTTAACAATTGTGAGTACATCTCATTGTTTACTTTTATATTCAAACCATATTTACTGTGATCGTTAATTTTATAATTGTCTGGTTTCGAACACTTTTCTTGTATTCTATACTATGCAGCTTTCTCGTGTTATTATATTATTTATTTAAACATTTGACTATGAAAAGAATTAATTAATTTTGTAAAATGATTGAAACTAATGCTTTAGAAGTACATTTTTACCAGTTTAAAATTAAAAATATTTTAAATCAAAATGAATTTTAAGTTTAATGATAATTATTTTCAATTTTGTAGTCAGAAAAAATTTATAGTAGTCTTGAATGGACCACTTTTGTATTGTTACAATATTTATCTATAAATTAAAGTAAAATTTAATAGTTATATTTTAAAAAATTTTTCCAATCAAATAAAAGTAAAAATAATTTTCACAAAAATAATGACATCAATAAATCTGAAAAAAAAGATTTAAAAAAGGATTTTATTAAAAAATGTTGATGAATTATTCTACTGTTTGAATTGTAATGTAATCTGCTTGATATNTTTTTCCAATCAAATAAAAGTAAAAATAATTTTCACAAAAATAATGACATCAATAAATCTGAAAAAAAAAATGATTTAAAAAAGGATTTTATTAAAAAATGTTGATGAATTATTCTACTGTTTGAATTGTAATGTAATCTGCTTAATANGATTTAAAAAAGGATTTTATTAAAAAATGTTGATGAATTATTCTACTGTTTGAATTGTAATGTAATCTGCTTGATATTATTTTTTCAAAGTTCTCGCAATATTTTTAACATTCGTGACTGTAGTGGAAATTATTTATACATTCGCGATAGTGGTGTTGAAAGTTTTTCAGTGGTTTCACTTTAAAGAAAAAATTTAATAGGTCTCTCGTTTATTTCTTTTTGAGGAGTGGAGAGATTTAGGCGGCTCTTAACAACGAGGTCCTGATAGTATTTCTTTTAATGTATAACAGAACACACCTTTGTTTTAAAATTGTTCACATAAATAAGATAACATTTTAAAAATATTCCAAAAGTATATTTCAATAACAAATTCAGATCAATAAATGTATAACAAACCAGTCAATACTAATCACGCCAAATTTCTTACAACTAAATGATAAAAATTAAAGCCAGTGATTGGTTCATTACCACAAACAAGTAAAATAGCATTATCATTTAGTTGTTGAAGAAATAAGTTCTGTGCTTATTCTAATTACTTTAAATTCAATGATGCTCTTTCAAACAAATGAGCAGTGATCACACCACCTCCACACTTGTATTAATAATTTTCGCGGGCAGCAGTTCCCTCGGGCACCGCTGGGAGGTGATGTCTGCGGTGCCGCCGAACCGCTGAGGCTAGCAGACTCGGTAGTTTGGAGATGGGATATATTGCTCAGGCTACAGCTCACGAGTAACCAGGTGAGCAGCGGGCTCGTCTCAGGGCGTACAGAACCTACAAAGGCCCTGTGGCGTTCCTCACTCAAAAAGCGATATAAAGCTGGTAAACTTGCAGGTGCTTCTCCCAAGAAAAATTAGGGGATGCAAAGTTAGTGTATGTATGTGTATGGCCCAATAAAAATGCGTATTTTCCCCAAGAACCACGAAGCAGTTGTTCCTGTTGTGCAACTTACGATGAAGNGTATGGCCCAATAAAAATGCGTATTTTCCCCAAGAACCACGAAGCAGTTGTTCCTGTTGTGCAACTTACGATGAAGAGATATAAAGGCTTTCTGCGGTAAATATAGCACTTTTGAAACTAATATTTGAAAAGTATCACTGTCCATAACTACATACATGCTACATTACACACTGGCACGCCGGCTCATAGTTAATTAGGTTGTGAATAAAAGAAAAAACTTTTAAGAGTTTGTGTGTATTACAAGTGTAATTTTAATATTTACGTTCACTGAAGTTGGTATTTATAGTTTTATATAGATCAGAATACGAATTTTGCGTGTTAGTAAAACATTTACATTTCTAAAAACTCCAAGGTTTCACGTCGACGACGCACGAATAAAGTGATCAGGCCCATGGCAATGTTAATTTTACCCGCGACGGATGGACATAAAACGAGGATCCAAGTATATTTATATCAGGGCTTTCGGAAGTGCTCAATTAACTGTGCATATCCCATATTTCAGTTTTATTGTTCATGGCAGGCACGTTACGCAAGTACAACCTAAATAAACATTTGAAAACGCAATTATATTGCGTTGCATGCGCATGCGCACAAAAGTTAGGTCGTAAAACCAGTAATGTTGTAGATGTGGAGAGACATTCAATGCCTCACCCAGTCGCAGTCCCGAAGTTGGTCGGGTACTGGCCATGAGTACTATAACGGCGTTGGAATCCTGATGACCAACGGGCGAATAACAGGCAAAATGTGGCGAGGGATTGCGTGAGAAGAGCTTAAAGAGATTTCCTGAGAATTAGTTGAGAAAGAGAAGTGAATACTCCTCACGTAATGTACGCATCCATCTCTCACTGGTTAGCCTAAAGTTTAAAATAACAAACTTACTAAATGTGTAAGTGCCATATCACTACCATATTGGTTTAAACCTATAATTATTCGCGTGAATACGTAAAAAGCTTATTTTAANGTGTAAGTGCCATATCACTACCATATTGGTTTAAACCTATAATTATTCGCGTGAATACGTAAAAAGCTTATTTTAAAATGAATTATAGATATACGTTGTGTTCACAATGAACATTAGAAGTCATAGGTAACTATTTTTCTCATTAACACTGAGATAATTTTCTTGAAAACACTTAATACTGCAACTAAGAGGTTATCTTAAAAATAGACCGATTTAATGCATATAAAAATAACTTCCAGCTTGCCAAGTTCGAAACATACCGGTTCAGCTGTTTCAGAGATATAATATGCAACACAAGTTCAACGAGGCAGACATTCTGAAAATACGAATCTAACTTATCCATTTAAAATTCCCTAATTCACGCTGTATATAGTTGTAGTCCCATTTATTGGAATTCGTTTTGGTATTTTATGAGATATAACGCAAAATCTGTTCATTTAAGTGTGAGGGATTTTTTAAAATAGCGAACAAAAAAGCCACGGAATTCGTGAATTTAATGCTCACCTAGTAATACCAACATACCAAGCTTGGTAGAAATGGTTCTAATAGTTCGGGTTCATTCCTCTCAAACACCCTTCAAATTTTTTCACTTTTTTTTCAAAGTAATTATCCAGTAAAGCTGTAAAACCATTCCCCTTTTTCGCGATTGGGCGGATTAAATGAAAAACTAAAAATATTTATGGTTGGTTTATTTTAAAACACTTTATTGTAGAAAAATTTTAAATGGTAGAATAGCACGAATTAAAATCTTTTATTTGATACAACAAAGGTATTTCCGGACTGGGAAAAGGTTGCATACGTATTTCATATACGTTAAAAGCTTGCATAATCTTATTGGAATTAAATAAACCTTATCCATCTTATGTACGAAATATAGATCCGAATAAATGTCAGACTGCAAACTAAGCAGGAATATGGCTACAAACACACANATTGAACATCTGCGGAAACTGAGCGGTGTGACCTCTGGAAGAAATTAAGGCTTTAATTTCTTTAAAAATTTCCAAAACTTCCTATACACGTGAAATGGTTCTACCGCGGCTCAGACAGCGAACATCTGCGTGAAGAATTAGATCAGAATGTGGAGCAGACAAATCATGTAAGAATGAATACCTTCAGTAGGTGTTTGTTCGGAGGTTTTCAACGAGGAAATTTATCACCTTAAGAGTTACTTTGAAATGCTNGAATACCTTCAGTAGGTGTTTGTTCGGAGGTTTTCAACGAGGAAATTTATCACCTTAAGAGTTACTTTGAAATGCTCTGACATTTCAGGAACTAATTGAAAATGACTAGCTAAGTTTCCAACATGACTTAAGCAGTGGAAGTGAACGAAATGAGGGTAGCTTTCATCTTTTATTAAAAGTGTAGCAAAGCCCTTGTTCTTGCGTACCATTGAAGGTGCACGCACCATCTGTAACCACAAATAGCTTCGACACGTCGATTTCATTAGATACAAAGATATTTGTAACAGCAATATAAATGTCTAGTTGTGCCTGAGAGCGGTAAATCCAACAAAAATAAATTCTCAACTGTCCCGTGACTATCAATGCAATGCACGAAGCACATTAGTTGAACTATCGAAGCAACATTTGTCGACTCGTCAACAGCTAGTGAAAAATAATCACACTCAGACAATTTTTGTAGAGTCTTTTCCTTGATTTGAGCAGCAATAACATAAACGTGTCTGGCGACCATATCTTTACCCAAAGGCACATTTTTTTGNTCTTTTCCTTGATTTGAGCAGCAATAACATAAACGTGTCTGGCGACCATATCTTTACCCAAAGGCACATTTTTTTGCAGCATTTATGATAATTCTTCGGTATTTTTCAGGTATGCTATCGACAAAAATTGTCACTGCTGAAACAATGCAGTCTTTGACAACCCTTCCACTTGCAAATACCGTTCTCTGCCGGGCTAGCTTGTTAGACATAGCTATATACACTTTGGTAGAGAGTTTATTAATATCATTGTTGGATGAAAACANTCTTTTCCTTGATTTGAGCAGCAATAACATAAACGTGTCTGGCGACCATATCTTTACCCAAAGGCACATTTTTTTTGCAGCATTTATGATAATTCTTCGGTATTTTTCAGGTATGCTATCGACAAAAATTGTCACTGCTGAAACAATGCAGTCTTTGACAACCCTTCCACTTGCAAATACCGTTCTTTGCCGGGCTAGCTTGTTAGACATAGCTATATACACTTTGGTAGAGAGTTTATTAATATCATTGTTGGATGAAAACAATATTTTCTGATATTGTAGCTTAATTTTCAAGTTACTCACCTTATGCAATCACGCGTCTAAATCTTCTGGACATTCCTTCTCAAACGCACTGTGATGCGTTTCGTGATGTATTTGACAATTCGCTTTTCGAAAGCCAGATAAAGATGCAGAACAGAGTAGACAGATCACTCCATTATTGTCGTCGTTCTGCACTACAATATACACAATCTCCCATTTCTTTTGAAACGAACAAGTTTTTTTGTTTCTTTAATTCGCTGCCCTTATCTTAAGCATCTGCTGACGTAGACGGGGAAGATTGTAATGTTCTTTCTACGATTGCAGTGCGTTTACCATCGTAATAACCTGCAACATTAATCTCGCACAACGCCACGTAACTCTACTGCGTGAGCATTTTTTGCCTTAACTAGTCGAGCACTTTTTTTCCTTCGAAGAGCATTCGAGTGCTCACGAGCACCAGGCTGAGTTTTCCTGTAGAATCCTAAAGTATTTTAAGCAGCCATTTTAAAAACAGGAGATTAAAATATTTAAAACTTTAAATTCAAAGTGGTCTTACAAGCAAAAATTTGGCGTTTATCGGTTGAGTATTTCCTAATGTATGAAAAAACTAACTTTTTCCAAGTGTAGCTATGTTACGAAATAGCATATTTGATTCTCACCATAGTACATAAGCTTTGTTGAAATATGTAGGTCCAATAGTTTGTTAGATAAAGGAAACTAAAGTAAAATATACAAAAGAACCAATTAGAAATAAGCTTATGTCTGGGCAACTGAACTCATGTAAGTTTTAAGTCGCCTACCGTAGCATACCTGCATGCTAAATTTGAGTACTTCCTGGCATATTATATAAAAACTNTTTTCCTGTAGAATCCTAAAGTATTTTAAGCAGCCATTTTAAAAACAGGAGATTAAAATATTTAAAACTTTAAATTCAAAGTGGTCTTACAAGCAAAAATTTGGCGTTTATCGGTTGAGTATTTCCTAATGTATGAAAAAACTAACTTTTTCCAAGTGTAGCTATGTTACGAAATAGCATATTTGATTCTCACCATAGTACATAAGCTTTGTTGAAATATGTAGGTCCAATAGTTTGTTAGATAAAGGAAACTAAAGTAAAATATACAAAAGAACCAATTAGAAATAAGCTTATGTCTGGGCCTGGCATATTATATAAAAACTTTTTTTTGTGGCCGTGCTTCTTTTCGTAATGGCGGACATAATAGTAAGTACACATATTTGTGTATTTAATTTTTCCAGTATATACTATCAGCATAACAAATTTCGTTGAGATAGGACTAAATGTTCTGCAGATATGGCATACTAACTTAAAATATGTGCAAGACCAATATTTTGGAATTAAGTAGGTGGTATCTACTTTGTTATTAGTTAAGGTAACCTACCACATCACTACATGAATGGCAGATTTGGCGGCAATCGGTGAAGTAGATTCCGAGATGTTTACTAAAATGTTTTTTTTCCAGGCTTTGCTATCTCATAATGACAGATATAAGAATATTTTAATTGAAATGCTTTAATACTTCAATATACACTACCAAGTTAAGTCGAAATATGTGTTAAGGAACTGTGTACAAGACTTCCTAACTTATAAAATATATAACGCTATCAGTTTTATTAAAGTGAGAAACGTTCTTGCAGCCCCTTGTAACACCATTCGTGTATCGTGNTTTGGCGGCAATCGGTGAAGTAGATTCCGAGATGTTTACTAAAATGTTTTTTTTTCCAGGCTTTGCTATCTCATAATGACAGATATAAGAATATTTTAATTGAAATGCTTTAATACTTCAATATACACTACCAAGTTAAGTCGAAATATGTGTTAAGGAACTGTGTACAAGACTTCCTAACTTATGAAATATATAACGCTATCAGTTTTATTAAAGTGAGAAACGTTCTTGCAGCCCCTTGTAACACCATTCGTGTATCGTGCCGAATTTTTCGGTATTATGTTGAAAAGTTCCCGAGATATGAAGCAAAATATTTATTCTGGTGTCACAGTTGTGGACTATTGAGGATATGATTTTTCTTAATTTAGATTTAATGTTCACGGTAAGTATTTTCAAGGTACCCATTTTCATTTAAATCGTCTGAATGGCTTCCGAGGTAAAACTTAGCACCAAAAAATTTAAAACGGTCACCATTTTGAAAATGGTAAACCGACATGTTCAAGAAGCACGAAAGTCGGGGGTCGTTGCTAAGAAATATACAGATTTAGGCGAAATTAGGTGCACGAGATAAATTTTCTTTTAGAGGGGCAGATCCATGCTCACAGACGCGCGCGCACACACACTGACACAGACAGGAAGTTGCTCTTATAAGCCTATCCTTCCGCCGGAAAGTAGGCTAAAAAAAATAACATACAGTTAGAAAATACGGATGATTTCATAACTCACTAAACATGATTTGCTGTCGATAATGTCGTTAGTTGTGGTCGTACAAGTGCATCAACAAAATTTTAAAAACTACCACGTTATTTTTGAAAGTGCTACGAGTAAATTGCTATGAGGTGTTCACTATATGAAAAAAATAATGATAAAAAATGTATCGCCTTATAAGAACGGTGTAACAATTTTAAGAAACTGTTTCACACCTCATTTTGTAGTTTATACCTCGTGCAACTTTTCATACTTACTGTGCCAAGTTTCCCCACGATTGGTTCTAGGTCTGGAGAAAAATCCCAAAGACAAATTGGTTGAATATTGGAGTTATATTTCACAGACGTCTTCAAAACCAGCACTCCCAAGTCAGCATCATATTTTTTCCAGTCGTAGTCAGGATGAAGATGTATTTCTTCAAGCTGCAGCACGATAAAAATTCATTTTCCTTACCATTTTACTTACATTACAAGCTTAAAACTTCAATAAATGTTTTTTTATAAATTTTAATTATAACAATTAGGCAAGTAAACCACTTTCGTTAAATCAGAGCAATTTTTGTAATAATTCACTAATTGGATCAGATACTGCGGTAAGCGGATACAATTTAAACGCTCAATATATTTGAAACCAAGATACAGATTCAATGTATGCACAAGTAAACCAATTAGTAACACTAAATTAATCGTATATATCTGTAGGTTCACAGAAAAACAGAAAATTTTACTTCTAGAAGCATCTGAAGAAACTTAGCTCAGCGAAGTCAAATTAACCTACATTAATTAATATAACAGCCTTGATGAGGAACTATCATTCAAATTTCCAGTAATTGACCAAGTAGGTTTCATTGGGCCGAAAACAAATTTCAAAAAACTAATGATGAATAAAAATAAAATCGCAAACGAAATAAAATATTACGTAAGTGCATAATGGTCATCCTGCAAATTGAAGCGAGGTTCCACCTGTTGCGAATCTTCAACGTTAACTTTTATTTGATAAATTAGGCGGATATAACCTGGAAGCTCTCTGTCGCGGAGCCTTTATAAACCCTTCATAACAAATACTTTATAATTGACGTCAAATCAGAATTATATACATAGAATTATTTTGATTCTTTCTGGAATATATTTGCGTTTCTACAGCGGACAGATAAACTGAAGGAGAAACAAAGTGCAAAATGAAATCAGCAAACACTTCTATTGAGTGCTTCTGCAGAAACTGAACACAAGCGTGCACCTGCCTTAACATTTTTGTATTAAGTAGCGTACATGGTAAGAGGTAGGATAACGTAGTAGCATAGGCTGTGACAGAAATTACATTTCTTCCACCTCATTTTACTCGCTTAGAGTTACTGGGTAACAATAAATCTTTGTCACCATCGAAAAGAGAAGTATGACACATATGATTATTAATTTCAAGGCCAAAGCTTATCTCAGTGCACATATTTTTATGCTGCTGACGTGTTATAAACATGAACACAGACACGAGATAAGGCCCATTATCCAGAAATCTTATTACGATATTGGAATTTATGACATTCTGTATATTACCGCAAAGATGGGCGATCTTGTTAATGAGAATTTCTCCCACGCATGCAGCATTATCGACTCGCCTGATCGGGTGGTAAGATAGCTAGCCGATTGTTTAATCAGATACCAACAAAAAAATCATAGAATACATTACTAAAAATGGTGAATTGTTTTATATCATACAACTACGAAAACTGGCCTCTGTATCTAGTAGAGTTTTTGAGACTCGTTGGAATATACATTTTATATTGGGCATTTGCTCGTATGTTTGTTTTTATGCACTGCATAGCTCCCCATTCAAATTTGGTAAAATTTAATTCTCTTCAACTAAGAAACTAGTACTGCCTAAGACACTTTGTTGCTGGAAGTTAACTCTGCGAGGTGTGCCCGTAGGCTAAGACATAATTGTGCAATTTTAGTATCCACGGAAGTAATTACTTTAGGTTTGCTCTGAAAACTTCAAACTAGTATAGAACATGTTAATTTTTACCTCTGTATAAACTGATCCCTTTTCCACCACTTGTTCCAAGTTATACTTTCCTAAGTACACGACAAGTGTTTCAGTGGTCAGCTCAATCCGGTCACGATATTTGATGCAGTGGGCGGCTAGAACAAACATTGCATTTTCCATCAACACAAAGCTTTACTAAACATTGAATAGCATTTTTTTTTCAATAGAGGCTCTACATTTGTAATTCGATTTTCAAGATATTTCGAAATCATTTTGCACATGCACAACNCATGTTAATTTTTACCTCTGTATAAACTGATCCCTTTTCCACCACTTGTTCCAAGTTATACTTTCCTAAGTACACAACAAGTGTTTCAGTGGTCAGCTCAATCCGGTCACGATATTTGATGCAGTGGGCGGCTAGAACAAACATTGCATTTTCCATCAACACAAAGCTTTACTAAACATTGAATAGCATTTTTTTTTTCAATAGAGGCTCTACATTTGTAATTCGATTTTCAAGATATTTCGAAATCATTTTGCACATGCACAACNTTTTTTTTTCAATAGAGGCTCTACATTTGTAATTCGATTTTCAAG
Source organism: Clitarchus hookeri (assembly GCA_002778355.1). Taxonomy (NCBI): domain Eukaryota; kingdom Metazoa; phylum Arthropoda; class Insecta; order Phasmatodea; family Phasmatidae; genus Clitarchus; species Clitarchus hookeri. The sequence goes on from NQII01001252.1 coordinate 55,082, forward strand.
ATATTTCGAAATCATTTTGCACATGCACAACAATTTTGCAAACATTGTCATGATAGGAGCGAAAGTCAGAACACCAACGAATATGCTGTGCTTTAAGGATTTCTGTCACCACAATTCAAAATATTGAAGGGATTTTGTAGTTGCATGTGCTCTATAAGGGTTATACAGTTATGTTAATCATCTGTAACTTCCATCCACCCACTGCTGTCCTGAAAGCAATACATGTTATCTCGTCATACACACAAATACCACGTTACTTACGATTTCGTTTGCATTCACTATCTGTTGCGGATATACACACTAGACTCATATACGTGGATTTAACGAAGAGCAGTAATGGGACGTGTGGAAGTCAGCATACCAGAATTACACAGTCACGCTTTCTCTAGCAGCTCCTTTCAGTACTTCCCTTTGAGTTAATTCTAAATAAATACGTACGGAGCCACGGTGACATCTTTCGATGTACTTCAAGAGCAGTTGAAAATCACTTATTTTCAGAACTGTTCACAAGTTAATGCCGGCAATTCTCCTATCTATAAGTAATACTTAAACGGATACCCAATTCTAATTAAATTTGAAAGCTGTGTACCAAGTACTACTATCTTCAAAAACATGGCCTATGAACTTATTGATTTAAACATAACATACTAAAAAATAAGTGCTACATTTTGTGTTTAGCAGACCTCATATTTCAATGGAATGGGACTTCACTTTTTCAGATGTTTTCTAAAAACATACAAGGTGATAAGTAACGATATGGCCAAACACTCGTCTCAATAGAAGTACAAATGATATACCAACAATGGCTGTAATCACAATAATTTAGGAATTAGAGGAGGATGAACATTTAGAGAANGAAGTACAAATGATATACCAACAATGGCTGTAATCACAATAATTTAGGAATTAGAGGAGGATGAACATTTAGAGAAAGTAATATAACATTGACTATTAGGAAACTACAAACACACATGTTGTTGTAACAATGATCTGTTTACTAAATGCAATGGTAGGTAACGTTACATGTTAATGCTTCAGATGGTAATCAGTTTTTACAGAATATCAAACATGCCAATTCCTGCGGGCCATCATATCACCATACGACCTGCGAATTATACCTCGTAGATAATACACTTGTTTTTACTCCTATTGGCCCAATTATCAGCTTCTTAAGTTAAGCCATATCGTCACGAATCACCCCGTATTTGTAGCAGAGTATTTCCTTAGAAAATTGCCTTTCGAAGAACGTTCTGAGAATTTCGGAACAACGAACCATGACACAATTAGGTCACATATATCTAATTTGACACGTGTGCAAAACAATTGTATATGAATACAATAAAAAAGGCTAAGATAACCTAATGTAAAACTTGTATTCACCCAGCGTTTGAGAAGTATTTGTATAAAACGTGCATGGATTATGTGGTGGCAGGGTGATTTTCAGCTGATAAAAAAATATAGGCGGATTATAACTCTTCGTGGGGCTACGTGTACGCATTTGTTGTGTAATTTTCGTTATGGTTTGCAAACCTCTCAATTGTTACGGCTTCACCCATCGTTGTAAAATTCATTTCCACAGAAGATATCGAACTTAATTGCATACAACACATTAATTACTCCTTATTCTGAGCATGTAACGGAAAGAAAAACATACATAAAGCTAAGCTTGAATAGTAGTGGGAAGATATGGCTATACTGAGACATCATTTCAAATATAGGAGTCCATGAAAGTCATGATCAACTGTCTTTCGTATCTCTCTCACCGAATGCTGGGCATGATTCAATATCGAATAACTTTATGGCTGTCCTACAATTGAGGTTGCATTGCGAACTGCCATTCGCTGATGTTATTTTATTATGGGAAACATTCACTACTCTTAACTCTCATGGAATTGGCAGGAACCAAATATTTATTTCAAATTTAATTTGTACGATTTGTATTACTGACGGAGTTCAGCAGCTGCACCTAGAGTTGTGGATAGCACATGACACATAGGCGGTATAAAAAGTTGTGAATGTGGCCAACCTCGTGTTACGCATGTTGTTATCATTGTATTTTATAGGGAATCTCACCTTTAAATAGGCAATAAACGTGGACGAAGATCAGCTAAGTTTAATAATCACACATTGTTAAAGAACCCTTGCATAACACAAATTATATCATTGCTATAGCCAATTAAGCAAAATCAGAATTAATATAAAAGTGATTCCGCTTTCAAGTTTCTCTAGCTTCTAGATAATGAACAAATAGTTGTGTCAACATCTTCACTCCATGTGTAACTGTTATGTGAGAGTACAGTGGCATAATTCTTCTATCGACATGTTGTCATAAGGTAAACGGAGAAAAAAAAAAAAAAAAAAAAAANTGAAGAGAAATACAATTTAAAATTTATTTCAAGTGGCAACTGATATTAGCAAAGTATTTTCGTACTTCCAGTGTTAGGCTAATATAAAGTGCACAGTAAAATTATGGATTATGGATAACACAGTATTTACTGAAGCATTGTTCAAGTTTTATATAGAGATAGTTAGTTACCTTTTTTCTTGGTAAAAAGGAAATTTCACACCTATATGAAAAATGAATTAATAATATGACATAATGACCACTTAGAATGTACTCATATATCTCACAAATGAGAGATTTCATACATAGCTTTTAACATGGAGCAGCGATAGAATGGTGTGAGTTCAGTCCACTTGTCGCGAAAGCGGCTTTAAAAATTGTTCACATACAGTCATTTTTATCCTATGGTAGGCCTGTGAGAATTGGGAAATATTTTACACTATATATTGCAATTACAAGTTCATACTTGGGAAATCTAAAGCTGCCAGAGCGGCAAGAATAGGCGAAATGCCTATTCTTCGCTTAGTGTGCTTAATGCACTTGGAAAAAAAAGAAAAAGAAAATGTAAGCGATGAGTCACTGCAACAGTATAGGCCATGCAAGTGAATTTACAGCAGCAGCAGTAGTGCGCATCGCGGGCAGATGCCCTGATTAGTGCACACAGGAATGTCATATGCATAGCAGGAGAAAGTGAAAAATAAGTGAAAGGTAGAAGTAGATCAAATAAGGGGAGTATTACTGCCAAATTCATCTATATTATATTGTCGGTATGTTGCCAAAATAAGCATTAAAATATCCCAAAGAAAATAATCACTGGAGATGATAATAACTTGCATGACATAATGTTATAACGTTTACAACGTGGTAGCTTATATTTTATAGACAACACAGACCATAAGAATTCAAAATTGTTATTGTTTCCAATTATATGAGGCTTTAATATACAACATTGAAAATAAAAGATTTTTAAAGAATTTACACACAGAAAGTTCGAGAAAAACTTTGTTAATCAAACGACACACACCAAGGTTTTACACAGTTATTTGCCAGATTACTGCTTGCCTTTAACTAAAGATGACTGCTTATGTACCAACACACAAAATATTGCGAACAAGAAATTACGCTTTTAATTACTAAACTTTTTTTAAATCTCTGACTATTAATACTGTACTAAAGTAACTATACAAGCATAATTTTAGTTTCTTCATTCCAACCAAATTTTTTAAATTAAATACAGTAATTCCTTCAAAATCTATATACCCTCTAAAAGTAATTAATTAAACTTGAATTGGTACATACGCACATCAGTGGATGATATGTAAAGGATTAAAGTTTCGTGCGATGGCGCATGCATATACATATATCTACGAGGGCGCTGCGATCGCTATTCGAGTTGCGTGCACTATAAACAGGTGTCAGAATAGCGCCTGTGACGCGACACAAATACTTCACAGGCATGCTTAACAATCGACAGGCATGCCGATAATAAGCACGATACGGCCACGCGTACAAATGACGGAGTTTGCGGGAGCCAGAGGATTGCAAGGACGGTGCGCCGAATTTTCTTTGGGAACACATTACCACTGCACTAGATTATGGAGGACTTCGAATGATTTCTACAATCCCTCCCTAGATTCACTGTGGCACACATACCCTACTACAATTACGTCTTACGGAGCCATCGCATACGGTCGTCGTTTGCCCCTAGTAGAAATACGTGGGTCATTGAATACACAACAGTAAATTGAAGACACCCGTCTACCTTGTCTTACTCAGTGCCTGGAACCAGTTTCTAGCAAAGAAACGCTCACCCGGGCACAGCCATGGTTTTCCATGAGTGTTTAGGTCATGTTTTAACATTTATTTTGCTTGTCGTTAAAATAATTTTCGTCTAACTAACATTTGAGGGACCAAATGGAAACACCAGATTATTCCATGTCGATGTGTTTTGAAGCAAAACTTGCAACGGCTGTGGGTAAATCTACCCGGGAAAACATATTGGGTTTTTTATTTCACGCCCCATTTTATCGTCACACGCATTCCTGTATAATGCCGTCCAACGAGGTACTAAATGTACCCTTATTTTATGCCCCATTTCCATAATACTTACAACATTTACAGCGAGGGATAGGCGGCGCAGTTGACTCCGTTTATGCTGGTACGGGTGTGGCAAGAAATGGAGTATCATGTAGACATCTGCCGTGCCACGAATTGCGCCCATATCGAACATTTGTGAATCTCCATGGAAACTTGGAGAGGTTATCCTTCAAGTTGTATTTAAATTTGTGAAATATATTAATTTGCGTGCTATGTATGATAGCGCCATATGAAGCAATTAAGTTTTTATGCCATATCTCAGGAAACATTCAACCGATTACCATCGAATTCCGGAGACAAGTTGTACTTTTGAAGTCCATCTAAATTTGTATGGCTTAAGGGGGTAGTCAAATATTTTAAACATATCAGCCACGCATATAGTTGAAGTTGTTATACCATCTTCTCCAAAACATTTCAAACGGTCTTTGTGTATTGGTAGCATCTGTGACAAAAACCAACCGTGATAATAGATAACCTATTTTTCCGCCATTTATTTAGAACCTCATGAGAAAATGAAGCTTTATGCCATATTTCAGGGACTAATCAAACGATTCCCGCCAAATTTCACATAGACTAGCTGTACCACAGTAGACCATGTAAATTTTCATGCTTTAAGTGGGTCAAGTATTTTTTTTAAATTTCAGCAACGAAAATGATTTTTATTAGAAGGTTATATATATTTAACAATTTAACAAAATTCATTAGAACTTTGTATTCTGACAATATCCATTAGAAACGTCAAATATATGTATAAGTGCCCCTTTCGTCCACCTTTTTGTAAGGTAGTGGCAGGTGAGAAAATGTAACATTTATGTTCTATTTCGAGAACCAATAAACTAATTCCCATAAAATTATCTGAAGGTCATGTAAATTTACATGATTTAAGTGATTATCATACTTGTTTTCAAAATGACGGCCCTGAAAATATTTTTGGTTAGTAAACCCTGCATACCAAAACATTAGACTGATTACAACCGAAGTTGATGCTCCTAATGCTACCTCCGTAATGCAGTTGGCTGCATGGCAATTAATGGTAGGAGTTATTTGTTCGAGTCCCGGGTAAGGCACATGTATATTTGTAATTGTCCTAGTAATGGTACATATGTTTTTTGTTCTATTTCTGATGAAATCTATGTCAGCAATACTGAAGTCTTGTTGAAGGCATGAACTGTAAAAAAAATTTCTGGTGAACATTCTAACTTGGAAAGGAAGTTTTTAACCTATACGCTGTATGGTAATAATATCACACATCAAGCTGCAGATATAGGAATTTTTAGCGTCGCTACTTTAAAAGTTGGGAAATTTCCTACGCATTTGACTGTTTCCTGAGCAAATTGTTATGATTTTGATTATTTGTTGATATTTATCCTTAACGGGGATATAGGGGCGTAACAAGTTATTGATAAGAGTTATGTAATGGACACTATATAAAAAAGGTTTATTTAATATTAAAGTTATACAAAATTATTTTAATATAAATATAATTGAATATGAACGAGGGGCGCTATACAAATATACTGAAATCTTGAATTATATAATTTTATAAAGATTTAACCAGCCACGTTCTGAGTAAAGCCTAATTTTTGAGTCCCCACCTTTTTCATGATTCTGGAGGCTGATTAAGATGGCGCAAGTCGACGGCCGGACACACTCATCTTCAGTGGTCTTCTCGTTCCAATGGCCCGACGACAATAGACACCGCCCACGGACTACACTGTCATATATCGGCGACGTTGTCCCCGTTTACTGGCCGGTGGAGGGGAATTCTGTGGTTTGCGATTTCATAACTAATTTCAGCGAACACGACCCGTGTCCTGGATAAATAAATGAAGGTGTGATCAGGCAGGTCGCTCAGCTAAGGGCCTGACCACAACTCGTAACAAAATGTAGGGACGCTGCAATGAATGTATAGGGGAAATCATTATCATCCTGCTGTCTCACTAAGTGTATACACTGGTATTGTAAATTTCCGAATAATTTCTTAGAGTGTACTTACGATCTAAGCACTAACAATTTCATGAAAATTTATTCCATCTAATTAGAGGAAAGTAGGCCCATTAGCTATATCGATATATTCTTGTTTTATATCACCAAGGACTCCAAACATCCATCTTTCCCTCCCCATTCTTGCACCATCTCTAAATAGTATAAAATAAAGTCGCTTATCCGCGTCTGTCTGTGTATTTGCTTAGTAATTCTAAACTGCTTAATGGATTTTGATGCGGTTTTCAACAGCAAATAGAGAATATCTTGAGGATGGTTTGTGTGTATAATTAATTTTTATTTAATGTAAGGATAGTAGATAAATGTCGAACCGTTTGTAATCATGTCGTAAAAACCGCTCTTAGGGCGCTTACATGACTTGCGCTGACTAAACCATAAGGGATACCTCAAATTAATGCACTAAAGAATTGTAGCTCTCTAAAAGGTTTACAGAAAAGTCCGCAATAGGATATGTTTATCTTTTAAGGATGACCCACAGTAACCATTTTTTGTATTTCAAAGTATCACTGTAAAAACTGAATTGTTACCGGGCGAAGCCGGGCCGGTTCGCTAGTTACTTATAATAGAAAGAGTGCACGGAATTAAAAATGTGTTGAATAGAAAGTTACATTACGCGACAAGAGAAATATGACCATACTGTAAAGAATTTTCATTAAAACGGGTTTTTTCACACTAAACTAAATTATTCGTTGAAAATAGCAACCGATGCACTGTTGCCTGAAAACGGATTTTTTTTGTCCACATAATTGGCTAACACAAGTCCATTCATAGTTACTTTCCTCTCCCACTTTAATCTTGTATTTAACAGAAAAACTCTGAAACTTTTCGATGACTGTAATTGAAGGTTTTGCAAAAGCTTATACAATTTCCTAGATGTAAATTAATTTATAATAAATGAGTATTTAAAATTTAACGATTGCCACAGTGTTCAATAAATGAGAAGCACCAAAGCAGAAAAACGTTTGCAAAGGATGAACAACTGAAGTTTTATTTCAATGATGATTTTACGTTTAAATAAAACAGAAAAGTAAGTCCTTGCAGGGTGACTGCGAGATCTCAGGCAACATTGCTGGTCATTGAAAAGTCATATAGAAACAAGTGCGTGAAGAATGGTGTGTGGACCTGATTTAAATAGTGGAAACCATAATAAAATCTCAACCTTGCACAAAAGTGTACGAATGAGCACTATAATGTGTAAATAAGAAAATAATAATAATAAAAAAAAAGTAAATATAAAACTCACTAGTGTTGGCCACAAGGAAACATACAACAGGTAAGATAAAGAAAAACTTAAGACCAGAAATCTGAAAGTGTGGTAACGTACAAATTAAATAAACTGGGTTTGGAAATTCTCCACAGAGTGTGTAGGATCTTAAGACATTAAATACCTAATGGATATTCCTGGTCGATAATTTATTCAATTCATTCACATTTAGTTAAGATTGCTACTGGTGAAAAAAACTTGGCCACCATCTCCGGAGGCACACAAAAGAAAGCTGCGAAACACTGAAGACTGCCAAGTACTCTCGAGCCAACCCGAAGCAGTTGGCTTTACATGCTCCTCATGGCCTAATTTAAAATACACTGGATTCGAAACAACCCTTCCTTATACAACTGCTAGCAATACAGAAATCATAATTCGTGCAGAAAGCGGTACATTTTCGTCCCTTTCATTATATTTTCCAAGTCCGTATTTTCCAGCTACAATGTTACGTCTTCTTTTTCTCATCATAGAGTTACAAACTCCCATTTTTACTGTTCTTTATTTTTGAACTTTGCCAATTTTGTTATAGACCTCCGGTACCTGTTTATAAATAATATATGATTCGTCTGCATTTGATGGAGACATGTAAAGTGGATTGTACAAAGTATACACTGAGATACTCAATACCCTAATAGGAAACAACCTATTATGATATTAGCTAAATTATTGGTATAAGATATTCGTATACCTTCCATACCCTCCCCCCCCCCAACTGTGTAAATGATCTTGTATTCTCCAGATTTAAATTCTCGGCCTTCCCATGGCACCTGATATAATACAAAAATATCGCAGTGTCTCTCCATTTCTCTCCTCACACGTTTGAATATTCAAAACATATTTTCCCCTCTCCCTCTATTTTTCCTTTTCTGACTTAATGATTGTGGGCAGTCACTCTACGCTAATTGTTCTCAGGAGTTGTAATGCCTGTGAGCACAGACCAGTGGGACTAAGAACACCGCAAGTGGTTTTCCTTTTTCTCGTATCGTATGCTAGTAAACTAAGATGTATCCTCAGCTTCCTTTAGGAATACTTTCCTCTCTATGGACATGAGGGTTCCTTATTCTCTACCACTTCGCCGGTACTTCTATGATGCTGTTGGCTCTTTGTAAAAGGGGATCTCCTTATTCCGGGAGGTGATTGATTTGGTTTCGTCTACAGCAGGCGTCAGAGTTGGCATCGGCAGCAGTTCGTCTAACAACCACTTGTCAATCTCTCGTTATCTCTACAATGGACATGTACTGTAAACTCTACAGTCTTCTTCCCTCCATCATATCTAGGACCTTAATTTTGTTACCATATCATAAATTTGTACATAAACTGTCAAAAGCTAAAAAATTTAACTTTTTTTAATACGTTGATCGAAAGGGATATTGACACTTGATTTCTGTGTACGGTTCTCGTAACTGATTTAACCCACAAACACACATATGTAAGTCAAAGTTTATGTGTATGTATAAAAGTGTGTTTGCTCTCTATACAATTCTACACTGTTATGGGTGTAATATTGGATTTCTGTAGGAATACTTATGATTTGGAATTTATTATTACAATTTTACAGTGACAATGATTTCAGTGGATGCGTGGCATCTAAACAAATTAAAATATAAAATTACAATGTTTGAATTTCTCACTAAAGCAACGACTACAGTATTATAATTTTGTATAAGCACACATACTGAGTGAAGTGGCGCAGTGGTAAATCATTGGACTCCCATTCGGGAGGACCCAGTTTTGATACCCGGACCGGTCGTTATGATTTAGACTTTCCATATTCCCGAAATAACTCCCGGCGATTGCTGGGATGGTTCATTACCACAGGTCGTGGCCGATTCCTTCCCCTTTCCTGCTTGTCTGATAAACTTTCTCCGTCTCTAATAAACTCACTGTCGACGAAACGTTAAGCTCCTCCTACGTATTTTCAAACGCACACTAAGTAGGGTTGCTGCGGACACGCCTCTTCACAAGAAATTCGGATATGAGATTATAACCTTTTAATTACTTGGTCCTCAAATGCTTTACTGAAATATTTTTTAGTAACAAATTTACAATATAAATACAAGGTTTAGAAACTGACACTTGCTGTTTTGCACAAATCAGAACACGAATGATTGCACTAGAGGGTACGCAAATAAATTATAATGGTAAACAAAATGAAATCCCTTTGAAAGAAAAAAAATCCTTGAAAGCAAAGGAAAACTAGCTGGCATAATAAATAAATTATATTTTAAAGCAAATAAATGCAATATTTTGTTTGCCACGAGCGAGTTGGTTTAATGGCACAAAATGTATTCACATTTTGGAGGACTTGGGCTCAACATCCTTTAAGCAAATGGATACTGATCAATAACATTTAAACATAAAAATATCCATGTTATGCAAATCAAACTAAAACATTGACGCATGCCATATCGTACGTAGAAGCTCAGCTGTCACAACACACGCCATACCCCACCACACCCCCTCCTGCAAAGGCCTCCCAGTAGCCACCTTCCTAGGGACATGTGCCAGCCATTAACGCTTGCGGCGAAGCCAGGCCGGACCAAGGGAAGCAGTTACACGCGTTCATGTTGTAGCGTGGGGCCCACCCACCACCCCAAACAAAACCGCGTGAAACTTGGACACGCCGAAGAAATGCCGAGATAGGCTAGCGATTTCGACCCATGAGGAAATTAAAACACGTGCTAAAGGTGAGATACACCAGAAAAAAGGCTGACAGAGCGTGGCAGCAGTGCCACGAGTCCCCCACCCTCCCCTAGCAAAACACAGGAGAACTTGACAAGCGTCGCGAAAATGTCGATGTAAGATAAGGGCCGCAGGGGCACCCCTCTTACCACCCTCCACCAACCAGAGTCCTGGCACATGGAGGAAATGGGTCTTTATTCGGTACCTTCCACCCCCTTTCCCTAACGAGTGAAGCCACGTGTAAGGTTCTAAGGGGGAGTCCAGAGAGTATAAAAGCCAATTTGCGGGACATGGAGGGGCTCAGTCGGTCAGTCAGTCAGTTAAATCGGGAGTTGCATCACATCAGTCAGAATCAGTCAGGCAGTCAGTCGTCACGCCGAGAGACGCGAGGCAGTCGGGTGAGACAGTCGCAGCCAGAGTTCGGACCCCGGCAGAGTCAATGATGTAGGGAGTAGAACACGGAGCTCTGAAGCTCCACACCGGGATTAGTGGGGAGTCAGGCATCGGAGTCGGATCGTGGAAGTCAGCCGTGCCAGTTAAAACCATGTGCCAGAAGGTGGCGGCCGAGTGGTGAGCTTCACCGAGGAGCGCCACACTGTGAGGGAGTATTCCAGGGCAATCCCGCACCAAGAAGGCGGAAACCGTGGTGTGGCTCACCAAGGGTCCCTCGCCGGGACATGGTAGGGAGGTAATCCGTCAGTTACAACCCTATGCCGAGAACGGGAGTCGAGTGGTGAGCTTCAGCAAGGAGCGCCACACCGAAAGGAAGCTGAGTCCAGTGCAGCCCGGGGCCGATAAGGCGGAAGTCGGGTGGGGGCCCGTGAGGGGTCTCTCGCCAGGACGAGGGAGACAGTCAGTCGAAGCCGAAGGAGGAATCCAGCTGAGTGCAGCACGCCGACGAGAACCAGTGAGGGCCTGGAAAGGCCGCCCAAATCACCATACCTCACCCACCATTGGAACACCACCAAACATCAGAAACAGATAAGTACATGCGTCCGTCGCTCAGGAGACACATCCCGATGCCCAGTGTTTCCTAAGATATCGGCAGCAATTAGCAAGCAAGTTAATTTAGCCCTTAAGGTACCACATCTCGGTGTTATGTATTCAGTATAATTCCAGACAATATAACCCAGTAAATTGAAACACCGAGTGACTACCTTATTGTTACCATGTTACCCTCAATCTCCAAGGCACCTTATAGCCTATGCTTGGTAAAATAACTCAGATCCTATGAACCACCATGTATCACTCAGGTGGGGAGTAGAGTCAATATGGTTGGGCACAATTATGTAGTGCAGTGGTAACACACGATATTTGTACTTGCGATAGCACGGAAGTCTTGAATTCGAGAGGACCCAGATTAGGTTCTCAGGCTGTCCATCCCGATTTTGGTTATCTTTGGGTTCTCCTAACTCCACCTCTGTGAATGCCGGGGAATGGTTCCTTAATACAGATTATCACCTCTTACCTCCACTTCTGTCACTGAGACGTTAACCCACAATAAAAGAATAAAACAATGTATTCGTACGAGATAGAATGTAGCATCTTTCAACAATTCGCTCAAGTTCTAAGCTTCATTGAAGCTATATTTATAGGCATGTTAACTAAAACACTTACGTGAAAATTTTGACACTCTGCATTTTCAAAGGGGACTTGAATCGGAGTACTGTTTTTTTATATCGTGCGTGTAAATTGATCTTATTTCGACATTGAGACTGGACAGGGATGAATTTAAAAACACTACAAGTTCTGTGATTGGTTGATTGAGACCATCTGAACGTGATTATACTTAATTACTCATGTTATATACTGACCAGCTTTAAAGCATTGTTACGTTATTACTGAACACAATTTGAAGATTGAGCTTTTAATCATAATATGTTGCCTTTATTAAAGGTGTGTGATTTTCTGTTAAATATTCTTGTAACTGGTATAGTCTATTCGCGGTTACATCCAACTTTTCTGAAGCCCTGTTTTAGTTCTGTTTCCGGTTTATTTCTCCACCTAATGCACACAAAATTTAACAGAGTCTAGAAAATTACATTAAAGGGACAGCACACCGTATTCGTGCGCACTCGGTGTAATTAAATTTTCCATATGAACTATTTCTTACTAGGCATTACCAACACATATATTTTCTCCATGTTTTTTATATTAATAAAAATGTAAAAAATTGTAATTTATATATAAAGTATAAGTAAAAGAACAGTTTAATAAAAAAGGCGTTTTAGTGTTAATATTAGTAAAAAAAGCTTGAAATAAATGAGATATTTCGGAAATAACCACGCACATCTTACGTGGAGAAAATTTTCAAATTTTTAATTAAAAAAGTGTGAAGAAACCGCGAACAGACTATATAACAGATATTACTAAACAAATTTCCATAAAAAAATTAATAAAGGAAAATAAACTTATTTTGTATAAATTGAATAAATAAATATATATATATGTGTATATGCATATAATACATATACAGAATATATCCAAATTCATTCGGCAAAATTCGACTGCAAGTTAATAACGAAAAAAGAAGTCGGAAACATATATAGAACTTATGGTCTAAAGTGAATCCCAAGGACGAAACACATTTTTGAAGTTGGATCTGAAGCACCAGTTTATTACAGATTCACTGTTATATAAATTTTTGCTGGAATCTTCCCCTCACTTTGATAGCATCAACAGTGAGTTATTGGGTGTTGTGCGTATTGCCCACCTACCAGGTATTGGTAAATATTACATTGGGGAAATTAAAACACGAATTACTCGAAAATGGCGAGGCTAAGGGTATTCACACAAGACGAAATACTTCGTCAATTGTGACATGCGGAATAATAACCCACCATTTAAATCTCAAATATGGTAACGTATCATTGAGGTCAGTTCGAAATAAGGGGAGTAACCGTAATTATTTATTTGAAATAATTTCATCATACATATAGTTGTTGTGGTGTATGCAGTTTTTGTTCAGTTGCCTACTGTACAGACATTCAGTGTTACATGTTAAATATTTTATCCAATATTTGTAATAAACAAGTCTTTCAGTTCCAACTTCAAAGATGTATACTGCCCTTAGGATTCACTTTTGACCATAGGTAGTATTTATATTTTCAACTTCTTTTTTCGTCATTAACTTGCAGCCGAACTTTGTCGGTCCAATTTAGATAACTACTGTGTATAACACATATGTATTTAATATACATATATAGTTAAACGGATATTTTGTTTTATAGATAACATTGGCCATACAAAACCCAGTTTGATCGCTGACTCACAAGACTGAGGCTATGCAACTTCTGTTTTCTGCGTGAAGATCACGACAAATGTGTAGAACTTTCAAAAGTGCATTACTTAATAAGTACGACGTAATCTCCAGTTGAAAATCTTTTAAGAGTAGCGTGATATCGACTAAGTAAGCCAGTTATGTGGAGAGAAAAAATAATTAAAGAGAAAGTGGTGTAATGTGTAGAAGACCAGTAGGATAATGGAGATTCCATTCTGTTTTGAGGGACGGAGAAATGGTGACAAAGAGAGGAGGGAGGAAGGGGTCCAGAAATTTACTGAGAAAGAAATTAGGGGGAATTGGTTTATTGGCTTTGGCACAATTACGGATGGGAACTAATGCATTCCAAGAGTTTCAATTTTTTTTAATTTTGGGAAAATTATGTTTTTAGATTATTGTTTGTTGTTTTTGTACGATATCAAAGTGAACGTACATATTAGGTTAGAAGTCAAGGTAAAGGTTAGATGTCAAGCTGAAGATCAAAAAATAAGGCAACTTATCCGACATCCGCCATCACACACCTACACCAAGCTCTTTTTTTTTTAGCCTACCTTCCTTTGGAAAGGTAGGCTTATGAAATCGTCCGAATTTCTGTCTGAATGAATGCCACCCTCTTATAACTGTTTAATCCCTGAACAGATTGTAATACAATTTTGTGGGAATATGTTGCCACTAACGACTATCACGATGCAACCTTTTAAAAAAAGTACATATAATGTACTTGAAAGCTCCGTGAGTGCAAACTTATGAGTATAAATATATAACTCCGTGACTTGATGCATCCATGTACGTTTGTACCCGAGGACGTTGCGCAAGCTTCAAGCTCGCACATTTGTAACCTGTCACAGACGGTCAGTAGCTGAGTGACAACAGAACAGCCCGGCAATCGTGAGAGAGCTGCTGCTCTGTCCATGTCGTGTCCCGTGTCTTCCACTCCTTCCCTCCTGTTTATGATCACCCGCACCTAAACCTACGTGATTTCAAAAGATACACGTCGTGCAAAGTCGTTTATGGCAAGGGGAAATTAAAGTGCGGTAATTTACCAATATATGATTGTAATTAGTACTTACACACAATTTGTGCTTATTATGTGGTCGTACTGCACACACTATTAATAACAATATTTCCGATATATAAACAAACGTATTTAAAGAATTTGCAGATCATATTAATTGCAAAATATACGGATTACCCATCGTTGTTGTGCTCCAATACATAGTTATACACAAGAGAAAACAACGGACATTTTGCACATTTCTGCGAAAAAAAACCTGGCTGTATTGTCATATCTTGCCACCTTCTGTTCATAGAGGCATTAAGTTGGAATAAAATTTATGTTACCAGTATAATACACTATATGAATTAACTTCGTTTCCTTTCTGATATTTATTTTCTGAACGGGCACCAGTTCGAGAATGGTCGTTATTCAATAAAATACAATTTTTACATTATCAAAAGGGATTATTTGATTCCTTTAGCCATTTTAACACGATTTGAATGACGGCTACACATATGGGGTAAAACCTTCCTGTTTGTGTGCATGTCTGTGGGTGTGCGTGAGTTAGTGTGTGTACACTTGAACACACATGAAACCTCACTGATCTTCACTAATCTCAGCATAGTTTTGGTAATTTGTAGGATACCCTACTTTCACAATTTGTGAGCATACTGGATGCACATTTGGAAATCGACAGCTTTTGTGTGTGTATGAATGTAAACCCGACCCTAAAAACGTTTTAACTCGTGAACCGAATATTATCCACCCCGGTGCACATGTATTACTTTGTAAGGGCATATCACTTTCATAATTTTTGGCCACGCTGGGCAATTATTTAAAAAATTGAGATAATTTTAGTATTTAGGTCAATATGTAACATATCGGGAAAAATTTAACCGATTTAAACCCATTTAGTGAGTTGACAGTTCATCACGTAAGCATTTAATTTTGAGATGTATATTGCTATTAGCACTCCATTGTGGAAAATACGACTACATTAATAAATAATGATTTTATATCATATATCTGAAACTACCGAACTGATTCATGCCAAATATGGTATTAAATAATACAATGATAAGTCATGCACGCAATTGCAATTTAAGAGGATGAGACAGTTATTTTAAAAATGGTTATCTTATCAATGTTTATGGTTAATTAGCTCTATTTAACAAAACGTTTGAACAATTTCGACCAAATTTCGTGTGTTGAATTTATATATCATAAGCATCAAATATACAAATAGTTTTTTTGTCCTCCATTTTGTAAGATAGAGGCACATGAAAAGTAAGGTTGTCATATCTCGAAAAACAATTAATCGATACCTGCCAAATTCGGCAAACAAGTAACAAAACGATATTCCACGTAAACTGACGTGTCTTAAGTACGCCAGACACTTATTTTCGAAATGTTAACCAAATAAACATTTTAGAATTGTATGCTGTATCTACGAAACCATGCACCCAAATCTAACTTAACTTTGTATACTGGTATACACTGAGGGGACAGAAGTCATGGGATACCTCCTAATATCATGTCGGACGTATTTTTGCCCGGTGGAGTGCAGCAAATCGACGTGACATGGATTCAACAAGTCGTTGGAAGTCCCCGGCAGAAGTATTGAACCATGCTGCCTCTATTTGCAAAAGTGTTGCTGGTGCAGGAGTTTGTGCACGAACGGTTCTCTCGAGTATGTCCCATAAATGGTCGATGGGATTCATGTCGGGCGTTCTTGGTGGCCAAATCATTCGCTGGAATTGTCCAGATTGTTCTTCAAACCAATCGCAAACAGTTGTGGACCGGTGACATGGCGCATTGTCATCCATAAACATTCCATCGTTTTTTGGGTACTTGAAGTCCATGAATGGCTGCCAGTGTTCTCCAAGTAGTTCAACATAACCCTTTCCAGTCAATGATCGGTTCTGTTGGACCAGAGGACCCAGTGGATTCCATGTGAAAACAGCCCACACCATTATGGAGCCACCACCAGCTTGCACAGTTCCTTGTTGACAACTTCGGTCCATGGATTCGTGGGGTCTGCGTCACACTCGAACCCTACCATTAGCTCTTACCAACTGAAATCGGGACTCATCCGACCAAGCCACGGTTTTCCAGTCATCTAGGGTCCAACGGATATGGTCACGAGCCCAGGAGAGTCGCTGCAGACGATGTCGTGCTTTTAGTAAAGGCACTCGAGTCGTTCTTCTGCTGGTATAGCCCAGTGAAACCATATGTCGCCGCACTGTCCTAACGGACACGTCCGTCGTTATGTCCCACATTGATTCCTGCGGTTATTTCACTCAGTGTTGCTTCACTGTTAACACTGACAATTCTGTGCACACTTCGTTGGTCTCGGTCATTAAGTGCAGGCGGTCAGCCACTGCGTTGTCCATGGTGGGAGGTTATGCCTAAAAAGAGGTATTCTCGGCACTCTCTTAACACTGTGGATCTCGGAATGTTGAATTCCCTAACCATTTCCGAAACGGAATGTCCCATGCATCTAGCTCCAACTACCATTCCGCGTTCATAGTCTGTTTACTGCCGTGGTGAGGCCATAATCACTTCAGAAACCTTTTACCATGAATCACTTTAATACAAATGAAAGCCCAACCAATGCAGTGCCCATTTATACATTTTGTATGTGATACTACAGCAATCTGTAGATTTGCATGTTTCTATCCCGTGACTTTTGTCACCTCAGTGTATCTAGTACAGCCATCAAATGTGTTAACACAGAGCCTCTTTTGTCCACCATTTTGTAAGATAACATCACATTAAATAAATATTTGGTATCATATTTCGGGAAACGATCAAACGATTCCTATCAAATACGGCAAACCATGTAAAGTGATGGTTCATATATTTATTCACAAAATGGTGACCATACAAAGAATTTAGCATAGTATACGATTTATACTAATCCATTTACCCTATTTCAACTTAACTTGGTGTGCTGGCAGTACCTATTAGAATCATAAAATGTTCCTACAGAAAGCATCTTTTGCCCACACTTTTGCTAAAGTAGGAGATGAGAAGCAATTATTTTGAAAATTATGTTAATACAAATAATTCATATTTGTATGTCACCTATTAAAACAGTTTAACCAGTTTAAACCAACCTTTTTTTGCTGATAGCATATACTAGATGTATCGTACGTGTGTATACAGACAGTTCTTAAGCCATTTTGTACGACAGCACTACATGAGAAAAAAAAGTTGTTATATAATTTATCGGACACCAATCAACCTCTTACCCTCAAATTTTGCATACAAGTAGACATATAATAGACCATGTAATCTTATATGATTTAAGTGGCTTGGACATTTATTTCAAGTTACTATACCCAGTTTACTAAAACGTTATAATGATTACAACCTACGTTGAAGATAAAGCCTACCTATATAGTGTAGTTGGTTGCACGCCGTCTGACGGCACAAGTGTTTCTTGGCGTGAGTCCCACGTAAGGCATGTGCATATTTCTACTTGCCTCACTACTATTATGTAACGTATGTTTCTGGTAACATCTGGTGTTGTTAATTCCTACCTATCATGTAAGATTTTAATAAATTCATCAAAATTACTTGCATCAATGTACAGGAAAGTAGGATCATTTGTTATACAGATAAATTCTTATTTATATTAATGCAAGTAGCATAATGAACAGGAAATATTTTTTTATCGAAAAAATAACGTTAACAAGGAAAGTCAAGTAAACCGCACATATAAGGAAGCAGGAAATATGTTTTTACTTGCAGGAGTAATGTCGATCATCTGAATTCACTGAATCCAAACGAACCATTCAACAAAGTACTGTGTTCTGACATGGTATAGTATACAAAAAANCTTCTTATTTATATTAATGCAAGTAGCATAATGAACAGGAAATATTTTTTTATCGAAAAAATAACGTTAACAAGGAAAGTCAAGTAAACCGCACATATAAGGAAGCAGGAAATATGTTTTTACTTGCAGGAGTAATGTTGATCATCTGAATTCACTGAATCCAAACGAACCATTCAACAAAGTACTGTGTTCTGACATGGTATAGTATACAAAAAATCTTTAAAAACTAAAATATGAGTTATTTATAACACATAAAAAATTCATTTTATTAAATTAATGTATTTCTATGACTTTTAACTTTACACGTTATGCATGGATCTCAAGTATGGGCTATTCACGGCTAACTGAGAACTTTTGAAATCAACTTGTGAAAAATGTCACTGCCCCTATCTGCATATATTTTATCACGTGCATTGACTGGAAAGCACCCAGGAAATTTGATAATGACGAAGGGAAACTAGTTTCATTTCTTAAAGTTGAATTGAAAGTGTTAGACAAACATTTTGGAATACTGAAATAATTTCTTGTACTTTTTGTTTATAATGCATATAAACATAAGAATTAGCAAATTTGTAAAATATGTACTTATAAAATAATTTCACCTTTATCATTTGACTGAGGCATCAAAAATGTGGTCAGGTCCAGTGCAATATTAATAAGACATATGGTGGAAGAACACACAAAGTGCACGCAAGTAGATCCTAAGCAAGGTCTTTAAGAAGTGCTCAGTTTACCGTGAAAAGCCCATAATTTGATATTGTTATGGAAAATTCTTTAGTTAATGAGAAAGTAGGAACATTAAGAACACAAATTTTTATGCCTCTTCGTTTAGCCCTTTTTGGAATATATTCGATCAATTGATTTTGAAATGTAAATGTTCATGAGGACACAAGGCCACGAAATTAAAATTGCCTATTTTTTACAGAAATAAATTTGTTCTGTGAATAATGGCTATATGTTTATGACTAAAACAGCCAAAATATCGCGTTTGTTTTATTAATTTTTAAAAAAATGTTTCCTGTTAATTACCAGGATTGTTAAACTGGTACGGCGTACACCTAACCTTTATAATTCATATTTTAAATAGACATTTCAAATAAATATGCCACGCAGAGTGTATGAGCTCGAATCAAATTGCTTACTGTGCTATTGCCACTCGGGCCACTTAAATTCATACTAGTCGCATGTTATGCAAAGAGCAACTTATAAGTTCACTAAACATTTTTTTTATGAACATGTATTTCCAACACGCACAAATTAATTTGTAATACGTAATCTAATTACACATATTATATTAGAATCTGTTGAATATTAAAGTAGGAAATTATTTGTACCTGGAACACAATCCACATATTTTATCGAAATGTAATTTAGGATGTGCTCAGTTATTAATTACCTGTCACGACGTGTTTCTGGTTAATCAAGGTGCCGCTGCAGTGGAAGACGAAGTCGCCATTGGAGTCCATCATGAAAAGCGCAGACAACCATGGCCATTCCCCTCTCTTTGGTTCCAAACCATTCATTACTAACAAATTAGGAACGACTGGTCGGCCACACTGGTCTGAAATGATTAAGAAACAACCGTTTGAAAGGACAGCACAAAGTAGATACCTCGCAAAATATTTGATGTTATTTATTTTGATCTAGGAACAATTGTATGCCAAAGTTCTTAAACTTCAATAAATCTAATAATGATTAATTTTTAAAATATATAATGCGTATAAATTATTATGAAAATCAATTTTTAACCATTTTCTATCAAATACATTTATGATCTGCTCACTGAGATGATTTTGATAAATAGACACATGTTGCCATTCTGTAATAAGAAATCTAATAAAACACCGAATTTCTCATAAAATTTAATAAGATATTTCTATTTTTTGTTACATTTTGTACACCTTTATGTTCGCTTCAGCTTCAGTGTATTTATATGGTATAAACATTTTTATAAACATTAATGGAACGATGTTTACGATTTGGAAAATGTGTTCAGATATATGTTAAGTATCAACTGAAAGGATAACTCACAACGTTTTAATTGGGACGAATTGAGTATTTTGCAACCTAAGTAAAAAACTGCTATGGTTGAAATAATAACCTTTATTATAAACCAGTGTTGAATTCTAATGAATATTATTATTTCGTTTCTAGAAGGCTGCTTTACATTATTGATTGTTCATATAGAAAAACTATGACTGTTAATGATAAGACAAATTTGAAGATAGCTGTTGATAATAATAAAGTTGTCCAAGAGGATACTACATGTAATGTAATATTTATTACTAAAAAAATCTTACGATTATTTGAAAAAGAGATTTACAGAATATATAAAATTTTTAGTTTTAATGCAAGGAGTTAATTTTTTATAGATACAAATGTTAAGATATATTTATAAGGTTTCATTAGTCTAATCGAAAAAAAAGGAATACTATGTGTTTATGAGATTTTTAAAAGTTGGATAAACAAATACACATTAACATTCATTCCAATATATTTCGTATATTGAAAAAGTTCTCTATTGTTATTCCAACTTCCTACTGGTATTCAATATACCATAACATACACATAATATACCATACCGTATTTAATATAACACCTTTGGTGTTATATTAAATATTTACTCTCAATTTGTTTAAATTTGTCTTAAAATTTTTTTATATAAGTAAAAAAGTACAAAAGGGAATTCTTACTCAGAATTTGAATTACTGATATGAAATTACTAAATTTAAAGAGCTAGAAAACAATAAAAGATATGTTATATGTTACTTCAAAATTTCAAATTGTTGATACTAAGTATGGTAAAAAAATTTATTATTACCCAGTTCGCAGGTATAAAATTATATTACCAGAAAGGTATAAAAATTTATTTAAAAAAGTGTCATAACCTTAATTAATTATGTATCCAGTCATTTAACATAAAATGCCTAAAATAGATGAAACATTGACAATTAAAAATCATATTGTATTTTCTTAAGTATTAATATATTATATAAAATTATAACTTTTTTGTGTATTCTTTGAGATGATTGATAAAAAGATAGGTTTTGGTTTTTGAGACTTTTGTTATTTTTGATACTTTTGTCAAAAAAAACCTCTAAAATGAATGTCAAATGTGAATTTCGAAAATTTGGGGGCCTGTGTGCCAGCTCTTTTATTTATTATCTACTGCCAAGGTACAGTCGGCTTACGTGAACGTGTTACTTATAACGTGAAGTCATTGTAATACCGGCCTAATGCATATGTCTCTCCACAATATTCCACAGCACTGGCAGATCTGTCCTTTCACCTCATCATTGCCACACTCACACACGATGGTCATCAATGCTACAGCAGAACAGAGAATCATCGCTGAATATGATAAGATGACAGATGACAAACGTCTTCACACCATGCCTCCTGGTTATGGCACAACCTCCTAACACAGCTGTCTCTACTCTAGAATTAATGGCAGCCACAGAAGTATATCACGTCGACTGCTTCCTTCCTACTCTTATAAGCATCGGTGGAGGTTCAATGATTGTTTAGGACACAATAACTTAACATGGTCTTGGACAACTTTTAGTTATAAATGGGAAAATCACTGAGTACCAAGTTGACACCACCTCCATTCGCACTGCTTGGCGTGTTCAAGTATGCAGCAGCGAGCATGTAGCGAAACACCTCATTTCCGCAATATTAGGTTCATGAACATTTGTGGTGTATTTCGAGGCCAAAATGCATACTAGGTTTTACTTCCACTTAGACTTTCTCAACTAGAGGCTGTTCTGCATATGTTATGGGTGTGTATCCTCAACAACGAACTGACCCTATATTTGTCAATATCACCTCAAATACAAGCTGTGATTCAGGCCAAGCATGAGCCAAAAACCCTGCAAATAAGTAAAGATGTAATGCCACCGGTGTTTGTATTTTGTTCACCATGGGCACCTCCGGAATATTATTTTGGATCTATGTTTGAATAAAGGTGTGACGGTTAAACTCTACTCCCGGAAATAGTTTCATCCATTTAAATATACCACAAAATATATTTCATGTGCACGGTGTTCTATCTTTGTAGCATCTTGTTTATGACCGTGGGTGTACCCTTATGCGAAAATGTATGCTGAGTTACTTATTTCATGTATACATTTTTAAATGGAAGCACTTGTCTTCAGTGAAATTTTGAACAACTTGTAATAGGCTATAGAAAGTATCCAAGTGAAGAACACAGTAGCAATTTTCGGCAGCATTAATATTTAATAGGATGTTGGTACAAAGCTTTATACTACTATCTTTAGCCCAGTTGTTCATGACTCATTTCACTGCCTTGTGCTGGCGACGATAATGACCGTAAAAAAACACCAAGATATAAAGTCAATTACTTAATTGGCATATGTTTTCAAACCTTGGCCGAGACTAACCAGGTCAAATTACTCAATACATTATTTCAATTTCAAGCAATTTAGTGTTATGTTTGACATTCATTTCGTATAATATTGCTGTAATGCATGTAGCAATAAGAGAATAATTGAATATAATTTAATTTTTTCTCTGTAATTATTAATATGGCATAGGTACCACACCAGTTTCACTGTTTATAAAATACACACTATTATAAACTATTCAACAATCTTGTAAGCAAATATATAGTTTATTGTGAGCATGGATAGCGTTACCTGAACTCGTTTGAATTGGCGGATTCTTCTGACTGATTTCCACTACAGTTTCCTCACTGGGTATTCTTGTTGTTCGAGTGGTTGTTTCCTGAGGAGGATTGATAGTAGTTGGGCTACGGTTTGGTGGTGTTGCAGGCTTGTAGGTAGAAGGAAAAAATGGGTTGGGTGGTCGTTCAGGTGGTCTATATGGCTTCGTTGGTGCAGGTTTTGCCCCTAAGTCCACATATTCTGGTCGAGATGGTACAACTTCTAGTGGAGTTACAGGGAACAGTGTATGCTGAAGGCGAATTTTAGTAACAACTCCACCTGCAGCTGTAAACAGTTTCAAGCTTTAAAATTTGTCATTCAATAACATGTTGCTATGTTAATTAATATTATATATATTAAAATTGAAAGAAATAAGAGGAATGTTAATTTTCATGCATTTAATTAAGTAAACGATACGTGCTGATAAAGCTGTAACCTGAAATTTTAAAAAGACAGAAAATTAATGAAAACATTTTTACATTTTCTTAGAAATATTTTTGTAGGAAACAAGCAAATAGGATTAACTATTCCAAAGCCAAAAAATTAATTTGAATAAAAATATTTATGTGTTAATTAATTATCCATCCACCCTGAAATTACGTTTATCAAATTTCCTTTAGAAAATCACGTCATGTATGTTCGCATGTAATTGAGATATTTATATTATTAAAAACTAATTTTAATCTCAATTTGTTTTTAACTGAAAAACGATCTGCAGTATTAATGAAAATAATTCATGTTATGGCTGATAAATGCTATTGAATTATTTTCGTTATAATAAATATTTGAATGCATTTTTGGTTCGAATCAAGTTTAGTAATTTTAAAATACTGTCTGAAACTTGGAGAACGCAACAATACATAGAAGGCTTAAAGCATGAAGAAGAACTTATGTTTGTAAAGTTTTTTAAATATGTAAATATTATTCCGAAATTTTACAAATAGCACCCCTTTAAACCAAGGATAATTTTTTTTTTGTATTACGAAAACTCCATAAACTGATATTTTCTTTTAGCTTTTACAGTTCCTCAATTTCCTGGAACTGTTTTATTTTTTTTACATATTCTTAAAATTTTACTTTTTCATGTTGATAATCAAATCGTTCCAATTGCAATAACAAACACCCATGAAAACAAATCAATCAAATTCGAGGTGTAAATTATCATACCTTGAAACGGAAAATAAGAATAGAGTATTGTCTACTTTTAAATTATTAGAATTAATTTGACAGACTTAAAAATATGAAACGTATTGTAATATTTGACACATGATAATGATAACATAAATAAAATTAATTACACTTTATATTAAGTATTAAAATAATTTTTTAGTAATGAAAGACAAAACTGTTAATGCACTTATTGCGAAAAAGAAAAATTAAAAGTAAATTTAAGAAGGCAATAAATAAAAAATACACTGGATTTTTTCATGTACACACAAACAACAAATGCAAGTATATTAGCAAATAATAAATATTTAAAGCAAATAGATGGAAAACTATACTAATATTATAGAAAAATAAAATATTTCCAATTTAACAAAATTAAATTTATCAAAAAAATTTAAAATTAATTCTTGAAATATTTTTTGGTAAATGTGGTAAATATATCTGTTACTTATATAGAATATTAAGAAAGTTATTGTTATAACACATTTTAAAATAAATATTTTACTAACAATTAAAAAAGAGACGGCAATTGAAGCCATAACTACAATATAAAGACTCCCACATTTTGTTGCCTTGCTTTGTT
The DNA here is from genome assembly GCA_002778355.1 of Clitarchus hookeri. Taxonomy (NCBI): domain Eukaryota; kingdom Metazoa; phylum Arthropoda; class Insecta; order Phasmatodea; family Phasmatidae; genus Clitarchus; species Clitarchus hookeri. Next base: position 80,029 of record NQII01001252.1, read on the forward strand.
TATTCTACTGCTACCATATTCACTGCTACCAAAAATAAATAAAGTATTCAAACATAGATTCGTGCTGGATACAAAAGCCCAACAGTAATTAGTGAATAATGAGAACAATGTGAAAATAAGGTATATATGTATGATATAGAGGGGAGTAAAGTATATAATTCCACGAGTAGTAAGGAAATTAAACTTTGGATTTATTTTATATAAAGAATTAGTAAGTATTATATTTTTTGCTGGCATAAAGAAAATTGATATGAATGACATGGTGAAAACTTGTATAATACGAGTGGGGTCCCTTACAAATAATACTTATTGATATACATTTTAAATGTCAGGATATTAATATTTTAGAAAAAAAACAAAATATTTTATAGGCCAGGTATAACTTGGTTTGGGCGATGAACAACTTTTCATTTTAAAATGTGAAAGTTCACAAACTGTTGAAAAATCACAAACCCTGGGAAGTTCACCGTGGGTTCAATCAGAATGAAAACGAAGTGGGGACGGCTGGCGGAGAGAAGAAAGCAGAAAGTTCTGTCGCCATTCTTCGGTGAAAGTGATGGGAGTCACGAGTACCCTGTCACAGCTACCAGGTTAGACTGCGAAACTGCAGTCTTCCTATACTACTGATCGGTACAGAGGTACCGGGAACTGGTACTCAGATAACTGTGATACTGCGAATGGGAATGCAAAGCTCCGAAACTGCGCTCGGTGATGCTGCGACCTCTTTAAAGGTAGGGCACGGATTAATAGCAAAAATCACAGATACCACGAAATTGGGTCAGGAGAGCAGTAGAACAACACTTACCAATAACGTAGGTTGAAAACTACACTAATGTAGCATACCAGCACTAAACTATGTTGTTACACAGCTAAACTAAATAATAAGTAAAAATGAAATCGACGAAACAACATTTGGATCACAAGTGAAGCCTGGAATTGCACACTGTCAAGTCAGGTGTTCTCATCTAGCCAGTGGTATGAAAAATGCATGGTCGATTCGCAGTGAGTGCTCGGGAAAGAGACGCGGCTTAGCTTCAGCGGTTGCTGTTAAATGGCAATTTTTTCCCCAAATGGCAGCTTTCGATGACTTCCACGCCTGGAAACAGTGTCAAAAAAGATGACGCGAGGCAAAAATAAAAGTAAAACTTGCAACTTGATGTGGCAGCAATACGAAAAATACACAGTGCGTTAAAATACAAATCCAGTAAGAGACTGCGTGTGCAGCCTGGAAATGCATGGACAACTTGGCTGAAGCGTATTTGGTGAGGATGCGAGGCCGGAAAAATGTGAATACAAGAATGCCCTTAATAAGTTAAAATGAATGGAATTCATTGAATAATGATCTCTCTTAAAAACAAACTAGTCTAAATGATATAAAATTATATCCTCCATTGAACTTAATCTAATGTAATGGATTTGTTCAACACTAAATATAAAAAAAGGGAAAATTATTAAAAAATGTATTTTAAAAACTGTAACGACTCCCTTCATGAAAGCGGATGCTAGGGTGTTTCTCTCCATACCTATTGTTAAAAACAAGATCAATAACACAATGTACTGGTAATGTTGAAGTTCATGTTAGACTGTACAAAATTATAAGTAAACAAGTACAAAAGCATTATGAACATACACAAGAACGATGAACATGAAATGAGCCTGATGATAATCTTTTGAAATCAATGTATGTATATATATTACACTATATTGTCTTAAAATAAAATTGGGTACCCATAATAACTAACAAACACAATGAGAATGAAAATAAAGACGAGTGCACCCTTACAACTAAACTTGTATAATAATTTCTTATGAAAGAGTACCTAGGTTTTTTTATGAATAGCTTTGCTCCTTAAACTAGCATTGGCTTAGTTTAGCTTAAATAGGTTAATGAGCTTTGTAAGCATAGTTAGCTTAGTGAGCGCATTAGCTTAGTGAGCTGCAGCTGTAAGAGGTGTATGTTACAAGCATAGTAACTAGGCAGGTGGATGATCAGTCCACATGACCACCTAAGTGACCATCACAATTGTTCGGGCTGACTAACCTGTTTAACGTTAGGTGATTATTTCTTTAACTGGGAGATGTGGGCCCGACCCACGAATTTCCTCTTAACTGGGTCGCAAAGTTCAACCTTAACTGGTGTGAGAAATCTTTGAATTTTGTAAGGCCCGTTCCACCTGTAGGCGAATTTAGCTGCTATCTTGTCGATGACTTTACTCAATGTGCGTGCTCGGCACAACACGAAATCTCGTACTTTAAAGGGGTTCTGTCTACGATCCTTATCGTATCTTCTTTTTGATTTGCCATGTGAAAACTTTAGATTTTCACTAGCTTTTTCCAGATCCCCTTGATGTCCTTCGGATCATCAGGTAAGATAAGCTAGTGACCAAAGATTGGAAAAAGAGGTGTTTGGTTTGTAGGTGAACATAGTCCAAAAGGAGTTGTTTTGTGTCCCTCATGGCGAGCACAATTAAATGTCATTTGTAATCATTCAAGGTCTTGGTCCCACATATCCTGGCTGTCAGCATGAAAAGCAATAAGTGCTGAATGGGGATTCCTGTTAAAGTGCTCCACGTGCGGATAGTAAGGTGTGGATAGTAAGTTGTGGATAGTAAGGTGTGGTGGTGATATGTTGGATACCATGAGTGAAACACATGTTTTTAAAAACCTTAGACTTAAACTGTGGACCATTGTCTGAGACAATAACTTATGGAATTCCAGAAATTTTGAACACAAAGGTTTTTTAGTGCAAAGATTGTTATCTCTGAACTTGCTTTGTGTAGTGGAATGAGCCAAACAAATTTGGTAAATGCATCTATACACACCAACTACACGCTATTACCTGATTTGGAGCAGGGGAAAGGGCCTACAAAATAAATAAAATTTTCTGTAAATGTCACTCTGCAATGTCAGATGAAATTAGTATCTTGCACAGGTTTACTCAAAGCACAAAGCTTACACATTTTCACTCTTTCAGAAATGTCCTGATACAAACCTTTCCAAACAAACATATGCCCAATGGCATTCATGGTTTTGTAAGTAACTTAGTGAGCTCCCAATGGGGATGAATGAAAATATTGTAAAACCCTATCACGAAGATTTCGAGGTAAAACCATTTTATGATCTTTGAGGAAATGGGGTTCGCAATCCAAAATGCCTTTAGATACCTTATATTGCTTAGGTGCAGTGACTTTTTGAATTTTATCCTTAATGTTGCAAATGAAACGATCAGATTTTTTATGAGTTTTAATATCCTGTAATGCCAAAGGGAAATCTCTCAGTAGTGCACTGCAACGATTAGGTTCAGTTCCTGAAGAGGTTTCCTCTTGACAATTGTCAATAATGCATGACAACGCGTCCTTAACTATGTTCTGGGTTCAGCGAATATGTTGCATTTTGAATTTAAATGATAAAATTTTGACTATCTAATGATTTAATTTTTTGAGTTGTTTTGAATGAGCAAGTAACAATTAAATAGCTTGGTTATCGGTTTATAGTAGAAATTACTGGTGTTCTAAAAATTGTCTAAATTTGTCAGTTCAGAAAACAACTGCTAAACATTCTAGTTCACAGGCTGACGATTTCCTTTCCTGATGAGTGAGTGTTGGTAAAGAGAAAGCGATGGATTGCCATTGATCATCGATTTCCTGTGATAACACTTCACCAAGTGTTGTGCTGGAAGCGTCGGTTTGAAGAATGAATGTTTGGAACAAATCAGTTGTTCGAAGAACTGGAGGGTATGCTAATGCTTCTTTCAAAAAATCAAGAGTATCTCATTGCTCTTTAGCTTATACAAATTTGGTTCCCTTTTCCCTTAATACATTTAGAGGGGCTACATGTTCGGCAAATTTTGGAATGAATTTGGAGTAGAAGTTGACCATGCCGATAAACCGGGAAACGCCTTTGCATTTTATAGAGGAGGAAAATCTCTCAAAGCCTTCGTTCGGTCTGGATCAATTGAGACGCCTTTTTCAGAAACTACATAGCCAAGAAAATACATTTTTTGAACTGCGAATTTCACGTTTTTCAGGTTGGCGGTAAGACCTGCATTATGCAATATGCCAAGAACTTCTCTGAGATGAGCTACATGCTCATCGAAACTGTTTGAGTACCCGACCAAATCGTCCAGATAGTTGTTCACAAACTTGAGTTTAACATCGCCTAGCACCTGATCGAGTAGACGAGTTAGAACCTGGGCTCCTGTAGTAAGGTCAAATGGTACAACAACGTACTGGTACAGGCTCCATGGAATGCAAAAACCAGTAACATGTTTTGAATTCTTAGTAAATGGGATTTGATGATAAGCTGAATTTAGGTCAAAACACTAAAATACTTGGCTTTACTAAACCAATGTAAAGCAGAATTCAAATTTGGAAGTGGAACACATTCAATGTCAATTTGTTTGTCAAATGGTGGTTATCAATTACCAAACAATGATAATTACCTTTAGGTACTAGAAAGGCAGGGGAACTGAAGGATGATTTGAAGGGTTCAATAGTGTCCAAAAGATACTGAATTTTCTCTCGCATAATTTTAATTTTTTGTGGTACCAACTCGTAGGGATGACATTTCACAGATTTGTTGTCAAGGAGTTAAACCTTGTATTCAATCAAATTTGTGGATCATTGCACTGGGGTGAGAAAATCTGGAAAATCTGCACATATATTCTTAATTGCATGTTGTTTTGTACTATCTAGATTATTTAAATCAGTAGAATTTTGATTACTTGTGAATTTTGATACTTTTACTTCTTCACAGTGCTGTGATTGTGAACAAGAAAATGGAATGATGACCTTGTGATTAAATCTAAACATGACACATCTTTCTTTGAGATTAATAAGCATGCGGGTCTTAGTAATTAAATCTGCTGCTAAAACAAGGTCGGTCGCCAGATCATCGCACACAAGAAATGGAAAAACCCATGCAAACAAATAAATTCTGATTTTCACTAAAGTTACTAGTTGTATTTCCAATGGCTTATCTGAAGCTGTAACACAGTGTAAAGTTATTGGCTTAGAACTCTTAATAAAACTTATTCCTTTAATTATAGAAAAAAAGATCCTGACATGAGACTACGAACTGAACCAATGTCGACAAGTCCACTGATGTGTAAGGAACCAATTTATGTATTGAGATATGGTAAAAATGGTTTTGTTAAAGGTAAAATGTTGTGTTAATTTATTTTCCTTCGGTTACCACTTTTCTTACATTTTCTACTTTTTCTGTCACTAAAATAACTTCATGTGTTCCCTAAGTCATTAACCATAAAGGCACTATTCACAAAACATGATGTGTACTGGTTTGACAGGAGTAACTACATTTGTTTTATGGAAAACCCTTTATTTTTATTTAAAAAAATGTGTTCTGTTTAGGTGGTCTGGACTTCCCATGTTTATATCACCACCTTATGCAATTTTTTGTTTTTATTATTTTTTTCTCATTTTCTGCCAAACTCCTTCATTCCGAAATAGTGCGACCAGGCTTTTTACAAAAATCACATGTTTTACTACCTTTTCTCTGGTCCTTAGGTATGAATTTAGTTTTTTTTATCACCATAAGATGGTTCAGACACTTTCTTAGGACTGCAGTACTCTGATTTAAAAATTACGCGGATTGGCTTATTAAATGGTGGTGAAATATACCTCGGGATTGGTCTTCAAGAGCAACATTAGAGGAATTAATGCAGAAATGGTCCAAGTCAGCAAAAGTCTATGGTAGCTATGTGAAAATAGTATGTAAGCGCTCTGCGGTATTTAACTCAGCTAAGATTGTAGAGACTATCTCAGCCTCAGAACCACATAATCGCCAAAACATTGCAGCTTCTTTTATTCTTGCAGTGTAATGAGCAAGAGGTTGAGAGTGTTCTGGAAAACGATTGAACCATTCCAATCGAATGTTGACTAAAAATCTGGCAGGGATGAAATAATTCAGTATATCCTGGCGATACTGGTCCATGCTGTAATTATTGCTTATGGCAATAGTGGTTCTATCACTTAAGGGTGAGCGAGCAAATGAAAATTTTTTTCCAGCAGCAGGTTGTCAGGGATGTTTCCCTTTTGTTTAATTTTGATGAGTTCTCTAAAAAAACTTGAGCACCTGCAGAATACTGAGACCATCAATTTCGGGAAATTTCGCAAGTACTCTGTCAAGAAGATGCGAAAGTTGGCCAAAAAAAGGAAATGATGTTTGGGGGTTTNGATGCGAAAGTTGGCCAAAAAAAGGAAATGATGTTTGGGGGTTTGGGAAGAAAAGTTGTTGGGAGAGTGAGGAAAGGGTTGAGAATATAGGGCGTTAAGGTGCGGTGAGTAGGGTAAACGGGCTGTCGACTGTATGACGAAATGTTGTGAATGGTGAGGGAAGGGGTTGGAGCGGTTGTGTGAAGGGGTGGTAAGTGTGGGAACTGTTTGGTGAGGGATAACAGGGGTGTGTTGTGATAGGTTGCATGGGAAATTTGTACTGGTTCTTGGATACTGACTATGCTTTGAGAACGCGAGGGCTGGCCTGAAAGGGGTTGTGGCTGTCTGATGATGGGGCGAGAGGAGGGAAGGGGTGGTTGGGTTGTCGAAAAGATTTCAGAAGCCTGGGGTGTGGTTGTGGATTGGAATTGGGATGCCTGGAGAAGAGCAGAAAATGTTTGTGAGATTTGGTATACAAGGGTATGTTGTGTAATTACAGGGGTATTGGTTGAGGCGTGTGTGTGTGAAATGTTGGTGGACATTACTGTCACAGTAGTAAGAATACTGTCATCCTTAATTGGTTCACTGTTACTTACATTTTTAGCGATACCACACACCAATGAAGCTTGAATACGAATGTCTGGAATGCCAGAACATGACACAGTTGTGATGGATGGTGCGTGTGGTGAAGAGGTTATGCTTGAGTCCCCTGACTCTAGTGACTCAGGGTGTAAGCCCTGGAGCTGGCATTTTGGTGCTGGCATTTTGGAGATATTTTAATTCTCCAAATCATGGTTTAGATTGGAGTTCGTAATGGGGTCAGTTGAAGGCTGTGTGAAAACTATGGCGATGGGTTGATTGGCCATATCATTTAGCAAATCCTTTGTTTGTTTTAAATTATCAAGACACTTCCTTAATCTTGCATGTATATATCATTCATACCATTTTGGCCTAACAAACACTAACATTTGTGAAAAATGCAACACCAAGAATGATACATAGTCTAAGCAACAGAGCATCAGAAAGAGAAAATAGGGGAAAGTTTTGTTGTAGTCGTGATTTTTGGTGCATATATGTTTTTTGGGTCGNAGAGCATCAGAAAGAGAAAATAGGGGAAAGTTTTGTTGTAGTCGTGATTTTTGGTGCATATATGTTTTTTGGGTCGCTGAACATGAATCTGAGGTTTGCTAACACTAATTTTGCCCGGAAACATGTTTTTTCTGCAAAAAAGCGTAAATTGTGGCACTTTTTTTTAGGTTTTCACCTATATCTCACTAACTATGCGTTGTCTAGAAAACACAATTCTATACAAAATTAAAGTAGACCAAATTTGATACATTTTATGTACATAACATGTTTTTATACGATCAACTGTTTAGGCACTAGAGCGCGCTTAAAAACGGTCAAAAAAACCAAAAAGTGGTAAAACGCGATTTACAGCACTTTACGACCAATTCAGGCGGAAACTATCCTTATTACGCAGATAGTGACCATGTATGACATTAATGATCATGAACTGCACATAAGAATACATCAAATACATGAAAAATACATTTAATGTATTAATTTTTTTTATTTAATGTAATGTAATGTACTGTACATTTAATGTAAATGTAAATTAAATGTAGTTTAAAATTTTCTAATGAAGTAGATGGTTAGCAGGTTAGTACCTAGTCGAGTGCTGAATTTGTGGTTTGTGCCGGCTTTAGCTGCGCGGTGGCAGATGTTTGACTACCTGAAAGGGTCTTCCGGTGTCCCCTACTGAAGCCTTTCAAGGTCTCCCTTGTATTGTGTGAGTCCTGGGCGTCTAATAAACATCCAACCTGACCCCTCTGTTGCTTCAAAGCTTATTTCGCGATCGTGTCTGTCGTCAAGTGAGTTAAAACGATGCGAGTTTTCGCGATGTCGGAGTGTTTCATTTATAAATCTTCTTTGGAAGATGGAAGTGCAGTGAAAGAACGAGGTATCGCAACGTCTGTGGAGGCCAGTAAAAAAAGAAAGAATAGGAAGGGGACTTTTCTAAAGGGGAAAATCATCTGTGCGTGTGCTAGAANTTCTGTCGTCAAGTGAGTTAAAACGATGCGAGTTTTCGCGATGTCGGAGTGTTTCATTTATAAATCTTCTTTGGAAGATGGAAGTGCAGTGAAAGAACGAGGTATCGCAACGTTTGTGGAGGCCAGTAAAAAAAGAAAGAATAGGAAGGGGACTTTTCTAAAGGGGAAAATCATCTGTGCGTGTGCTAGAAAAGTGCAGGAAATCATTCGTGAATGAACGTATAATTGCTGCTTTCCTGCATAGGCAAGAGAAAAATGTGCCAACCCCACCTCAAGTAACACGATCAACAGTCCATGAGTTTACTTTCAGAACCAGGAAAGGGAAATGTTCCTCCAGCAACGTATTCACCGATGGATGCTTTAGGTAACGAAACCATTGCTGAGAATATCATGTTCCTACACGCGATGAGTGGATATGAAACCACTTCTGCACTTTCCAAGCAAGGAAAAATGAAGTTTTTAAAAACTCTATCTAAAAACCCCAACCTTGCTGCTGTTGTGGAAGTCTTCAACAACTCGAACGTCACTCATCAGATGGTTGCAGAAGCTGGGGAACGTTTCCTGGTTTCACTATACGGCTTTAGTGTAAGTACTGCACCATCGCTAAACCACCTGCGATTCCTGGGCTACAGAAGAGCTGCCTTCTCAGTGGCGTCAAACATTGCTGCTTTACCCCCATCTGCAGCCAGACAACACATTTTCCGGGTGTGGTTCCAAGTTCAGCAATGGAGGGGAAACGAAGCTGCACAACCCAAGCAGTGGGGCTGGACAAGAACCAAAAGTGGCCTTCAGCCAGTGACGACACTTTTACCCCCTGCTCCCCCTGCCTTGCTGAAACTTATCACCTGAAAATATACAAAAAACTGCACCCGGGAGTGTGGCTGCAAAAAAGCAGGCCTTCACTGCTCCAACATGTGCCACAACTGCGAAGGCAAATGCGAAAACGTGTTGGTGGAGACAGACGAGGACAGCCAAGATGATGTGGACCTGGAAGAGGAATTGGGGTTTCATTTGCCCTGCCCAGAACCGGATGATCCAATGGAAGCAACGGATTATGACGAAGAACGTCTCCCCATTGCACAAGGTACGTAGGTAATACTACCTCTGAAAATTAACAATACAATTTGGCTAGTTTGTTTGGGGTGTCATTAATCAGGTATCAATAAACATACATTTTATTCCCTCATGATTTGTTCTGTAGTTTCTATAGATGTCACTGAGTCAGGCCTTTCGAGGAAAAAAGTGAGGAAGCAGAAGAAATGAGACCCATGACGACGTTTTTAAATCTTGAAATAGCTTTCGGCATTTTTTTTAATTTGTACCTATATTCCTTTTTTTTTAAATAGTTGACGACATATATTATATGTACTTCACGATTTATTATATGCACTTATATGTAATTTACGATTTATTAGTACTTATTGTCACATAACATGAAATTTTCAAGATATTACCTGCGTTTGCCTTCATTATTTTCATAGTTATTTATTACCTACTCACTTGGAAGTTAGCCACTTCATTATTACACGCTATGTATGTACAAATGAAATGTAATTTTCATGTATTTCATATTTATATGAACATTTCATCATTTGTAATGAAATACTTGGTCAGTATTTGCCGTAAAGTGCTGTAAATCGCGTTTTCCACTTTTTGGTTTTTTTTGCCGTTTTTCAGCGCGCTCTAGCGGCTAAACGGTTTATTGTAGAAAAAATCTGATCAAAAATAAAATGTAGCAAATGTTGCCCACTTTCATTTTGTAAAGAGTGGTTTTTTTTTCTCGAAAAAACGCATAGTTAGTGAGATATAGGTGAAAAACCAAAAAAAGTGCCAAAATTTACACATTTTTGCAAAAAAAAAAAACATTTTCGGGCAAAATCAGTGTTGGCAAACCTCAGATTCATGTTCAGCGACCCAAAAAACATATATTTACCAAAAATCACGACTACATCAAAACTTTCACCTATTTTTCCTCTGTTGCTCAGACTAACATGTGATTGAATTTAACTTCATACCAAACATTAGGTACATGACAATACACAATTGATTAGGATTTCAGATCTGTGTATGAAATCTGTCCCTGAGAATTCAGTATGGTGTGAAGGCCCCACATGCTGCAAGCAGAGCCCCTAAACGTTGTAGCATGGAATCAAAAAGGACGTGGATATGTTCCTGGGGAATCCCCCTCCATGCAGTTTGTATGCGAGTTCACAAAGCATCAACAGTGGTCGATGGAGAACCATAAAGAACAAGTCGCTGACTAACCATATCCCAGATATGTTCAAAGGGTGACATGTCAGGCGAATGTGCAGGCTATGTATGCAGTGGTACCTATAGTTCATTGAAGAAGGCTTGCAGATTCCTCGCCCCATGTGGTCGGGCATTGCCATGCTGAAATATGACATGTGGAGTTAGTTACCTAAGGCAGGGGCAGTACCCCGGACTCTAAAACCTCCCTAATGTAGTGATTGCTGTTCAGATTGCCCTCATTACATAGGAATCGAGATAGCATGTTGGATCCAATAACGTCCCAAACCACATCACTTAACATTTGTCCACCATGCCGCTCCAAAATGCAGGTTGCCAGATTGCGGTAAGCACAGTAGTGTCTAACATGTATGAGGACATCACTGTAGGACAGGTTGAAGACGACTCGTCCGAAAACACTACATTTTACCACTCATAACACCAGCGATGGCGTTCCCGTTCCCATTGCTGTCTGAGGCATTTGTGGTTTCTGGACAATGGAAGCCGATGCAATGGCATGCGTGCTACCAGTACAGCCTGCTGCATACGGCGTCGAACCTTCGATGCAGACAGGTACACACCCATTGCAGTGTTCCAGTGTCGAGTCAACACTTTGGACGAGGCTGTACCTTCTGTTATGGCCATGCGGACAAGATGGCCGTCGTCGTGTGCTATGGTCACATTGTGTGGTCCAGTACCCGCTCATCGCTGTGTACGACCCTCTTCTATCCACTGGTGCCACATACGCATCACTGTCGTAGAAGCATGCCCTGTACGAGCCGAAATGCCACGGTATGACAAACCCGTATCCCCAAAAACCGATCATTCTGCCCCGTTAGAATTCACTGACATGCTGATATGGCGCCCTTTGACATCGACGAGGCATAATGGCACTTGCTTTCACTTCGTTTGACGGCTCTTCGCTAACGGAGATTGGCATACCACTGAGCTTTCCGGTCACACAAGAGAGGGCGCTGCTGGGCGTATGCCACCTCTCTGCAATCGTTATCACTTATTGCTGGTACACTGTTCTACACATCATCCGAGTTTGGAGTTATTCGGGCCATTATTTCTGGTGTTGCAATTTTCACAAGCAGTTGTGTACATAGGTAGGTGAATATATTAATAACATGGTTGAGTCTAGTTAGACATATTTTTAGGCCTATGCTGCTGGGAGCAGCCTGTATTGAAATAGCTGTTTCACTCAACTGTTCAGCATTGTCAACATAAATGATGAACTCGTTCATCCAATACATGTTATTCAAATTAGCTATGGAACTCTGGATGCCATCGTTAAATGCCAGTCGCATCTTTTTACGCAAAATTGGCACGTCACCTGATGCATCTATGTTACGGACTACTAACTCATAATGTATTTAATCACTAACTAGAAATTCCGGAACCATGGTGTTAGCCATATTGAATATGAGTAATGATAACAAATGATGATGAAAGGGATTACAACTCAAGCAAAAACATGCGAAGTGTGGTTTACGAAGGCTAACAATAATATCAATGATAATGTGTAAATAACTATACAGGTGAGTATAAAAGAATACCCCAACTTTGAAGGTCTATAATATAAAAACCACACAACCTACATCCTTGATTGACCAATCAAATGAACCGTGGAACCGTGAAGATTGTTTACCATACATTCATAAATGTTCAATGTGAACACCATGAGCGGCCAAAACGACATCTACGCGATAATCAAACTCGTTCCATGCTCTTGTCAGCATATTTGATGTTATGGTTTGGATGGCGTTCGTAACCTCTCGGTTTGAGGTGGTGAGAGGGAAGCGAGCTCGCATTCGACACGACAATGTGAAGGGGACGGTCTGATGTTTCCCTTATGAGCCGATAGATGACACTGGGAGCGTCTGTCGTCGCACTATGAGCATGTGGTGTGTGTTAGTCCACATCACGATGGCGATGGAACAACAGAAGGTGTTCTGTGTTATTCAGTTCGCTAAATGTGAATCGGTTGCAACTGTTCAACGTGAATTCCGTCGCAAATACGGACGTCGTCCTCCCAATAGGTGGAGTATCGTACGTTGGTTTCGTCAGTTCCCTGACACAGGGTGTCTTTGCAAAGACAAAAGTTCCGGGTGGCCACGTGTGTCCGAAGAAAATGTGCAACTGATTCAACAAGCGTTCGTTCGCTGTCCGAGAAAATCAACTCGACAAGCTATCCGGACGATTCGAATTCCTCAATCGACGGTATGGACAGTGTTGCGAAAGCGATTGCTGCACAAACCATACAGGTTACAGCTTATACAGGCTCTTACCGAAAGGGATAAAGAACTGAGACGTGATTTCTGCACGTTCGTGCTTGCCCAGAACGAGGTAGCCGATGCCTTCATGTCTTAGCTGGTTTTTAGCTATGAAGCGACGTTCTATACAAATGGTAAGGTGAACTGGCACAACGTGTGGATATGGGGTCAGGAGCCTCCACATGAAACCACCGAACACGAGCGCACTTCCCCCAAAGTGAATGTGTTTTGTGCTGTATCCAAAGACACTGTTTTCAGCCCTTTATTTTTCACAAGTCCACTATTACTGGAACCCCTTATTTGGACATTCTTACAGAGTGGTTGTTTCCTCAGTTGAAGGAGGCGTCGGGGGACTTTTTCCAGTAGGATGGTGCGCCACCCCATTGGCACCTAGCTGTTCGCGTATACCTGAACGAGACGTTGCCGCAACGCTGGATTGGTCGAGGAGCAGCTGGTGACCAGGCTCTTCATCACTAGCCCCCAAGAACCCCGGATCTTACCCCATGCGATTTTTTTCTATNCCCCGGATCTTACCCCATGCGATTTTTTTCTATGGGGGTACATAAAGGATCAAGTGTTTCGTCCACCATTGACGACCTCAAAACGAGATTTACGAACTCCATAAAACCGTAACACCGGACATGCTGACAAGAGTGAGGAACTAGTTTGATTTTCGCGTAGGTGTCGTTTGGGCCGTGGTGGTCACATTGAACAGTTTTGGAAATGTAGTTAACAAACTTCACGGTTCCCTGTTTATTTGATTGGTTAACCCAGGTTGTAGGTTGTTTGGGTTTTGATATTATAGACCTTCAATGTTGGGGTATTCTTTTATACTCACTCTGTATATATTATTATGTAATAACATATTTGAGAGAAATGCTCTAGTGATTTTTTAATGAAATATTATGGCAATACATTTGAGGAAACTCTCTCTCTCTCTCTCGGAAAAGACGTGCGTAAAATAATAAACAGATCACGTCACACTTCTTCAAGATGTCCGCGTAGGACGTAAAGCAAGTTACAGAGAATGGGGAAACAAGATGCGAAAAACGGCGAAACCAAAACAACACAATACAATAAATTGAGGAAAAATATAAAACCTGAAAAAGGATGATGCGAGGTAAAGATTACCTAGCTTGAAGTACACGGTAAATAAGAAAAAAGTCTTGCAGCCGGATGCGATGGCAACACGAAAAATACACGGTGTGTTAAAATACACATCAAGTAAGAGGCTGTGTGTGCAGTTAAACTGCCCGGAAAAGCATTGGCAACTTGGGTGAAGCATATTTGATGAGGCTGCGAGGCTGGAAAAATGTGAATGTACTAAGGCCCTCAACAAGTTAAAATGAATGGAATTCATTGTGATAATTATATCTCTCAAAATCAATTAAATCTAAATGGTGNGGCCCTCAACAAGTTAAAATGAATGGAATTCATTGTGATAATTATATCTCTCAAAATCAATTAAATCTAAATGGTGTACAATAATATCTCCAATTGAAATTAAGCTAATATAGTGAATTTATTCAACCCTAAAAATGAAAAATAGGGAAAATTATTAAACTTTATTTTAAAAAATGGTGCAATTGTAATTTGTATGTGGTAAATCTGTTATAATAAATAAGTAACAAAACGTGTACAAACTCTTGAAAAAGAAAANCAATTGTAATTTGTATGTGGTAAATCTGTTATAATAAATAAGTAACAAAACGTGTACAAACTCTTGAAAAAGAAAACATTATAAATTATTATATATAAAATATTTAAATTCATGATTTATTGTAAATACATTGACTTTTTACATACAATAGAAATGAAATGACGATAGCAAAGTTAAGTACAAGAAATGGAAAGTAATTTACAGCTCTGGTGTAAGAACACAGAACATGTAGATGAATATATATCAAAGCGAAAGAATATAATTTTTACAATAGGCAAAATATAATAAACATGAATGTGGCAATATGATTTGAATATCTGCCAAATAATCGTATTAATACTACAGACCTATACACCTAAACAAAACATAGAAAAAATTAATTTACTACAAATGTTTTTTTTAACATTACTACAGAAACATAATAAACATTACTTATTACAAATATTTTCTATATATATAGGTGTATTTTAGTATTATAACATTGTTAATTTAGAAGTAATAATTGAAAACATCTAAATTACGTTACCTCCAAATTCATAATATATAAAAAGTCAATATGAAATCATTTTGTAACTCTTATTTGCAAACTAAAACTCAAATTCAAGTATTCAGTTTTTCGTTCATAAAATTAAAGAATATAAATAAAAACCCCCCCAAAATATTGCAAAAATGCAAAAACTAGTTAAAATATCTGTATTTAAAAAAGTTAGGAGTGTACTTTGGATAAAATTATTGGTTTGTAATTAAGAATTATAAGGAGTGTTCCCTGGATTAAATTATTGTTTGCAGTTAGGTATTAATAAATACAATATTTTGAAATGTGTCATTATATACTGAATTAGAAAAATGAGTCAAAATAGAAAAGATTCTATTAATGACCAAGAAGTTACAGATTTAACTATTTAACGTACTTTCCTAAACACAGGTGCAATTAATTTTAAATAAGTTCTAAAAGCTGAGTTGGTAGGCAGTACATGTCGATTTGTTGGAAGGAATATCATTCTTAATGAAACCAAAAGCATAATATGCATATTATGCAACAGTAGTGAGACCATTACAAATACACACATGCCTTACCCAGGACTCGAAGCCACAAAAACCTCGTAACATAAGCTAGTATGCAATCAACTGCATTATGGTGGTTGGATTAGGATCATCATTTTTGGATTTAATTAGTCTAATGTATCGAATGATAGGGTTTAATAACCTAAAATATTTACATTGCTATGTTTTGAAAATAAGTGACTGAGCCACTTAACTTATGTAAGTTTCCATAGTCTACCATAGCGCTACTTGTGTGAAGAATTTGGTGAAACTCGGCTGATTGGTCCCTGAGATATGGTATGAAACCTTGATATTTTTCATGTGACGATCATTATAAATATAAGACAAAATGTTATGTATTAGCACATTTTATGATTGTATACTGCCAGTATACAAAATTAAGTTAAAATCGATAACATAATTTCGTAGATACAGTATACTAAGCTAAAATAGCAATATGTCATTCATTTAGAAAATAAGTGTATGACATATATAAAACATAAAATTTTACATAATATGAGCAGTACTACTGGTCTGCAAAATTTGATAGGAATTTGTAAATTGGTTCTCGAGATATATCATAAAAATTAATTTTTTCGTGTGGCACTTATCATACAAAATGGCGGACAATATATGCTTTGGGTATATACAGTTTATAGTTATAATATACTCTGCAAACATACAAACATAATTGGAAATTTGTTAGATTGTTTCAACGATACAGCAGTCTAAACTAAAATGGTTAAATTACCACCATTTTGAAAATAAGAGTCTGGCATACTTAAAACATACATTTTACATCATATGCTATAGTACTAATTGTTTGCCAAATTTGGTAGGAATAGGTTAAATATTTACCGAAATATGACAGAAAAACTATTAATTCGTGTGGCACTATCTTACAAAGTGGCTATATAATGGCATATATTATGCTTGTAATAAATACTTTCAGCATACAAATTTTGGAAGAAATTAATTAAATAGTATGGTAGATATACAAAAAAAATATAAAAAAATTTATATGTCCACCATTTTGAAAATAAGTAATTACTTAAGTTTAATCACTTTAGTTTTCCTGGCGTATCACAGTTTTACTTACGTGCCAAATTTGGTGAGAATTGGTATATTGGTTTTTAGATATAATGTAAAGGATTATTTTATTCATTTGCTGTTATTTTTCAAAATGGAGAGCCAAAAACAATATCAAGCTCAAAATTTAATGCTTATACGATGCTCTGCCAGCATACAAAGCTTGGTTCTAAATTTTAAATGGCTGCCATTTTGAAAGGGGGCTACATATGCACACACACACACACACAAACAGACACACACATACTCACACAGACAGGCATACAGGAAAGTGTTCTCATGAGCCTTNCACACACACACACACACAAACAGACACACACATACTCACACAGACAGGCATACAGGAAAGTGTTCTCATGAGCCTTTGTTTCCTTCGGAAAGTAGGGTAAATTGTATTAATGAGAATTATTTTATCGATTAATGAAATATGTAAAGTACTTCCAGCTTCTGATAATGTCACAGAATATCAAAATATAATTATGCGAGAAATGACTGATAAAACATTAAAATATTCAGAATTTCCAGTTAGACTATGTGATAGATATACGATAGAAAAAATATTTGTTAGCTATGTTAAAATTTTCAAATAAAAAGTTGAAAAAATTATTAATTATTAAAATGAAAAAAATAAAAATTAAGATTATTAATTTTTTCCTATGCTAATTAAAATTTTATTATTTCTGAAATATATATTTGAGTACAACAGATTCAAAATGGATCTTGTTCGAAAAATTATAATTAAGTGTTATATATAATCAAATAAAGCTTAGAACACACTACATAATGTAATAGGTATAATGCTGCAAGTAAATTCTTATCCTGTTATAAAGTTTGTTTGAAATCCAGGAGCTTAAACAAAACTATTCTTGCCCTTTGCTTGTGCTGTGTCAAAATTAATCTTGTCCTCTTTGGATAAACTACTGCAAAAGATGCCTCGTATACCACACCCAGTATAGGTAACTAAAGTATACTGAATCAAACCTAACCTTGTCCAAAACAATAAGAATGCGAGTGCTAATGCTGTATGACTCCTATTCTTTGGTGTAAAGAAAACAAATACTAATACACTACAATCTTCTCTTTGAAAAGAAGTATAGTTATAATACATTTATATATCTATGTGTTGGTATAAATACAGATGTGATCAGCTATTTTTATGTTAATTGTTCCTGCTGGTCTGTTACATTGTTGCTCCACACAAACGCTTTTGTCATTCTTTTATTTTGTTGAAATATTGTTAGATATGAAATAATGTATTCTGAACAGAACGTTCTACAATATAACAATATAGTGCCAGTTCAGCCTGGCCGAGGAATAAAGTAGCAGGGAGATCCTATGAAATGGAAGCTTACCTAACCAAAGTCAAGAGGTAAATAATGTTAACATAGCAGTTAAATGTTACAAATAATGTTCTGAGTATTTAAATTACAGTTTATAAAAGGGACATATTATGCAGTCTACACCAATGATTATAATTATTGTTAGAGGTATTCTTCAAAATATCTACCAACAAAGCCCACCTGCAGACACATTGCTAAACATCTATTCCAGTGTTCGGATTTGAACATACAAGATGAGAGTAGGTTTCACAGAAATTTCTATGACCTGACAAAAACTGAGAAGGGCATCAAGATGAAGCAAGACATATATATTTTACACTATGTTAAAATAACATGTCCTAAAAGGTCTCCAGCCAGAACACAGCAAGAATCAAGGCAAGGAAGGGAGTCACAGTAAGATATTACATTCCTCGATATCGTAAAGCTTCAGGAGTACGCCTTGTGCAGGTATGTAAAAAAAATTTCCTTAACATATTTAATGTCTCCATATTGCGTGGTCAGAGGTTGTTCAAAAAACAGATAAACGACATGGGGTCTTCACCAAGAGAAACAAACAATATGCTGCAAGAAGACAAAGTGTAAAATAATATATTGAGCAGCTTACACCCATACAATCACATCATTGTCGTGACAAACCAAAACGGCAATACACGAGTAGCGACTGCAATGTCAGACATCTGTGGAGAGCATACAATGCTCAAGTTGATGTTCAATTAAGGGTGAAATATGACTATTTTAGGTGCATTTTTGTACAAGACTCTAATGTTAGCTTTAGCAGCTTCGCGACTGACCAGCATTTACACTGCATACAGCTAAGGGGGACGATTAAAGTAGCAGCCGACCCTACAATGAAAGGTCAACATATGATTGCTGTGGGAATTCATAAACTGAGAGCCAAGGCATTCTTTAATTTACTTAGAACATAGGCCGATACAGATGAAACCTGTTCTTTCGATTGTGAGAAGAGCATGGTTCTACCAAAGATACCAGACCAATCCTAATATTACAGTAGACAGTTTTATGTCTTGACGCATGGCGCAATTAGGAGTATTAGAAGCAGCGCTGTCACTAACCCACCCCCCACCAGCTTAAACCAGTGTAGGGATTTCGTACGACACATGTCGCCCATTTACGCATCCCAAGGTCAAGCCGAGATGATGTAGTGCGTCCAGGCCCTTACACATATCGCTGCCACGCAGGCCCTCGGGCCTCCTCCTCCTCCTCCCCCCTAGCAAGCCCAGTGACATTTTTAAATGCCGAAAAATGACGAGATAGTTAGGCGTATTTCCGCCCGAAGTTAAAAACACGCCAGAGAAAACAGCTGACAAGCTGGAAAGTGGTGCCACGAGCACTCCTCCCCCCTTAGCTAACCACGGGGCAATGTGGACATGCACTGCAGAATAATAACCTGACAGGGTAAGTTTCAGGGTGCAGGCCTCCACTTCCTCCACCCAACAGGAGCGAGTGTTGAGCTTCAACGAGAAGCGCCATGTAGAGAGGAAGCCAGCTGCGTGCAACAAGCCAACCGTAGAGGGCCTTTAACAGGGCCATCCAGCTCACCAGACCTCATCAACTGCCGGAACGTATCCGGGACATCCAACTCACCAGATCTCAACTGCCGGAACAACTTCCATGCAGCATGAGCAGATAAGTAACCACATTGTCACTCGGGGACCTGTCCTGTCACCTAATGCCCCCACAGCATCGGAAGCATAGCCAGAACAGTGTAACCAGCCCTTCAGGCCTAGAACTCGCAGGGCGTTAAAGTATGTGTACTTCCCGCAACAGTGCCGGGAATGTGTAAATGAATTCCCATTAAATAAACCTGTTCAAAACTAAGAAGTCGTGATGAAGTCATTGTGTGCTATACCTTCAACTTTCAAGGCACCCTATAGTCTGTGCCAGTTAACCTTAACTGTAGACCCTACGAACCATTCTGTACACCACAGGTGGGGAGTAGCGTCGGTCTATAATTTCATAATGTGTAAAGGCACGTCTAAATACCATCAAAGAGAAAATAATACATTTGTCTATACATGGGCATAATTCGATATTAACAGGAGATCGAATTAAATTGTGACTTGTGTCCATCATCGTTTGAATAATATAGAGTTTCAACAACAACATGACACTGTTAGACTATTTTCTGATGGCTGTGGGGGGCAAAACAAAAATTCAACTATGATCGGGATTGTATGTAAGTGACTTCTTGTAGAAGCACATAAACATATCACACAAGTACATTTACTTTTTCCTGTTCCCGGCCATTCTTTTATGCCGCCTGATAGAGTATTCGGACGCATCAAAAATAATGTGAGAAAAAAGGAAACAATAGTGCAACCAGAAGAATATATTGAGATCCTTTCCAAATGTGGTACAGTCATTAGACCAAGTGAAGAAATTGTATTTTATAATTGGAAAAAATCAGTACTGGAAGTGGTTAAACCACCACGGTCACGACATTTTAAGATTGCACCTACAAAAATATTCGTAATAACCTGAACTACTCAAGGTAATATAACAGTACGAGGAGAAAAATCCTATTATACTGATGTAGGGGTAGGTAAGACAGCTTTAAAACGGGAAAAAACTGTTGCGCAAATTAAACTTCAAGTGTTATCCATGGACCTACTACTCAAAGGCTACAGATGTTGAAAAATTGCTTGTAAAGCACTATGGACCACAATGGCGAGATCACGCCAATCTGAAATTTTATAAAGTTGCAATAACACTTAAAGATGGAACGAGTGATGTAAATTAATAAAATTATGAACCCATGAGAGATGTGGAATGCGCAGTCTATAAGATGAATATAATTGTATTTAACGCAGTTACAAACTTGGTTATTATATTAAAAGTGTTTTCAATCAGACAGTGTTTACAATGTTGCAGTTGTAATTCCAATTCCTATTTCGCACAATTTTCACATTTTGCTTGGTGTGTTGTGTATACTTTAGGTAAAACTAAATGTTTGTTTACTTTATTGTTACGTTTTTATATTTAATTATTATTCTAAAAACAAACTACCAAACCCTTGTATTTTGAATATATTGGTTTCAAAATAAAGCTTGTCCAACATGTTCTGTTCTAAAATGAATCTCGTACTAATATAAGTGTTACAAAGTGGTTCTAGTCCAATCGTTATCATCATTTTACGGCTTTTACATTACTGTATTCTTTATAAGACATTATACAAATCTGTCCCGTTGACCTATTCGATACATGTAACCTACTACAACCATTGCAATAGTACTTAAAAAAATATATAACATCTTGTCTTTTATCTCAGTTCGGGTTTGGTTGGACAAGACCCGTTTTGTATCTGTTCTACTCATTTATCAAAACCTACTTCACTTAAAACTGTTCTTGAAATCAGTTCCCTACCCCTACATTTGTTCAGGTGTCAGGTGCTTATGAGCATGTAAACATTCAAAAAATTTACATTTAGTCAAATTAATATAATAAATGATGCAGTACATGAAAATGCAGAATTAGATTGTAATAACATTAAATTTATAGAATAATGTAGAAATATATATATTTTTAAAATTTTAAATACAAGTTTTATAAATTCGTGTTATATTAACAAATTTTAGAAAAAAAGTACTGAGAAAATTTAAGATTTAGATTCAGCATGGCATTTGACATCACCATAATTGATTTGGAATTTAATTATTAAAACAGGACCAATAAAATATTATATGTATTATATTATTATATCACTTTAATGATTACAAAGGGAATTCGTGGTTGATATGACAATTTGTAAAATGATTGTACAAACATCGCTAACAAAGTTGTAACATTTCAGTTGAGCTAGATATGAAGAAATTACTTCTGTGGTAATATATACTTTGAAATTAGTAAGCTGAAATCCTTTTCACCAATTTTATTTGCTCGTCCCTCTTCTCACGCAAAAGTATACAATTATCACTTCGTCTTCTCAAAAAACAATAATTAAATAAATATTAATACATTTCCATAAAAACGACGAAGCTGAAAAAAAAAAATCTCGCAGTAATAACATATTAATTATTTAAATCATTTTTAAGACGAAAACACACACGCGTTTATCATTGACTGTGGTGGTATGATATGTGTTAAAAAATATTAAGTTCTATTTTATTTCTGCCTTTTATGTTGTCATCTGTCCTCCAATTGGCTGTCGTCTGACCACGTCACATCTCTCCGCCAACCAGCAATGGCGAGACGAGAGATAACCGGTATATTTTCTTTCGTGCATTTGTTTAAAAACATTCAATACTTCCCACCCTCAAAGGAATAAATGATGAATAATAAACTAATTTAGAATACTTAATATCGTCTAGAAACAAATGAAATATACTTACACATGATCTCTATGTCAATAAACTATTTAAATAAACAAAAATATAACTGTATTTTTTTAACTCCTAAAATAAAGCTGAATTTGAAAATTATAGTTAATGAATTGGCAACATAAGCAAATACTCTGCAATCATATATAATTATAATATATATGGGACTAACGTTAAATATAACCCCCAAAAATCCGCAACGTTACATAACCCCCTTCGATTTGCAACGAATTTTATGAATTTGTTACAAATCGAAACAAACCTAAGAGTTAATTTACTAGAATTGCTGCAACATGTTTCTTACGTTTGAATTCAAAATTCATAATTATAATGTATATGTTCCAGTATTACAACAGCGAATTATTATGAAAATTAAACCTTTACTGACAATATTTTACATATGACTTATCCAGTTGTCAAAGTTTTTATATCTCGGTTATGCAAAAAAAAATCTGTTCTTAATAAGTTATTTTCACATCATCTTTATATATATTCTTGTATACTTCATGCATACATATTTACGTAATCTATAAACAATTCAATATACATTAATATAATTACAATACAATTATGTTTTCATTTCAATACTAAATCATTGGTGTTTTTATCACCACTCGCTTATGTTTCCTTTGTCCTCTAAGCAAAATTAGTTACAATTATAATAACATCTACACATAGCGCTCTACATATCAATATAAACATTCTCTTTACGTAACGATTTTCATAGTTTGTTATATTTATGATTATTTCTATGGCCTGATTAGTGTCTCATATACACATGTTCATTTATTAATTTTTTAAAATAAATTTACATAAATATAACCTATTTTATTTTACTATGAACTTTTTGTACCTTTCCTTTTGCTATTGTACTAAGAACATGTATAAAATAATCTTTCCTTAAACTAAAATTACCTCTCTTACCTTATCAATTTACAACCTTTTTCCTTCAATAAATTTATTATCTCTATTACATTTTTATTTTGAACAAACAAATATAAATAAAATTATACATAAATACTTATTTGTGTACCATCTGTTTTTCCTACTATTCTCAAATTTTGTATCCTTTTACTTTCTTTTTTCTCACTATCTTCCTCAAAGAGTTCTTTATCTTTTTTATTTTCCCCACTATTGAAGTTTAACCCCCTTTATTCTTTTCTTTTTCCTGAATTTTTTCTTGTTTTGTGTACCCCAACACACTTTCGAATGGTTTGTACCTGTTGTTTTATTAAACCCTTAATTAATGTTTTCCTTCTTTGCTTTTTTCCATTTGCCCTCCTTAATTTTTGTATGTGTGCCAGCTTTGTCCATCCCATTTCCTACCATCTTACTTTAGTTTTAGATGNCCCCCCAAAGATCTTTTCTTTCTTCCACTTTTCCTACTTGCACTTTTTGCCTTGTAAATATATTCAAATTTTACCAATCTCTCTTTCTTACAATTCTTACTAGTTTTGTATGTTTTTCCCGGTTGTTTATCTACCCCTCTCCTACCCAATGATGTCAACATTATTTCGTCCCCTAACTCAAACTTGATCTTCTTTCGAAAATACAAAACTGGAGACGAATGAAAACTCATAACTGAAGACTAATTATAAACACTTTCATGTGAAGTTAAAGTCTTCCAACATATAACATCACGGAGATCAAATGCAGACAAATTAGTGAAAGAAAGATTGGGAGCATTGTGATGCTTACGGAAAAAACAAATTTCCAAAATGCCAGTTCCAGGTTTAGCTGTTATATCTTGAAGTCCAAAACGAAACAGGTAAGACAGAAGAGCATAACTCCCTTCAACACTAACGCCCTTGCGACACCAACTTGTATCATCCTTGTCAACATTGAAAGAAGATCAAGTTTGAGTTAGGTGATGAAATATGGATTAATAGGAAATTACTTGGTACTATGGGAAATGTTCGTATTATTGGTCATGTAGAGGTTGTTTATAATGCATAATTAATAATAAAGTTTTTTTGAACAAAAACGGGCTATTGGTTCTCTTTTGATGACTTATACAAACATTCAAAAGCTTTGGTCCAGTGGCCCTAGATTTACAAGCCACTGCCACGCTAAGGTGTCAAAAGGTCATCAGATAAGGCCTCTATGACGTCACACTCGACCTTGCACTTTGATCTTACATATTAACACATGTACAAAGGGGTCAAAAGGTTATCAACAGGGGTCAAGTCAGGTTAAGGTTGGGCTATGCAACATCCACACACANACACACACACACACACACACACACACACACACACACACACACACACACACACACACACACACACACACACACACACTACAGTGAATCATCAGTCCTTATAAAATCTAACGAATGGTTAGAGAGTTTCCTTAGGGATAACGTCCAACATGCAACGAGGACATTATCAAAAAATAATATATTATTATCCAAGTTCATTTACTCTAACCCCATTATGTTGTGCAATTTGTGTATAATATAATTTTTTTTTTTGCGTTCCATATGATTTTGTTCACTACTTTCCAAATTTTTTTCCAAATTATTCAAATTCATTTGCATTTCTTTATTTATTATGTCATTAACATTTTGGAATTTTTTTGTTAATAACCTCATTATCCTCTGACCATTTGCATTTATTTTTGCATCATTTCACTACCCATTATAACCGCATGCATGTCTTTCTTTACGATCTCACTATCTGTTTGCATTGTTTTGCATTGTTTCAATTTTTCCAATAACTTACCTAAAGTTTTTTCCATACTAAGAGTTAGCTTTTATATTGTAGGTTCATGAATTAGAGTGTTTTCAAAAAGTTTGTTTTCTCCTTCTCATTATCGCCCATAAAAAAAATTGTCATAATTAGGTACTTCCAACCTTCTCTCTACTAACCTGTGAAACAAAAAAAAAATATTTTTGCTTCAGCCCTTGCTTTCCCAGCGAGTTGCTCCAACAAAGTCCCTTTATGTGGAAAATATGTACAGTTTCTGTCAACATATTTCCGATGTTCTCAGCATACCTCGGGACCCTGCATCTCAGCTCTCACGATGTCTTGGAATGTAGCAGAATCTCCTTCCCGGGTGTGGTCCTTCCCATTGCTCAAGTTCTCAGCTTCCGAAGTTCTAGGCGTTCTCGAAGTTCGTGCTTCAGCCACACACATGGGTCGCCAGTTGTAACATTTCAGTTGAATCAGATATGGAGAAATTACTTCAGTGATAATATTTACGTTGAAATTAGTAAGTCGAAATCCTTTCCACTAATTTTATTTTCTCACTCATATTGTAACACAAAAGTGTACAATTCTCACTCGTTCATCTTCTCAAAAACAAAAATTAAATAAATATTAAATTTATTTCCATAACAACGATGAAACTGAAATTTTTTTTTTGCCATAATTACATATGAATTGTTGAAATCTTTTTTTTAATACGAAAACACACACATCTCCATAATTGATAGTGGTGTTATGATATTTGTTAAAAAAATTAAGTTCGATTTTACTTGTGTCTTACTATGTTATCATATGTCCTCCAATTGGCTGTCGTCTGACCACACTACATCTCTTCGCCAACCAGCAATAGTGAGACGACAGACAACTGGCATATTTAATTTTGTGCATTTGTTTAATAAACATCCAATACTTCCTACCCTCCAGAGAATAAATGATAAATAATAAACAAATTTTGAATACAGAATATCGTCTACAAACAAATTAAATATGATCGTACTTACACATGATCTCGCTGTCAATACACTATTAAAATATAAAATATTTATATTATACTGTATTTTGTTTAACTCCTATAAAAAAGCTGAATTTGAAAATAATTATACATGAATTGGCAACATAAGCAAATACTCCTCAATCATATATAATTATAATATCTGTGACTAATGATAAATACAACCACTGAAAATCCGCAACGTTACAAGGTTCCAAAACTAGAGTCGGAATTATAAATGCAAATATTTCAGCTGACTCTAACCTCTATATCCTTTGTTTAAAATTTGTCTTACAATAAACAATTATTGGATACTTCGAGCCATGTGCTCGCCTCTTTACAACTACAACATGACCAGAACAGGATACGTCCATAGATAACATACACATCCGATAGTGTGCCAACTTGATACGCTCTACGTGGTTACGCATACAATGCATATCATTGTATGCGTAACCACGTAGAGCGTATCAAGTTGGCACACTATCGGATGTGTATGTTATCTATGGACGTATCCTGTTCTGGTCATGTTGTAGTTGTAAAGAGGCGAGCACATGGCTCGAAGTATCCAATAATTTGTGTGCTTCCAAAAACCAGGGAGTTATTATTTGATACATTGCAGATGGCGACGAGGTGAACTATTTTTCTTGGTT
Source organism: Clitarchus hookeri (assembly GCA_002778355.1). NCBI lineage: Eukaryota > Metazoa > Arthropoda > Insecta > Phasmatodea > Phasmatidae > Clitarchus > Clitarchus hookeri. The sequence goes on from NQII01001252.1 coordinate 106,601, forward strand.
TTGTTTAGTGTGTGTGCTGTTTATTTTTTTCACATCATGTCGGAAAACGGGATACCGGATTCGGTGTCGTCATCAGTGGCAGGGAATTTTCGGGTTTTCGGTAACATTGGAGCGTAGAAACTTATGATTTGTCCCAGGACTGGACTATTTACTGTGAGCGTCTGGAACAGTACTTTGAGGCAAACCAAGTGCACCAGGTGGGAAAAGTTCTGGTACTATTGACTCTTATTGGTATGCTGGCATATACAATTTTGAGGGAGTTATGTGATCCATTGTTGCACAAGGACAAGAGTTACGAGTAACTCATTACTAACTTGAAACGACAGTTTTCACTGATGATGTCGGTGTTCCATAAGTGCATTAAATTCCATAACCTGAATCAGTTGAGGGACGAGGCCATTAATGCCTTGTTTGCGAGGCCTAAGAATGCGGTCATGTTGTGCAAGTTCAGAGCTTTGTTGGATGACTTCGTGAATGTTCGCTTTGAGGTAGGCATGCTTCCTGGTGTCATTTTCGACCAGTTATGTGACGAAGGCCCTACGAAAAGCATGGGTGACTTACTCCATATCGTGGTGAGGAAGGAAAGTGCAGTACACGAGTCGCCGAGCGCTACATGTGATGTCAACGCCGTGGGAACAAGAGCCCCCTTGCTAAACGCCAGTAAGGAGCGGGCAGTGGCTGTTGGAAGTACCGTATCTTGCAGTACGACATATAAGAAGAAGGCTTCCCAGGGGCATGTCAGGACTGGGGCGGAGCAATGCTGTTTTGCCTGCGGCGAATGTAACCATAATTTTAAAAACTGCAAGTATAAGAAGTTCCTGTGTGATAAGTGTCAAGGTGTAGGCCACATAGCCAAGGTATGTAGAATCAAGGTGGTAAAAGTTGTTGAGGTTAAGGAAATATATGGCCATGAAGCCACAGTGTCAGCAGATCCCATTTTTGTTCTGGGTTTGGTCAAATGAATAGTTTTTGAGATGGAACTTGATACAGGAGCAGCCACTTCATTATTACCATTGTCAATGTATAAAGATTCTTTAAGTCATTGCAATCTGAGGCCACCCACAGTTAAACTGAAATTGTAGGTGGCGAGATTTTGAACCCAGTGGGTGAAATTAGTGTGGATGTTGGATGTAATGGTAACACCAGTCAGGGTAGGTTGGTTATTGTGGAAATCGAGGGTGCTCCTCTGTTAAGCAGGGACTTGATCGCAGCTCTGAAATTGGTTGAATGGTGTAGTGTCAACAAGGTTAGTGTTCCTCCTTAGGGATTGGTCATGGAGATGTTGAAGTAATTTAGCGAGTTATTTGATGGTAAGCAGGGCACTTTCTAACATGGAAAGATAGAACTAAAAATGGCATCTGATGCAAGGTCAATTGTTTTCAAGTCTAGATGGTTCCATTTACTTTTCAGGAAAAGGTGTATCTGAAACTTGAGAGGTTGGAACGAGAAAACATAATTAGCAAAGTGGACACTAGCGAATGGGGCACACCTCTTATGCCTTCTGCTAAGGCAAATGGTAATATTAGATCTTGTGCAGACTATAAGGTCACAGTAAATGATTTTCTCGAAAATGTACATTACCCTATTCCTTTGGTGGAGGAGCTGTTTGTGGCATTGCAGGGAGGTGAGTATTTTTCGAAAATAGATTTATCCAATGCGTACAACCAATTGTGTGTCACTGAGGAGACTGATAAGCTGTTAGCTTGGCGCACACACAAGGGTATTTATATTGTGAATATATTGTCTTTTGGGGTGAAACCGGCTTGTGCCATATTTCAGGGGGTAATTGACAAGGTGTTAGGTTGTAAGGGTGCTGTTTCTTTCCTTGATGACATTATCGTCACATGTGTTACAGAGTCTGAGTATTTCAACAACTTGAGACAAGTTTTTCTGAAGTTGAAGGAGGCAGGGTTCAAGATGAATCAGGAAAAGTGTAAGTTCTTTGAGGCGGAGGTGCAGTATGTGGGTCATGTAATTGGCAAAGAGGGTATTCGAAATAACCCCGACAAAATCAGGGATTTTAGTGAAACACCCCGCCCTGTTGAAGTAGATAGAGTAAGAGCATTTTTAGGCACAGTGAATTATTACCAGAAGTTTTTACCCAACTTGCCAAAAATTCTATGTCCATTGAATTATTTGTTAAAAAAAAGGAGCAGGTTTGAATGGACGGATAAGAGTAAGGAATCTTTTGTAATGACGAAGGCTGCTGTACTATCTCCCCAGGTGTTAGTCCAGTTTGAGGGGTGACCGGCCAGTTAAGTTGACCTGTCCCACATCCATGAAGGGGATCGCAGCTGTTTTTTCACATGTTTTTTCCTGATGGCATGGAAAAACCAATTTGCTTTGCTTCTAGGATTTTGTCTACTGCTGAAAGCAGTTACTCTGTTATCCAATAGGAAGCATTTGCTGTATATTGGGGAGTTAAGAAATTTTTTCAATATTTGTTGGGGAGGCATTTTATTTTGGAATCTGATCACAAACCATTGTTAGCACTCTTTGGGGGAAAATAAAGGAATACTGGCGATGGCTGCAGGAAGACTTAAAAAATGGGCTTTATTCTTGTCAGGGTTTGATTTAACCTTCAAGCATGTAAAAGAGAAATTAAAAGTTGCGGATGGCCTGTCAAGATTGTAATTTAGGGATGAAGTGGTTGTTAGCCAGGTTGATGCAGTGGAGAGTGAGTATTTGCATTTCGTAGAGCAAGCCATTGCACTTGATGCAAACACAGTGAGGGGTGAGACTGAAGTGGAAACGATCGTACACATGGTGGTAGTGAATGTACAGAAAGTGTGGACTCGTAATGTGTCAGATGAGTTAAAACCTTATTTCCGCAAGAGGGAGGAACTGTCAGTCGAAGAAGGGATACTCATGTGGGGCTATATAGTAATCATTTCCAAAACCTCTCAGATGAGAATGCTGGAAGAGGTACATTCTACACACTTAGGGATGGTAAAGTCAAAAAATGTACGCAGGTCTTATTTGTGGTGGCCTAACTTGGACTCAGATTTGGAAGAGTTCATAAAATCTTGTGAGGTGCGTAGGTCAGCAAGGGTTGATTCCCCCAAGGTGGGTGAGGTTAAGTGGCCAGAAAGTAAAGAGGTTTTTTAGAGAATACACTTCGATTATTTAGGACCAGTAAAGGGCACACATGTTTTGATTATTACAGATTCGTTTTCAAAGTGGGTAGAGGTATTCCCGATGAGTTCCTTAACTACCGACGCATGTTGCCTCGAAACATTGTTTCGGAAAGTGGCAGCAATTTTGTTTGGGAGGAATTTGAGAGTTTTTGCAAGTTCAATGGTATCGAGCACTTGACGTCACTTCCCTACATCCCCCGCAAGCAATGGGGTGGCATAAAATGTGGTCAAAACATTTAAGATGGGATTGGCGAAAGCACTGTAAGATGGAGTTAATGAACGTGCTTCTGTGGACACTGTGGTTAGTCGTTGTCCAATGTCCTACAGGTGTTCACCTTACTGCACGATGAAGGTTAGTCCAGCTCAACTCATGTTTGGTAGGGCTGTGAAGACTAGGCTCGACCTGATTAGGCCCCGGGATATTAGGGGGCTCGAGCGCCCTATCGTGACAGAAGGGAAAATACGAGTGCAGTTTTCAGTAGGCGAGGAGGAATGGGTACATGATTACAGGTCCTCGTGTAAGGAGTGGAAAAGAGGGGAAAAAAGCAGGTCACTGGCAACATAATCCTATTGGCTAAATTACACGATATGGGGTTCGTGTGGAAGAGGCATCGCAACCTAACGATTAAAGCAGGGAAGGATCGTGGTAGGTATAGTCATGTCCCAGATACAGGCGGGGAAAAGATTGTGGAGCATCAGTCAGTCACATTACCCTCCCGTAGAACCATAAAGCTTCCAGTAAGGCCTAACCTGTAAGGATTTGTATTTTGGTTTAGAATGTAACTTAGTATGAGATATGGTAGGATGCTTTTTGTATAAAATTGGAATGTGATGTTTGTTTTGCTAAGGATGTTACTCCAGCTTGAGGGGAAGGTGCTGGAGTGTATCGAGTTGGCACAGTATCGGATGTTTATGTTATCTATGGATGTATCCTGTTCTGGTCATATTGTAGTTATAAAGAGGCGAACACATGGTTCGAAGTATCCAATAAATTTGTGTGCACCCTAACACCAGGGAGTTATTATTTGATACATTACACCACGGGAAAAAACCGAAACCAGGTTAGCAGTATCGTGATGCGAAGCCAGGTTCTCCAGAATGCTAGCCCGAAGATTTACCACTGGGCCACCTAGCTTAGTGTCTTAACCGAAAGATAAAAATGAGAGTTCTGGACCGCAGATTTGTGGGCATGATGCATGGTGCCAAGTCAGTGTCCTACGATGGCAGCTCTGTTGTGTGAACTTGTGCTGTAGCTATGTTAGAAGTGTGAGATTTTCAGGACCTCGAGTAATGTTCACCTCTAAAAAAATTCAAAACGCGAAAAAATAAGAAATATACAAAAAAAAATGCATATATAATTCGAAAGTTAAATTTACGAAATTGTATCAGCACATAATGATACAGAAGTTTTTCATGCAAAGCCGATTCGTGCCATTACATTTTCAGAATCGTAATCTTGCATTTTCATTATTTTGATTTTTTTCGTAAATATTCTAAGTGGTGTTTACCGGCACATCTGGTATCACTGGCAGCCGTATTTCACAGAATATGTCCTGGGTCGATATAACGCTGGGTTTATGAATTAGTTTCTGTATTTGTTCATGTTCTATGTTTGAAATTTTTGTCTGGTGTGACTGTGGGGCCTCAATACCTTGGTGTTTACAGTAGGATATTGACGTCGTCGGTTTGTGCTGAACTTTTCACGGAAGTGCTCCGTCGTCCTGGGATTCGGTGCTCTACATCCATGAAATTGACAGTTTCACTGATGCTCGGAGGCCGCTGTTGCGAAACTGTCAGACGAAAGGTCTGGTCATCCTCCAGTTGAAAATTTAACGATATGGCTGTGTCAGCAGTTGTGCGCGAGCGCGATGTTTCGGTATGGGTTAGTTCGGAGAGAATTTGCACAGCTTCAGGACAGAGAGAATATATCGCACGGGCGTGATAGTGTGCTTTCGTCAAGGTGGGCCTTCAGACCTTCCTAGGGCTGTTTGAAATTTGTGTAAAGTTTTTGCTTACCCGTGGAATGGGGAAGACATGAGTGCTGTAATTTAAAGTCACCTGATCGTGTTTGTGTGCGGACTGGTTGTTGGGACACGAGTGATGAGCTCGGGGCAGTACGTCAGCCTGTCTCTAGAGCTGGATTATGTGCGTGACGGTGCGTGTTCCCTCAACGTTCGACTCATTAGGAGAGGATTCGTGAGTTTACGTTAGGCAAGAGCACTATGAGTGTTGGCCGCGGGAGTGAGAATGGTAAGCTCTACAAGACTGGAGGATGGCTGCCGGTGTTAATCATAGCACGTAAGTATTAGTTCGTGTAATAGCAAGTTACGTTAAAGTTAAGTTTAAGTTACGTTTTGCTTGGTAGGAGTTCAGTTTAAGTGATTTGATTTAGATTCATGATTTAATTAACAGACTCTCTACTCCAAACTATCAGGGATTCCAGTAACAGCGGGCTCGTGAAAAAAGAAAGGGCCAAAAAAGTGTGTTTGGATATAGCGCAAAACACGCTCACTTTGGGAGAATCCCTTATTTGGACATGCTTATAGAGTGGTTGTTTCCTCAGTTAGAAGAGGCGGCGGGGGACTTCATTTTCCAGCAGGATGGTGCGGCACCCCTTTGGCACCTAACTGTTCGTGGATATCTGAACGAGACGTTGCTGCAATGATGGATTGGTTGAGGAGCAGCTGGTGACCAGGCTCTTCATCACTGGGCCCCAAGAAGCCAGGATCTTACACCATGCGATTTTTTTCTATGAGGGTACATAAAGGATCAAGTGTTTCGTCCACTATTGCCGGCTAACATTGACGCCCTCAAAACGAGATTTACGAACGCCATCCAAACCGTAACACCGGACATGCTGACAAGAGTGTGGAACGAATTTGATTTTCGCGCAGATGTCGTTCGGGCCGCTCATGGTAGTCACATTGAACATTTATGAATGTATGGTAAACAAACTTCACGGTTCCGCAGTTCATTTGATTGGTCAATCAAGGTTGCAGGTTGTTTATTTTTGATATTATATACCTTCAAAGTTGGGGTATTCTTTTATACTTATCCTGTACATGCGCAGACTAAAAGGGAAATGGATGAGCTGTAAAAAACAATTAACACCAGTAGCTGTGAAGACCAATGTCGCATACGAGAATCCAGCTACCAAAAAAAGGGAAAAACGTTACCATTTGTGCTGATAAAGAAGCAGGTGATATGGGCTGAATAAGGGAAAAGTGATGAGGACGATAATGAGGACTGTGTTGGTGATGATGATTGTGATTTTCAAGATATCCTTACACATTTACCCAAAGTGTTTCCTACAACTGGCCTAAAGAAGGAAGACAACAAGAACATGGGCTTCATATTTCCCGAAGACCCTAATAAACTCATACGTTTGATCACTTCGCAAAGCTGCGGAGGTCTCTCGCATATTAATGTCATATATTCAATCATCAATTAACTGATGGGCACGCGTAACGTCTAACGAGGAAATAATGCATTGTCCACAAACTGCAAGCACCCGAAAATTGCAGAGATATGTACTATGTACGAAATAAAGAAAAACAAACGTATATCCACATAATTGTGTGTTGTATCACCTTACTGATTTTCTGAAAAAATTATCTACTCCGTGCTGAATGCACCAGCTTGTTTTGGTTAAAATTTCTACTAGGAAGTGCACGAGGATGACAAAAGTTCAATCCGAAGAATATTGCCTTTCTGGGATGGTTTAAACTTGACTGAGTTTTTTTGGATGATTGACTTGATTGAAAAGTATTCTGAGGAATGAATGGATTGAGGAATGTATAAGAAATTTATTGAGGAATGTTTTGAGGATAGAATGGACTGATAAATGTTTGTTAGATGCTGTACTTAGGAATTTTTGATAACTCATGTACTTTTAACTCTGTCTTTGAAGGGCTTAAGTTGTGACACAACTATCAGCTTTTTTGTCTTGAACATTCATGTTAGGTTCCCATTTTCAATGGGTTAACCATAAAATGAACTAAATGAAGGGCTCTGTAAATTATGGTGTCTCCAGTGACAAAGGCAGCTCAGCTGGTGTCAGCGATGGTATTGCCAAAGTCAAAGACGAGATGCCAGTGATAAGCAAGTCATTCAATAAATGCTTCATTTTAATTTGTGTAGGAAAAATAAAAAAAACGCAGTAATAGGTCAATATACCATGTGTGAATTACGGAAAATATCTGCACTAGCATATGTTGTAGTAAGGTAAATAAATGGTACAAAATGCAAAGTATTGTTGGGGCTAGAGAAAACTATAGCTACGAATGTCTTGGCATATTTTATTTATTTATTTATATTCTGTAGTAGAGTGCTGGTTCGAACAGGTATTTGAAATTAAGCAGTATTTTTACTTTGGTGAAAACATATGTTTATAATTTCGAGTGTGGATAATGATAACCTGCAGGTTGTAATGATTTTTTTACACAGATTCTCAAATTCATCATTTAATGATCCACTCGGATAAAAAATTATTACAGAATTTGGAAAAGACAAAATGTAAGGAACAAAAGGGTAAAATAACTAAATTATGTTAGCATATGACTGAAATAAATAACTGTCATGGGTGTGATATTTTCTAGTTAGTGAAGAAATTTCACACTCAGGCAACTTCCTTTATGTGACATATTTTACTCTACGAACAGGTATGCTGTACTATGCTGGTTATTAAACTTCGAGAACCTCAGAGGCTATATAACTTGATAAATAAACTTCAGAAATATGATTGAAGTTCAGCACAGGCTCAGCCATCTTCACAGTAATGAAGATAAACCATTTCAGATCCCATAAAACCGTCCTTTTGCCCTTGTTAATAACAGTAGAGGAAACTTTGTGAATCACCAAATCCATATAGGGTGAGAATTCAAGAATACATTACCGGTGATGGGTTGTCAGTATGAAGTGAAGGGATAAGAGTGGACCTTTTAAACACCACCATTTTGTTTGTAATATTTAGGTATAAAGAAGCACACCATTTGCTGAAATGAGAGGAAATATCCAGTCGTATTGCTAAAATTAAATCATTTTTTAAACAGGTGTATTCCTTTATCGTGAGAAGTAAGGTGTATTAACAAGAATTGGAAAATAATTGATGGGAAACGAACGCACGTTTTTTAACTCCAAAAATAGGGCCCCAAAGTGTTAAAAAAATGGCATGACCACATTATGCAATTGAGAATTTGACAACAATGAAACCTACACAGTTCTACTAGTTTTAATTAGCTGTATTATCAGAAGGATGTCGAGATGTTATAGCCACTATGGAAGGTTTCTGGTGAAGTCTCGTCCCACAATGTAGCCATTCAAGGGGACATCCAACCACCATTGCCTGGACCAGTGTGCAGTACAGCCATCTATAAAAATATCGAGCACCGAGGGCAGTATCACCTGAGACATCGATAGGTCTGCTCCGTCACTCCAGCGTGCTGCACCTCAAGTAGACAGGTTCTAAGACAGCATCACAATGCGAGAATGGTCTCCCATGAAGGGGCGTTGAACATGGTTTGGTTCGGACACCTATGAAATTAGGGATCGTTTGTTGAACCATGCAAGGACCCCAGCACTCATGGGCACCATACCTTCCAACAACAAGCTCCACGAACGCGATCATCACTGGCGATCCAGCTACATGTCAGAAGCAGTACATAAACATACTCACCCTGCTGGTTATTATGCTTGTCATATTGAAGTGTCTGCTTTCTTGACCATTTGGCTACTGTCAAGAAAATCGGCCCCATGGCGGTACATCGTCACGAATGAGAGGTATATCCGCAACATATACATGTCATTGGGTCACCCAGCACATGGAGGAGTCGACGGACACCAATATATATAGGAATACTCATGTGTAAAGCATCGGTGCCATCGCTTGGATTTCATGACTACCGACATTTTGTGAGTGGTGAAAATTTCTCCAAAACTCCTTACATTATATACTAGCAACCAAGCCCGGCTTCACCCGGGTACAATTTAGTTTTTACAGCGGTACACTAATTTATAAATTGGGAAAAGAGAATGACAATATTATATTATAGTAAATTAGTAAACTAATAGCATATATAACATACATAGATTAATGTCACGCTTGTCTCCCAGAGAAGTAGCAGAGATTATGGAACTCAATGTATTACGATCCTGACATACCTATCTTCTTCGCTTTATCAACATTCATACAATATTATATGATAGTGGTTTAGAAAATTTCTTTGTATACAACATTAATGGTTTTGCCTCCGACCGCCAGCACAAAAAGATTTGTGTTTGACGTGACACGCGGAAGGGCTACGCATAGTTGTCAGTGTGAAAAACATGCTCCACTCAAATCCACTCCAGCCACATTAAGTGTTTCACCCTGTGCCTTATTTATGGTCATACCAAAACAAACTCTTATTTTAAATTGGACTCTTTTAAAATTAAAAGGCAAATCCGAGGGAATCATTGGTATTCTAGGTATTAAAACAGTTTATCCAGTACCGCAGCCAATTAGAATAGTACCTTCAATGAGATAACTTTTTAAAATTTTTATTTGTAAACGAGTTCCGTTGCGTAATTTTGGTGGATTTATATTTCGCAATACAATTATGGGAGCTCCAACTTTTAAAATCAGTTTTGTGGTGGCATGCCAGAAGGATTCAATGAATTAAGAAATTCTGTGGGAAAGTGAACAGCTTCTTCACTGTCGAGTACTGCATCTACTGAGTAATAGACTTGTGTTTGCGCATTAAATTTTGCGAGCACTAATTCATAAAGTTTTTCGACTTGTTCATTCGTAGGCGATAATATCGCTCTTTCTTTGAACCAACCACGATAGTGTCTTCTTTGAAAGGTCGTGTATTTCAGGGCATTCGTTATCTATCAGTTGTTGGTGGTTGGTGACTTAAACATATATAACACAATTGAGATACATTTTTCCACAGTCCATTGGAAGATCTCCATTTCCGACTTTCAGTAGCATGTCAGCAACATGCTGTTATCTTCTGAAGACATAAAGTAATCTCATGTTTGTTTAGAGTGCTAGTTTTGTTACATTGGGCCAAATTGTATGCAGCAAGGGACATTTCGTATCTACATTAAACATTTTAAATTATGAATTAATTTATTTTGATAAAGATTAAGTTCTTTACGGTTAGAAAATGCAGTGAATTTTACGTTTATTTTTAGTGCGTAATTTAAATTGTAAATATGCTTATTACCAGTTATCTATTAAAGATAGATATATGCCACCGCTGACTTTTTTTGTAGATCATTTAATTTTGCACAATTCTTTCTTACATGATTTTATTATATCTCTAAAGGATTAGGCAGCGTATTCCATGAGAGTGCGCTGGCGGAAAACTTTTTTCCCTGCTTGATTCACTAATACCGTTAATGCTCAGCTCCTATAAGTGCTAGGGCAATTTTTAATACACACAAATTTTCCTAGATAAATGCAGATCATAACAATAAAAACAGCATCGAAATCCGTCCAGTGGTTCTTGAGATTAGCGCAGTTATACAGACAGACAGACAGAGAGACAGATATGGAAACCAAGCTGTAAAATTTTTCTTCAAATTATAAGGTCAATGCAAAATGGCAGGCTGACCATAATATTTGCTCAGTTTGACCAACTCCTGTTGGTTACAATGGAATCTCCCACAGACCAAAAAAAAAAGTTAACATAATAAACTTTTATACTTGCATTTTTAACCTGGAAGCTAAAGACTTGCAAAGAAATTGCCGTCAGTCGAAACGAAGTATGTGCATATTAATTAAAATATAAAATTATCGTACTCAGTCACACAAAATTGGCTTGTATCAATGCCTGTTAATTTTTGATTTTTGTTCTTCGTTGTTTAATTATTACTGTTCTGTTTGTTGTGTTTGTCATTTGTAAAAGTAGAAGTTTCAACTTTTTTCCTAGAATTATGGCACGCACCAACCGGTTCTCCTAGTGAGTGTGTGTTAATTTCGTGCCTGGGGGTAGTTCCTTTCTCAACTCTACAGGCTGTACTTCTCCAGAGGCTTATGTTACATCATAATGTTATGTGACGTTAGCCATTTTATTCTGTTTCGGCTTTCTTTACGCCTGATATACTGGGTGTGCGTATATTAATCCTGAGACTACATCCTCCCATTTTAGCTTACTACTGAGGCTGTATATCTGAAGTGTGCAATACAAGTTTTCTTTGTGTGGTGTTTTCATTTATACCTGGTCTCCCCACGACCACATCGGATGTTGACCAGTCTCTTAATTTTAATCCACATAAAAGTTTTCACGTTCAGCTTAAACGATCATTATAAACTATTTCCGGGCAACTTCACTTCAGGTGGTTGAAGTGATCTGTACGGAACCATAACGCTTCCTTGGTGCTTAGAAAGAACTTCATCCTCAATTTCGTGCATAATATGTTGCAGCAAGATGTCCGCCACTTTAGTGTTTGACCATGACCCTCATTGCTACGATCTCGTCTAGTTCGAGCCTACACTGCTAGCTGGAGCATAATTTTCTCCATTTTCTGCACTATTTTTCCAAAAAAAAAAAAAAATGGCCTCTCTTATCTCTTAACCAATACCCAACATAAACAACCTACCAAGAATTTCCCCATTCCGTCAGTCCACTAGCTGCACAGTACTCAATTTTTTTATTGAAAATGCTTGATAATTTTATTTGGACTTAAATGAAGCAAATTAAGTACTCTGGTAATGCACGGTGTTGTAGTTACACAAATAAATCCCTGCATTTTAATAAATATCTGGTACCAATAAGGAAACACATGGGGTAACTAGAAAAAGTTTGTTGTAATGAAACCATAAAACAGTATGAACGAGTTTGCCTTAAGACTTCAATTTTCGCGTGGATAAAACCAGCATGGGATGTGTATTTTCCTCAGCATTGTTTTGTTAAACAGTATCCTTTGTACTAGACTCCGCAAAAGATTCTCTTTAAGCTAACAAAGTTAAAAACTGATGTAAAGGGATTAAGTCTATAACTCAAATTTAAAATCACTTTCCTGCCAATCAATTTGGAAATTTAAAACAAAATGTATATTCATTAAATAAACACCTTTGCCTTAATATTTTGCATATGCATCCGAATGTAAAAAAACATGATTTTACCAGCTATTTTTTTTAAAGTTACCTACTGAACTAATTATATTATTTTCTAGTATGACATTAAGTTTTGCGAATTACTCGTATAAAATACAAAATGTTATTTTCAGTTTTATAGAAATATATTTTTAATATTGCAGTTATTAGTAAAATGAAAAAAAAAATTCCTATTTGGTTTTGTTGCATTTTATTGCATTTGATATATATACAGTTGTGTAGTTAATTTTACAATAGAGCCTATCGTTATTATTCATGAGGTCTAACTCTTGAATTTTGATCATGAATAGTATGATGTGTAGCAACAGTAAATTTATGGAAAGAAAACGTGTGCTGGCATATAAGTTATGCTCTCTAAACAATTTTTTTACAGCCAGATGAAGTCATTTGGTGATGATATTGTATTTTTACACTTCCAATGTATGCAAAATCATAGATTGAAAATAGGTGTGTGTGTGTGTGTAGATTGCAACGTAGAGCTGTGTGTTTGATTGCGTTGGAACCAGGATGTGCTCTTGATTGGCCAATGTGTAATGTTTTGAACTTTAATAGAACAGTACCTCAGTAAACTAATTACATTAAATATACTACACACATTAAAAATAATTCTGCAAGAGTAAAACAACATTTCGATTGCTGAAAGTTAAGCGAATTGTAAGTTTTTCTTTTTAAGGGGTATAATTTCTTTAAAATTTAAGTTATAGGCTACAATTTATGGAACTTTAGTTTAAAAAAAATCTTACTGACACATAAAGTTGTACTTAAAGATTACCAGGGGTTTATCCATGGAAATAGCAAGAATTCTCACGTGGCATGAAAATTTAAAATGTCACATGTGTCAACAATTTAGAAACAATAATTTTTCAGCATTAACATAATATATTTTACACAGTTTGATGCAGAAATATATTAGTACCGAAAGAAAAACAATGGTGAATTTAAAAAAAAACATTCATTATGTCCACCATTGCAAAACGTAGCACGAAAGAAATTATTTCAACAATGGATGATCGATTAAAATTAAGAAACTATTCAAGTGTAAACTTAGTTATTATATCTTTAAAGCGCAACAAACACACTTATGTTATCGGGAAATATGCATTAGAAGTGTTTAGACCAGTACAAATGCTTTCAAGATACCACCCATTCAGCTAATCATAGTTTGTTACGGAAAACACCTATAATCAGGCTTATATTCTTGCTTGCTTAACATAATTACTGTCGGGTGATATTGATACCATCCACAAGAATTTTGGTCCATATAATATTAATGTTAAAAAATTCAAACATTAAAGCAAATTTGTTCTCATTCTGTGATAAATATGTTAATTTATAGCATTCGCTCTGTAATGTGGCAAAGTTACCTTGCAATATTTTACATAATTTATTAAAATTGGATATTTGCTTGAAAGACATATTATCGTCAAGTTTTATATACACATGTATAGCATAGTCAAAATTCCATTGCAGTTCGTATAATTACAAATTTTCAGGCAACAAACTTGCACTACGTCATATGTTGCAAATTTAGAAGATACAATATTCCAGTATTTCTGGGCAACTTGATTTCCTGTCATAAAAATAAATAACATGGAAACTAAAGTTAAAGTAAATATAACTTAAATGCAAACAGCAACATTTTGTGACACACACACAAATACAAGGGTTGATTAGAAAGTCATGGCCACTGTTGATTATCTCCCGAAAATGATCCAACACAGGAAATGCACCATGTACGATTGAAAGTGTACAAGTGCGTTTTAAAGATGACACCACATGGGGTATGGATGTAGGAATGTCCGGCAAGAAACAAAGACAAACATGGCTGCTTGAAATCACCGTTAGTTGATTTATTTTCGTACACTCTTCATACACTCATTGAAATGGGTATGTATCATATGTGTACAAGCTGTTTAGCATCATTCAGAGTATTTTCCGATTTTGTCCACGGTTCATCAATGTGAGCTACCCCATGTAGAACTGCTGTTGCCGTCAGATGTGATATGAGTGCATCCGTCCGGCCGTGAACACGTTCCCTATGTCAGTTGTCGGACGACAGCGGTGCGAAATGGATGTAACCATAGTCGAACAGTGTGCGTACATCAAGATAGTAGTAGGCCACGGCCGAAATGCACGTGAAGGCCATGCAGAGCAACGGGAAGCATTGGGTAATCGTGATATACTCAACCGCACAGTGACAAGGTGGGTAGAGGCCTTCAATCAGTTAAGAGAGTCAACAGCCGACCTACTTCGCAGTGAACATGCTGTGTCGGCTGACCATGACGTACGAGTGGCTGTGGTCGATCAGGACCTAATCGACGACACTCGCTGAAATATTATGGAATTAGCCCAGCATACAGGTATTCCTGCACAATCAGTGCGCCGAATTTTACGGTGGGACCTACATGTATGTAAGATTTGTGCCAAGTGGGTGCCACATCACTTAACTGAAGTAAAGAAGTGAACCCGATATGAGACATGTCATATCAATCTGGAATTATTTTACCATGAATATTATGAAATGCTGAAACACATCATTGCAATTGATGAAACATGGACACGAACATACAAAACCGAATTTAAGCAACAGTTCAATAGATGGCGTCATCTTGGATAACCACGGAGACACAAAGTACGACAAAACCAGTCACCCACAGAGCTGATGATCATTTTGACATACGACAGTCGAGGTCATCAAATTCGCGAGGGCTGCACTGTAAATGCAGAATACTACCTGTCATTTCTGCGGTACAATCTTCGTCGTGCAGTTCGAGAGAAACACCCTGGACTGTTGGGCAATGCTATAGTCTTACATGACATTGCTAGACCTCATAAAGCAGGTAGTGTTACACATTGTTTATGGCATTCGGGATGGCAGATGTTGCCACACCCTCTCTATTCTCCCAATCTTAGTCCGTGTGCGATGCTAGCGCTCCTCACACTAGTCGTCTTCGTCGGTTTCAACTCTGAGCGGTGGTATGATTTATGCTCGGCTCGGTCCCCTACCTTTTCCACCCATGTTCACCCTCCCTCGTTTTCCCCTCTGCTTGTGAATCATAAATTTTTTTATGAGCTTGCTAGTTTATTTAAGTCGTTGCATGGCTCGCGCTCCTTCTATTCTATTCCTTGCTGTTCCCTGAGCGTGTTCCTAAATATTTGCTGCTATGGATCGGATTGCCGCGCTTGTCCGACAGACGTGAATCCGTGATGGGGAATTTTGTAATTTGTATCGTCGTCTGAGCCACCGAGTGATTGCGCCATTGAAACGGTGAGTCTTGGACCAAGAGTTTGTGTGTTAGCTGGGCATTGCTGTGTTCTACCCGTTTTTAACATGTAGTGTGTAGTCTTGTTTGCTGCCTAAGAATAATCCTTTTTTTTAATACTTTGTGGCCACAACCCTCGCGTTGGGCTTTGCCAGCCTTTTTAATTGTGCTCGTTCAGTAATATTTAATTCGGTAGGATTTTTGATGGGTCATTTGTCTGCCTCCGCCGAAATTCCATTTTTATATGAAAAATTTTGTAATAATAATTTTAACATGTTGGTTTTATGAAAAGGAGGCTTCACTGGGCTCATACAGCTGCCCTAATTTCTAATTCTGTTATAGCTTGTATAATTATATACATCTTTAATTGTTTTAGGAATTAATTTTTTTTTTTTAAATAAACTTTACTCGAGTTGTGTAATTCCAGTTTTGAGAGCAATTTATTACATTTATGTAAAATTTTAATCATTTGGTATGGATCTAGGAAGAAAGAAATTATTGTGAATATTGCTTGTTAATTGACAAATTTCATGTCAAATAATCTAGGGTACTACATTTGTTTCTATGTATATTTATTGACAAAATATATGCGTTGTTGACCGAATTGTAATGTATATTATTTGTGTTTCGGTACATGCTGACGCTATTCCCCACCTGTGGAATATAGGTGGTTTATAGGGTCGTAGTTAATTCCTCCAGGCATAGACTATAAGGTGCCTAGAAGGTTTGAGGGTATTTCAATAAGGTAGTCTTTTGACATTTCACCTAACCGTATAATTATATTGTCTCGAGTTTGAACAAAAACAACATACAGCAACACTTTCGAAGTGTGGTACTCTAATTTGGCTACTCGTATTAACTGGGGCGACTTCGTGGTGGAGGGGGGCTTCTCTGGTTGGCGACTTGATACTTAACTACTCTGCTGTTGGTGCTGGTATGCTGCCAGCTGGGGATGAGCTCCGGCGAAGTGGTAGGCCTTGGAAAAGGCCCGCATTTGGTGTCGTCTCACTGGACTGCTGTTCGGGCTCGTACTCACGTCCTCTCGCGATTCCTTGACGCAACTCTTCCCTCGACGCGGTGATAATGAACTGGCTCCCTCTTCTCGCGTAAATTCGCTTATATGCTCTCCAGCTTCTCTCCCTAAGTCTCGGCATGTGTCTCTCTTATTGGGGGAAGGGGGGAGGGGGTTGTCTTCAGTACAAAGCCATTCAGCCACGTGCCATGGTTCGTGAAGGTTCGGGGGCAGGAGAAGTGGTGATCTGCCCCTTGAATTTACAATCTCAGCTTATTTTTCCGAGGTTTGGCTACAAGGGTGGTAGGGGTGAGGAGTATTCGTGGCCCCCACTTTCAATTGGTCAGCCGTTTTCTCGGGCGTGAAGCTAGAGGTGCTCTTGCTTGGCTGTGCGATGTCTCCCACTTTCCTACGTATGTACGTAGCACTTTCCGGGTGCTCCAGCGATATGCCAGCTCTTACTCGGCACAACCTTGACACGTGTAACTGCGATCTGTTCTGACTGTCCACGTGCCTCGTGACACGTGTCAACTGGTAGGCGCAGGCGAAGGGGGTCAGCGAGGCTTCTACTCAAAAGGCGTTACACGACAACGTGTGACTACGATCTTATTCCCAAAGTGAAGAGGCCATTGCATGGTAAACGCTTTGCCAACAAAGAAGACATCGTCAAAGCATTTCGACGAAATATATCGCACATTGATGATTCTCATGCAGCCGATGGTATTTCCCGTCTGCCTCATCGCTGGCAACGAACCATGGACAACATCGGAGACTACTTTGAAGGATGTTAAATTGTACACATACGATACGCACCCATTCAAATGAGTGTATGCCGGGAGTACGAGAATAAATTAAACGGTGATTTCAAGCGGCCATGTTTGTCTTTGATCCTTGCCGGACATTCATGCATCCATGCCTCATGCCCTTTAAAACTTACTTGTCGTACACTTTCAACTCTACATAGTGAATTTTCTGTGTTGGATCATTTTCGGGAAGTAAACAATAGTTGCCATGATTTAGGATCAGCCCTCGTATGTATGTCATTTTTGTTATCTGTGAAAACTGTGGGTGACACGTTACTGAAAGGATAGGAAAAACAGAATAGTTACTGCCGTACGTAACTTGAAGTTTTTGGAAAGTACAGTCTCTGGACTGAACCTACTGTCTATACTGCTGCATACATGTGTGTGTGCTTATTGTGGTTACACACAAATGAAGAAACTTATTTTTGAATGTTTGTATTTTTTATTGTTTTGAAGAATCATAATGTAAGCAAAATTAATGCATTGCAGGAAATTCATTTTGAAATAAATGACCGTAAACCTTTTTTATTGCCAGAAAATTTCCGTTTATACGTTTCTACCATTAACTGTGTTGGCAAGACGTAAAATAACATTCAATTTATTTCAGGATTTTCATAATTTACTTAATGTATGTAACATTTTACAATAAAAATGGTTGGAAATAGAAATCTCTTAAAATTTTCTTCTCAAATAGCAGGAACCAATAAAAATCATGCATAAATATTAATTTCGCGCTCAATTTAAGTGTCTTGGAAAAACATATTCTATGCTAGTTTTGAGTTTCTTTCCCAAGTAAGGGACCTATGACATTTAAATAAGATAGTTGACTCACTTGCATTAACACAATGTTTAATTACACCACTGCCGTCCTATAAATGTACTTTTGCGTATTTTATTTGCAATATGAATATCTAGTCTCGTGGAAGATATTTTTCGAATTTTTTAGTATGAAATTTTAATTTTATTGCAGGGTGAATTTTGTTTCTTTGACTCGTTTAGGTAACATGCATTGCAACGCATTATGTAAGTGAAATTATAGCAATGCTTCCTGCATGCATAAATTAGCAAAATGGATGTTCACTTCATGAATCAGTGAAAACGAGATATAAGATCTTTATTTAATAAGTGATTCTAGTTTACAGTTTATTTGATCAGTGTATGTGTCACATAGATCACTAAATATTTCAGTTGCGAAAAGTAAATCATCAGAATAAATAATTTAATTTGCTGTTTATATGAAAAAAAAAAAACCTGAATGAATGATTATATGGATTATCGGAATCAGTTAATTTTCACTACTCCATTGGCTACTTTGTTAACCTCGAATGAATAACCACTGATTGTGAATTCACTGATTGGCCAATAAATTCTTTATTAATCGGTAAATTTTTCTTTTAGAATAATATGCGATTTTTCTCTGATACTCGAAGAGCAATTTTCATTTATTCCACTAGTTGGGATTGACTGTTTATCAGCCATATGTCTATTATTCGTGTTTACAGTGTATTTAGCTTACTCAAATGCAAAAATTAACTTATTAAAATGCTGCATAATTTACCGAACGTAAATTTCCAGGAATATATATATATATAAACTAGTGAACCGGCCCGGCTTCGCCCGGGTACAATTGAGTTTTACAGTTATACACTAATTAATAAATTGTGAAAAAAGAATTATAAAATTATACTATGTTGGCCTAGGTTTTTAACTAATTACGGCAACCCAAAAGGAAGGAAATATTTTTTACCCGATAGCCAAGAAGTAGGGTATAGTTTTTGAAGTGTATATGTGCAACCATCGCGTAGTTACCACATTTACACTTTTCAGCGTCGATGTATGAAAATAAAAACGTGATTTTCATAAAGTTGTAGCTTTAGAAATAAGTGAACCTAGTTACTACTGTTTTCGATTGGCTGAGGGATCTACATTGATCACCAAAGTTAAGCAACGTTCACAGTGGCACACATTTGGATGGGTGACCGTTTAGTGGCATAACATCTGAGCGCTTCCGGGCTTCGGAGGGCACGTTAAATATTCGATCCCGGTTGTTATCGATTGATAGAAGTCGTTAAGCAATTTCACATGTCCTTGGGCGGCCTGATAAACTCTGACACCAGAGGAAACAAAATATTTTCGTCACGTTCCCAGCCGTTGCAGAATTACGTTTTGTTGTTATTCCACAGGAACCGTACAATTATCCGCGATAAAAAGTATTCTATGTTCTATTCAAGGGCCTAAAGTACCTACATACCAAATTTCATCAAAATCGGTTGAGCCGTTATGGAGCTGAGTGGTAGCAAACATATACATACACACACACACACACACATACTTTCGCATTAATAATATTAGTATGATAGGATTATGCCTTATATTCAATAGCGCAAATTTTCTCACCCTGAGCTCTATATTTCAAAATGTCTCAACACTTGAACGAAAAAGTGAAAAAGTTTGTTATCATATAATTATTTTTGTTATCTTCTACTTAAATGACACTTAAGCTAGCCTAATACGTTCAAAGTAAAATTATTACATAATAGTTCATACAGTATTATAATAATTCTTGTATATTTGCATATTATTTAATGTTGATCTTTACCCACGCTTTAACCATCAAAGCAGTTAACACATTTCATGCGTGGCCTACCGTTATTAAAACTATTTGCTTACATACCTTCAGGTCCAGTACAAAGTACTTCTTGGTTTACGGAGATGATTTTGACTACGGGCAAAGGAAACGGGACTGGAAATAACACTTGGTAATTTATAGGAACAGGATCTCCTCTTAAAATCTTCTGTGCAATTATATCCTTGTTATCCTTCAGAACTAACTTGCCCGCGTATTCCTGTGAAAAAAAAATCAACATTATACTCAATCTGTTGAAGAAAGCCTAACATTTTACAATGCACAGACAACTGATTATGCTCAGTACCACTAGAGTTGAGTTGAGAGAGATTTGGGTGGTTCTTAACAACGAGGTCTTGAGAGCCGATGAGGGTGAAATGAGGTGAGAATGGAGCAGTGCCGGAATGCAAGGGCGGGGGAAGCGGGAGATCCCCGAGAAAAACTGGCATCGTCCGGCACGATTCCCACTAGCGAAAATTTGGGAGTGACCCGACCGGGAACAGAGCCCGGTTCGCCTTGGTTGGAGGCGAGCTCTCTAACCACTCAGCCACCGTGGCCCCCTCAATATCACTAGAACATTTTCTTGTTTATTTTATTTATATTATGTTGTTTTCGTTAACGTTGACTTGAAGGGATTACAGATATGCAAACAAAGTTATATTAAATTTGTAGCACGCTTTATGGCAAATTACTTTCATGGAATAGTTAAATATAATGTTCCTTGAGACATAGTAAGGGAAATAAGTAGATATGTTTGGTTCTTTCAGGTACAGGCTGTTGAGTTATGGTGGTTTATTTAAACTCTGGTGAACCTGACCTTTGGCGGTGACCATGTTAGATGTGTCGGACCTTGACCTCGGGGTGCAATTGGAATAACATTGAAAACAAAAAAATTCAAGAAAATTTTTTTTTATTTAAGAAAAAAATTTATTTTTTAAATTTACAAATTTTTTAATATAACAAAAATTTTAAGTAATAATTCCATATTTCATTGCAAAAATACAAAAAGTTTTAAAGGCCTATTTAAAGGAGGTCCTGGGTTAAACCATTGACGAATGCACTGCTTACACAACTTCAAGTGACATTCCATCCGATAAGAAAACCCGGAGGTACTATTGCCGGTAGGCAACTAAAGTGCAATATGCCAACTGCTAGCTTTGGATTTTCCACACCCCTTTAACATTTACATTTCCAACCCTGGTGACTAGAGTGCGCTGACGTTACTGTTTCTAGTAAAAAACAGTAATGATTGGGTATAAGCGTCCGCCATACTTCGCCAAACACATGTTAGGTAGAGGGCTAGAAGAGGCCGATCATTAAAAATATTTTCGCCTCCCAAATCTCTCAATACAACATTAAAAATAATTTATTTTCTCCGGTTTATCGTAAATAAGATTAAGGGCAGTATTGGTGGTTTAACAACACTGCCTGAACAATACACTTTATTCTAGTAACGTGGGTTTTTCTTCACCAAATCGTGCAAAGGTCACATCTGCGGATTCGTGGAAGTTTTATTTAATTTTCTTCTGATGAAACCAGTATTTCAGTTTTAAAACTGCAGACTGATAAAAGCCTGAGCTGGTAATTAATAACAATTGTTAATATCACATTTTGCTCATTGTTTAAGACTTGTTTAAGAGCTTAAAACTTGTCAGTCGTGGACATGACAGTTCTGTTAGTTAGGAGTGTTGTCTCTAAGCTAAAGGGCACAAACTCGAGTCCTTATTTGGCTTTTGATTTTTAGTGCCATATACTCGCATTTTCAGGGTTGTATTATAGCACTCCAAACAGCTGATGTTTTTTTACATATCAAACTGTAATATACAAATTCCGTAAAAAATATTCCATATTAATTTTTGTTTCCAAAATTTTCTTTAAACCAGTACTATTGGTATCTCGGAAATTAAAGAAAAATGGATGTCAGTAAGGAAGTATGCACATATAATCGTAAACTCTGGAGTTAACAAGATTACTTAAGAGGAAGTGATGTGATTTTTAACATAATGTCTAAACTCTGTGATTAAAAGCATGACGCTGGACAAATCAATTTACTGGTTAAAACCAATAATCAACTTGCACATAAAATAAAATTTCAAGTCACAGAAATAAACTGTGTTTTCGATTTGCTTCGAAGAATTTAGTTCAAATAGCACCAAGACAGAGAAATAGTTGTAGAAAATAGAAGTCGAATGTTATCCGTACTGTTTTTAAAGTACTTAATCCCTGCACAGAATAACTTAAGTGTACTAATAGTTATAATATTAATAAATACTGATATATTTGAGGTAATGTATGTGGGCATAACGGCACAAAACTTTGCAAACGGCAAGCGACAATATAATTCGCGGTTCGAAATACAGTACAAACGCCAATAACATCATCTCCGGAAAATTTGAGGGGAGGGCTTTGTTACATGCGCAATCCGCGGAGGAAATGTGGTAGGTGTACAAGGTCAAAGTCACTTGATAACCCTCAGGTTTTTTTTTTTCAACGAGCCTCCAAAAGTAGCGACTTTTCTTTGCAAACTTCTGTATTTTGTGAATGAATATTAAATGAACGGATATTTTAATGTATGAAAGCCTCTGGGCAAACAAATAATGTATAAACTAAATTTAAAACTACATTCATCTTTGGTTGATTTTTCTGGAGCACACAGTGGAACAGTGAAAGAGCCGCGGGGCTTGTTGCGCACGCGAATGCAAGCTTGGTAAATAAAATGGCGGACGAGTAAACTTCGTCTTTATAAAGGCCGAGTTTTCGGCCAAAATAAAGCGGTACGGCGCAATGTATTTTAAATGGTACAATGCTGACCGGTGGGTCACGTGGCTCAAATCGGGAGCGACGAATATTGCCGAACGTTGGTGGGTATTTGATGGGCCAGTATACTTGGAGCTGTTTTCCACGTTCGACATCGAGAAGCACGGGAGCGCTAAGGGTGACATTGTCGAGCCCATTAAGTGTACCATCGCTTCTACGCGCAGGGCTCTGAACTTGCGTGCAGTGATATTGTCGTGCCGCGTGTACCTATGGAAATTTAAGCAGTGACCATGTTAATTTATTGGCAGGAAATTTTCTAACAAAGTTCAATGCTGGGTCCTATACTAGGGTCGCAGGAATTCACGCAGAATATTTTAAATATATTTAAGTTATAAAAGTCCGAAAGTGTAGTTTTTGACCATATTGAACAGTTTCATAATAGTATTTGCAACAAGCATGATCTGTTGAAAAATGTATCTCGTCCTTGTTTGAAGCGTTATTTTCTTCTGTGTGCAAATAGAATGTACACACAAGGAAAAAGTTATTTTAAAATCGTGCAGTTTAAACATAGTGTAACCAAGTGCGTGCGTTAGGTGGGCGAACGGCTTAAAAGAGAGCGTGATGAATATGCATTTGAGCAGTGAAACCAACCTTCACGGCGGAAGAGATTATGTGAAAACCGTTACATTAATGCACATAACATTTATTTCAAACTGTGCCACATGGCTGTCTCTCAGATTGCAGATTTTTGAAATTTCATAATACGTCCAGGTTTATCAACGATGGAGCGACAAAAATTAAGAAAATGAATAAATCCAATATACGAATCACAGTTAACTGGTGTGGAGAGTGGAGATGTTTGGGCGGCTTTTAACATCGGGACTTGAGAGCGGATGAGGGTAAAGTGAAGTGGGTATGGAGATACACCGTGAATCAAGGGTGGGAGAAACTGGCGATTCCATAGAAGACCCGCTGGCCAGTGGCATGGTCCGGCAAGATTCCCACGTGCGAAAATCCGGAAGCGACCCCACCGAGAATCGAGCCCGGTTTGCCTATGTGGGACGTGAGTAGTCTGAAGACTGCAACACCATGGCCCCCGTTAACTGTCGTTACAACAAGAATATTAAGAACAACAAAGCTGCAAAACACTTGTAAATATTAGGCTGAAAAGTGTAAAATGCAAATGTAAGTATTACCGCTTACCTGTAAAATGTCTTCTTTAGCAGGTATACCCCGTTTGGTATAGGCTGTTCACGGTAAAGTGAGCACTTTTAATGCCTCAGGTACTTTTTCCTTTCAGCCATTTTTATCCACTAACCACCTTTGTAACAAAATAATGCCACGTAAGTAATAAACACAGTATTTATATTCAACCACACTTGGAAGATAACGTCTAAGGCGAAAATATAATATATTTATTTACTATTATTCCTAATGAGGGGCTTTAAAAGTGCTCACTTTACCGTGAATAGCCTATATTTGTTAAGGTCTTGGTAGTTCACGAGTGCCCCCAACAGATGACGGGCGCTACTCTGTTTGGAGATATTAGTGAATCGCTTACAACCAGGCTGCTTTTTATGCACGTTTCTCACCGGTGGCGTAGTAGCTTTCTTTCTGCAGGTATGGACAGCACTTTTCGGTATCGCATGGGAACGTTGCTGTTCTTTTTTACGGGAACGCTATTGCGATTACAGCATGTCATTAAGCCAATGTCAACAAGTGTCAACCTTATGGTTCTCGCGTATTTAACTGGCCAGTGATTCCAACAGCATCTTGGTACCACACTCTGCTCCGTCTGTTTTGTTACGACTTCAAAATAAATATTTGACAATATTGAATTCACTGCAAAAGTACTGTATGATTCTGCGCGAATACCATTCAATCGTTCCAAAATTTTTACGTCCTGAATAAAGAAAGTATTCTGCAAATAATTTGGCAGATTTGTTTTCATATGGAGTGGATTCTGATCCAATGAGATACTTACCCTGTGCTCATGAATAGAGTCATGCCGGAGACTGCATCCGGGGTCAGCAGTCCTACCTACACAAGCGTAACGTTTTGACTAGTACGACCTCTGATAACCCACTATGCTTAATCGAGAATTGTAATTTTTAAAATTTAAATATTTACAAACCTGTTAATATTGAATGCAGTACTTAATTGTGTACAAGATTATTCCTGTGAAAATATTTCACAATTGTGAACATCAAAATATTTCAGGTTCAAACACTACATGGACAAATGCAAAACCGCATTCTCAGTAAAAGCACCATTTTAGAACTACTCAAACTAAGTACCAGCTGTCTAATTAATTTATAACTTGAGTCGAAATATTACTACAGCATATTGGACTTGCTGCTTCCATTCCCATTTCGATTTTAAAATTATTTTTCTTCCTTCATTGTTGAATGTTGAAGCTAATACAAATTAAGTTGCATTGCGTGGTGGTTGACGAATAGATTTGCTTGGAGTAAGTTCTCTGAGCTAACGTTATATTCTCTTCTTAATATAATAAAAATAATATACTGTTAGGTGGTGAAAACCCGTCTGCAAATAACGGAATGTGTTTTTTTTAATATAATTTACGCTGTGTGGTTGGAATTTCGAACCCAGCATGACACTAATGTTATACTGTGTTTTAGGCAACACGGTAAAAAAAATATCCATTAACAAAAGAAGGAGTAATTTTCGAAGGATTTTGCCAAAGTGAAGGTATTTGCGGTATAAAATATGCTAAATGTAGTACTGGTAGGGACAGTATCGTATACGAAATACACACTAACAAAAATGTACAAATATGAAAATTAGCAAAAATCCCCTCTTGTAATTTATGCTGCGCATTAAAGAGATTCGCAACTTTAAGTAACTAACAAAGAAACAATATTGTCATTAGAACGAAGTTTGGTGAAAACTTTATTGGATCTAGAACAACTATCTTACACTCTATAAAACTTAGGAAGAAAACAAGACGTTTCTACTATAACTAATGCGCATACATTACTCTTAATGGATGCAAATTCTTTTTAACAAAGTGCTTAAAAGCTTACATGGCAGGTTAACGGCAATATTATTATAGATGAAACCAGCAATTTATGCAACAGTTGCGAGTGAATTACAAATACACACGTGCCTTACCCTGAATTTGTACCCAGAAAACCTTGTACCGTAAGCAAGCGTGCAATCAACTGCATATGGAGGTCGGATTCGGAGCATCAACTTCGGATGTAATCAGATTAATTTTTGGAATGATGGAGTTATCTAACCTGAAATATTAACATGGTTATTATTTTAAATATAAGTGCCTGGGCAACCTAAAAAAACATAAGTTTACATGGCCTACCATAGTAGGCACTTGTGTGAATAATTTGGTGGAAATCGGTTGATTAGTCCCTCAAAAATAAATTAAAAATTTATTTTTCTTATTTAGTGCTATTTAACAATATTGCCTGAAAATACGTTTGTATATGATTATTTAAATAGATACAGTCAGCATAAGAATTTTGTTGAATTCCGTTAAATTGTTTAATATATATGACAAACTCATCAAAATATTAACATAGCCGCCATTTTTAAATAACGGTTTCTAATCCCAAGTAAATCAGGTAAGTTTAAATTGCCTTATCTAGCACTAATGATGTGCAAAATATGTAGGAAATAAATTAAATTTTTCCGGAAATATGTAAAAATGTTTAATTTTCTCACCTGGCACTTTTTTGGAAAAAGGCAAGAAAAAGATGATTTCTGTACTCATAATTGATTCTTTTAATGAATACTGTTGGTTTACAAAATTTGGTAAAATTTTGTCGAATTGTTTAATACATATATTATACTAATATAAATTATTTCTATTGATGCCATTTAAAACGCCTGCAGCAGCTAAAGCATGTTAGTTGACATACTCAATTGTAGCACTACTTGCGTGTAAAATTTGGTGGGAATTGGTTGATTGGTCCTCAAAATATGGTATAAAAACTTAATTTGTTTATGTAACGATCTTTATAAATGAAGAACAAAAATTTTATGTACTAGCCCATTCCACGATTGTCATAGACACAGTATACAAAGTAAAGTTTTAAATCTGTTAGATAGTTTCGTAGATATAGCACACTAAGCTTAAGTGTTATTATAGTCGCCATTCTGTAAATATTTGTCTAGCACACTTTAAAAATATACATTAATTTGACCTATCACAGTGAAACTTCAAATTTGGGGGGAATCGGTTTATTGTTTATTAAGATATGACATAAAAACTATTTAATGTGGGACTATCTTTCAAAATGGTAGATAAATGAGGCTGTGTGTAGACAAATTTGATTGTTATAATATATACTGCCAGTATACAAAGTTAAGTTAAAATTTGAAGATATAAAACACTGAGGTAAAATGTTTATATCGCCGCCATTTTGAAAATAATTTTTTGACATACTCAAAACAAATATATTTTCATGGCCTGCCGTGGTGTTACCAGTTTGCTATATTTGGTGGGAATCTATTGGTTTTCTCCAGAAATATGACATTAAAATTTTAATTTGTCATGTGAAGCTATCTTACAAAATAACTGACAAAAAGATTTTGTGGGCACGTTTGATGGTTGTAATATATACTCCCACTATACTAAGTTAAGCTGGAAATAATTACATTGTTTAAACGATATCTTTACCAAAACTAAAACAGATATAGAGCCGCAATTTTGAAAGTAATGTATCACCTGCTTAAAACATACTATATTACATGACCTGCAGCAGTACTACTCATTTGCCAAATTTGGTAGGAATCTGACAATTGTGTCTCGAGATATAACACTAACACTTTACTTATTCTTGCGGTAATGCCTCACAAAATGGCGAACAAAAGTGTTTATAAGTTGACATATACGATGCCTGGAATATATTTTTTCAGCAAGCAAAATATGGTTGAAATTGGTATTGGTCAAACTGTATGCGATATATACCAAATAAACCTACAATATTTGTGTCGCCACCATTTTGAAACTAAGTGCCTAGTCAATATAAATCGCATACGTTCATATGGTTTACTACATTATTTTTTACTTGCCAAATGGTAGGAGGTTAGGTTGAGTAGTTTTCGAGATATCACATAAAGGCTTTAAATTTTCATGTTGTGCTCTCTTCCAAAATTACAAACCAAATAAATTTTCATCTTTAAATGCAATGCCTACATGATGCACTACGAAAATACAAAATTTGATTAAATGCGGTTGGTTGGTTCCCGAGATGACATCTCACCCTAAATTGTAATATGACTGCCATTTTGAAAAAAAGTATCAGGCTCTGTCGAAAATTTTAAAAGTCAGATGTCATTAGTAAGCTCTGTTTGTTGAAATTCTGTTCCCGCGTTAAAATTTTTAGGAATGTACACACATTTATACATATGCATACACATAGACAGGAAAGTTATCTCATAAGCCTTACTTTCCTTCGGAAAGAAGGCAAAAAAACCATTTACATAATGGCGAAGAACTGAGAAAATATGTATAGAATTAGCATGAACAACAGGTCCGCTAAACACTATATTTGTAAAAGAAATTTCCCTTTTCCAAGTCAGTCGACATTAATCTCAATTATGTACCAAAGCTTACGAAAATCAGTCTGTATAATACGTATATGTATATAATGTAGTGAAACAAATGAGCAACCACAAATGTCTGGTCCACAATGTGACAAAATCCTGAATAGCACTTCAATTCAGCTTCTGCTAAATTTGTCAGTAGTCAGAGAGAACTGACTTGTTTCTATTAAACGATATTGTAGTGGGAGATGTACAGTGGGAGTTGTGCAACATAATACGAGAATGCCACTGCATAAATTGCACAAAAAGATAAGCCCGGGGAAATCTTGTCAGAATTTGAAACAAAAGCATATGAGAGTGAAGAGATTTGGGCGGCTTCTAACGAGGTCTTGAAAGTGGATAGGGTGAAGCGAGTTGAGTGTGGAGCTGCGCCGGAATGCAAGAGCGTGAGAAATGGGAGATCCCCGAGAAAACACGTTGACCAGCGGCATCGTCCGGCACGATTCCCACATGCGAAAATCCGGGAGCAAACCAGCCGGGAATCGCACCAGGTGCACCTTTGTGGGAGGCGAGCGCTCTAACCGCTGCGCCACCTCGGACCCAAAGGCATAAAAAAAAATTTAGGCCAGCCAAATTAAAGAAATAGTTTACCAAAAAAATATGCCTCATAGCTTCCTAGTTAAACATTGTAGTGATAGTGCTTAAATGCGATATATAGAATGCCAGGATTTTAGCAGAAAATGCCAAGTTGGTACTTTTAAAACCATTATAAAAAATTAACTGTATGGGACACTGCTTTGCGGAAAAAAAACTGGAGAGTGAAGAGAAAATAAGGAAAATACTAAAATGCATTTTGCAATGTTACGTGACATTAAACCACACAAGAGTTGTGAATCAGCAGTAAATACTGATTATAAAACACAATCGACACTAAAAATAATTAAATACGACTGGGAAAAAAGGAAAAATCGCAAATAATGGAGGAAGAATTGCAAATAATATGACTGTACTCTCGGCTAGTTACTGCGTGTGTTCGCTTCTTCGGTTGACCACAGACTAGTAGGCAAAGATGGCGGCTGTTGAAATTATTTGCTCATGTTCTGCCGTGCATACAACACCTACATCTATTACTTGGGGGAAAATTTATCTACGTGGAATATTTTCAAATTTGGGAACGTTTCAAACATAAAGATTGATTACAATTTCTGTCCGCAAGTGCAAGTACAGTCAGTATTGCTAATTCGGCCTATGGACGTTACAACGTGGCAGAAATATAAGCACGCGTGTGTGTCTAGATATATAACGCAAACATGTACACAGTTATACGTGTACTGGAACGTACAAAATCAACCATAAATCGGAAGAGTTAGATCGAAATCGTCTTCTCGCTGAAAGTAGATTTATGACATGAGTAAATACATGACAGTAAATAAACACACGTGTTATTGCTTCTCTTTAAAAACAATTGCTGCCTGAACGTACACAGCAGTCACGCATAAATTGCATCACTAGTGGGTGCATGTACTTTAATGGAACTGTAGTAGGTATTATATATATATGGTGTTTCTATTCACTGCGCTAGCCGCCTTTTCAATGTACGCAGTATTTATGCCTCTAAGTGTCAGCTTGCTCTGAAATCACTGATGTAATATTTGTGTGAAATTACTAGTTTACAACATTCCTTGAAATCAAAAGTATAACAATTATATGTATTGGGGACTGCAAGTGTTTGCGGTAATTTTTTTTTTTGCAGAGTGAATTACTGCCGCATTACTGAAATTGCAAATGCATTGTTTTTCGTAATACTGTTAGTGAAAATTATACATGCGTGTTCATGTATTTATACTGCGGTAAATTTACTGGCAGTGATTGCATAAATCTGCATGGAGTTGTATTCCTTAGTTTGCACATGATTTTGTGCGAATTTTTCTAGGGAACTTTAAACGCTTGGCCAGTGCAATGACTTTATGAAATTGCATGTAATTGCAAATTTCAGTTGACTCTCGCCGTTTACTAAGTTACACCACAATATGTAGTTATGTTTATTACGGGTATGCAAAGCGTAAGACAAGATGTGTACTGCCTTTGCGTACGTACGTGCATGTGTCGTGGTCGAAAATAAGTGTGGTGAATGCAGTGACGTAGGCAGAAATTTATTAATTATATATTGCCTTTTAAAATGTTTCTGCTGAAGAACAACAGTAGGCGTGGACACCTGTATTTTTATTTTACTACTTATTTTTACTGTTTTGTTGTTATACCGTTTTGCATCCAAGATTCTCATTTTACTGACATGTAGCTATATTTCTTAATTTTTGTAATGCTGGTCGGCGGGTTTTCTCGGGATCTCCCGTTTTCCCCGCCCTTGCATTTCGGCGCTGCTATATACTCACCTCACTTCACCATCATCGGCTCTGAACACCTCGATGTTAAGAGCCTTCCAAATGTCTCCACTTCACACTCCATCTAACATAAAAAAGCGTAAATATGATAAAAATGGACAATATATGCATATGTTAGAATTGGCATAGATTGAGATGTTATACTCTTGGGCTAATTAATTTATATTTGTTTGAAAAATCGTGACAAGATTTTTCCTTTGCCAGTTATTAATAAAATATTTTTTATACGTCTATGCCATTTGCGCCAAATGAAAAATTGCATTATTGAGAAATAAATATTTTTCTTTTAAAAAATGGTTGTTTTATTTGCATATTCAATAAATATACATAGAAATCTTTTTAATTTGGTTGTGCTGTATTTGTGCCAACTCGTTCCACCTCGTCCCAATTGGTCCACTTGTATTATTTTTTTTAAATTCATACTGCTTCGATCCAGATTGTTTTTCTTTACATTTTTGATAAAAATTTATTGACATTGTAATAATATCAAAACTAATATGTATTCACTATATGTGCTGTCATCTGTTGTAGACTTATGTATACTACTTTATCTGTGGTTATGTGTATCTTTTATCTGCGGTTGTGTGTATCTGTGGTCTAATAAATTTTTCTTCTTCTGCACTGAATAACCAATGTGTTTTAATAATTGATTTTGATGAAAATTGGCTTAATGTTTAGTGTGCCAGTTTTTGTCCCACTGGTCTGACTTTAACAACTGTACGGAAATAAAATCTTGACAAAAATGGCTCAAATAAGCACGATAATCGTCTCATACTGATTCATTTTGGTTTGGTTTTAAGAAAATTGATGATTTTATAAAAATTTGTTTAGAAACCCCATAGTACATCTACTTGTGTCGCGTGCTGAAACAGTTGCGAAACACTCTGCTTATCTTCGTCGCGTTGTAGGTACATGGGAAAATACTGATACACTGCCAACATCTCGTGAGGAGTGTACACAAGAAGACATTATTTTGGCAGGTACCGTAGTTCTTAGCTTCTATCCAGCGTAGACAGACTCGTGCTTCTCATATGTCAAGATTTCGGAAAGGATTAACAGACTGCTCGGGCAACACGTGTAAATTGTCGTAAATGAAAACTGGACATTCTCCTCGCGTCCCACGTCTCACAAAGTCGCAGAAAAAAAGGGGATCAAGTGAAGGCGAGAAATAGGAGAGTGTAAATAATGGTATAGAGCCAAAGTTTTCCCACTAATCAGCTAATAACTGTTTTTGAGGCGATTCGATATAATGCGAGTAATAGGAGGGGGTGAGGGTGATGAGTAACTGACTAATCAGCCAATACAAATTTGGGTCGAGCGAATATGAATTATAGAAGGGGGTTGAGGGGTTTTTATGTAAAACCAATGATATGTTAGAGGCGTTTGAACAATATTGAGTAGTTGGCGGAGGATGGGGTGGGCGGACGCAGGTAACTGGTGAATTAATCAGCCAATAGAATTTTGGGGAGAGGGAAGGGTGAGCCAATAAAATTTAGGAAGGGTGGGGGTTAGATGAGTGGTGGTCTTTATGCTGGGAGGATGTGTGCACCAACTGCCATCAAACCCCGGATCTCCTGCACGTAAGTCTTAAAATTATTTTTGAGAATTTTCGAAATTTTTAAAAACTTTAAATTTTTTTTGGGAAAATTTCAATTCATTAAATTTCTGAAAACTATTATGTAAATTTTTTATATTATTTTTTGCATTTGTAGGGCTTTTTTGTGATAATTTTTTTCTAAGGTTGCCTTAACGTTATGGAGACGAATTCAAGGTGTCAGGAACAACGTCAAAGTCACTCGCATCTAAGCTGGCCACCGAGTAACGTCACACAACGTGGGCTGTCGTTGCCGGCGCCACCATCTCTTCCTGCTATGCTAGAAGGGATATTTTTATACTGCTCATTATGCACGAAGCCGATCACACGACAGATTCATCCACCACCGATCTCATATACCGCTCCGATTGGAGGCTGCTATACAGTCATATTTCCTGTGTTCTGTTTAGAGTAACACTGTGATCGTCTGGCTGAAGAAAGTGATTTTGGGGTGAAAATTACATTTAATGACTTTTCAAGTACACACTGTAAGTTCAAGGACAGATGCCCTCCTCTGCCCCATTACGGTTCTAACTGCACTGCTGGTTCCCTGGTAACACAACAAGTGCCATACATACCGAAGTAAAATTGAGGCCATCTTCACTAGACTAAAATATTTATAGATAGAGACAGCGGCAGAAGTAAAAATAATTCCTGGGCTGGCTACACATAAATCATGCCAATTGTTATTGCAACAAAATAAAAGCAAACTAGAGAGGCATTTCCTTAAATGTATATGTTTATGTTGTAGTAAAATTAAAAATGTTGTGCAAATTTAATAATGTTAACCATTTACAAAGTCTTACATTACTACAATACAAATATACTGTTGAAGTGTTAAGGTTAATAAAGCATTTAAGTAATGTTTCTGAAGCCAAATGTTGTAATACGCTAAAAATAACAGGAATACAAAATTATCTCAGGTTACAGCGACATTAAAGTAATGTCCAGCCAACACAAGTTTACACTGACTTCACGTTGTAAAATGGCGGATGATAGTAAGTAGCGATAACTTCGTAAAATGAAACCACTGTGTTAAAATTGTAAAGCATTGTATGAAAATAAAATGTAGCTTAGACCAGCTCTCAAGCCTTCCAAAGCGGTTTAAGAGTGCCACATATACATATATTTCCACAGCACGAAGTATTTCCACATAACGAAAGAGAACTGCAGTTAGTCGCTATGTTGTGCTGAATACGCACAATACAAAACACAGTCATACATGTTAAAATAAAGCAGTTGGTTGGACGGTAGGCTTCGTAAAATGGAGAAAATCATGCACTCAACTTGTGGGTTCGATTCCCCTCGCGGTCGTAATTTTCTTTTTCTTCGTTTGTGATATTTATTTTTGTGACAAAATATTGTACATAATTTACTTTATATTGGAATGTTTTTTAAACCAAAGGAAATACAAGAAATTTTTTTTTCCCACGAATGTAAATATCAGTTCAAAACAAAATTTATTTGCCGTAACATAAACATTACCTTACTTAATGTTGACAGTACAGCAAGGAGGTAATATTGTTACAAAAGTACTTAACTTTACATTAACAAAAAAGTTTAACAGTATACTGCATTAACAGCAACGTTAGTTGCTGACACTCACAGATAACGGAAAATTACTGTAGTCGTAACAGTAATACTGTCGGAACAACATTAGAGTTGAGTTGAGAGATTTGGGCGGCTCTTAACAACGAGTTCTTGAGAGCCGATGAGGGTGAAATAAGGTGAGAATTGACAAGCCCGGAATGCAAGGATGGGGGAAACGGGAGATTCCCGAGAAAACCTGCCAACCAGCGGCATCGTCCAGCACGATTCCCACTTGTGAAAATCCGAGAGTGATCGGGCCGGGGACTGAACGTCTCAGTCACCGCGGCCCCTACAACATTGGACTTTTATCTATGTACGAGGGGAATCCATGATGAAAACTGCGTCATAATTTTTTCCCCGTGAGAAAGAGGGGATAAAGATCACGTTTAAAATGCGGAGTTAAGTTAATTAATAGGTTTAGTTATTAATATTCAGTTCCAAAATTGCCACATTTTTCTTCTGAGACCTTGCTGAAGCACGTGTTTCAATTATTTATAAATGTTTTTCATCATTTGTTTTTAATTATAATTTGAATTGTTAGTTTTTAATTTTCAACATAATACATTATTTAAGCGGTTCTAACATTGGAAATTAAAAAATAATCTAAACCCGAAATTAAAAGGCAATATATATATTTTAAGTTATACATAGTATGATTTGATTTTTTGTCTGAATATCAGTATTTTTGTCGTTTAATGTTTTATGTACACATTCATTTTAATTCCATCTTATGTACAATTTGTCATCGGTGTCTGGCATGTGTGTTAGTTTGCGCGCATGCCTAAAAAAAAGAGTAGTTGGCGAGTTTCCCGTATGGGTGTAGGTGTATTTGTAGGGGTGTTGCGGGAGGTGGGATGATTGGTTCCATGCGAGGTAGTGTCTGGGCGTGGTGGGAACCCCTGAAGAATTATTCATATAAGTATTTTAAATCTTCGTTAATTCAGTGTTAATTGAACTTAAATAAGATCGTTGAAAGCTTCATTGCCTGAAAGTACACTGTAGTAATGTTTCTAGCAAATTTCCTTAACTTTAATGGGAATTTTTTAATTTGACATAGTATGGAAATAGAAACACTTATCAGGCAGCAAATACGGGAATGTTGAGAGTCCCTATATGCAAAGTTGGGAACTCCATAATCATTTGACCCTTTTCTGAGTAACTGCAGGAACGCCACGATGAATCTGCGATAAAAAAAATTGCCATTAACGCTTTTGCAATAAACATATACACTTTTGGGGTAAATTCGGGAATAAATATTATCTTAGAGTATAAGTTGGACATGCAGTCGTGAGATACCACCAAGATGATCCAAGATATCATCTGAGGTAAGTTAGTCCAGGTTCATTCCATACTAGCTAAATGTTACGGTATTTATAAACTTTGATCACGTAGGACTAACTCTAGTTGCTATATTATCTCGCCAAACCATTTCCAGGTCCTCCGCGCATGGGTACTTAAGTTTCTCATAAAATAAATGCTTCACAAGAAAGAAAATTTACATTTCGGATGATATTTGTATAACAAGGTACCTCAGCCACGTAAACTCCTGAAAATACAATTAAGCGATAGCGAAATTATGAATAAAATACAACCGATGTAGTGTTTACAACATGAATCA
Organism: Clitarchus hookeri; assembly: GCA_002778355.1. Lineage (NCBI taxonomy): Eukaryota > Metazoa > Arthropoda > Insecta > Phasmatodea > Phasmatidae > Clitarchus > Clitarchus hookeri. The sequence goes on from NQII01001252.1 coordinate 142,035, forward strand.
ATACGAAAAATGCGTATCCCTCTAAAGGGTTTTGTTTCACGGTTTCTATTGTAGAGCAATGCTTAGCAACGTGACCCCAAACTGTACATTGCAGTGTTATAATCTCACTATTTCGTTATAATTTGTAATTCTCATTCCGAAGAATATCAGTTCTCTTTTTATATTATCATAATTTTGTATGTTCAATTATATTTTAATTTTGAAATTTCATTCTCAGGAAATTATTCGTACAGTCTAAGAATGCTAAAAGCGTTTATTGCTGAAGTGTAATTAATCATGTCGTTATTTGATTTTAAATAAGAACTTGCCGATAAATAATACGCGTACTTTCGTCTACATGGGTGCAAATAAATTATAGTAAAGTTCTTAAAAGTATAGATGGTAGGTAGGCGTTGACGTATCTATGACAATAATTGAATTTGCTAATACATAAACTTTTTGTCCTCCGTTTATGAAGATTGTGACATGAACACTGGAGGTTTTATGCCATATCTCGAGGACCAATCAACCGCTTCATACAAATCTTTCACGCAAGTATTGCTACCGTAGGGTATGCAAATTAACACGTGTTATGTTAAAAATGCATGTTTTAATAGGGCTTACATAAATAATTTAGATTAATTTGTTATATCTTTGAAACATGACAACAAAATTCAACCTAATTTTGTAGGCAATCAGTATTAATTAGAAGCATCATTTATTAATACAGAGATCCAGGTTTGCCTGATGGTGTGCAAAATAGTGTCAGGTGAGTAAATTGAACCTTTTTCATTATATCCGGAACAATTAAACTTATTTCAGCAAAATTTTGCACGCCTACAGAAGGCCGTGCAAAGTCACATGATTTAAATGGTATCAGGCAATTAATTTTAAAATGGCGGCCATATAAATATTTCGAAATGTTTGGCATATCTATTTAATAATTTAACAGATTTAATACATTTTTGTATGCTGACAGTATCTATTAGAAACATCGTGTACAGGGCCTCTTTTTGGGCAATTATGTAAGATATCCCCGTTTAAGGAAATAAGGTTTTCATGCCATATCTCGGAGACCAATCAACCGATTTCCAACTAATTTTCACACAAGCAACGTTAGGGTAATCCATGTAACCTTGTGTGTTTTTAGTGGCTCAGACACTTATTTCCAAAATGATGGCCATTTAAATATTTCAGACTAGTGAACCTATCATTCAAAACATTAGACTGATAACATCGGAAGTTGATGCTCCGATTCCTTCCTCTGTGATGCAGTTGATTGCATGCTAGCTTAATTTTAAGAATTTTTCTGAACGTAAATCCTGAGTAAGTCACTCGTGTATTTTAATTGTCTTGGTACTGTTTCACATATTCCTGGTTTCATCTCTGATATTACTGTCAATGAGACGTCAACGCCTACCTACCATCTAAGCTTTCAAGAACTTCACTAAAAGTTATTTGCACCCATGTGGAGGAAGGTAGGCTCATTAGTTATCCGTAACTTTTTGTTAGTTATTATAGTTTAATTATACCCTTGTATACTTAAGCAGTATAATTCTCAGACTTGCGGTAGTACATATCTACGTTAATACTAGAAAAGTCCGTCAGATGACGATCTCGATATGATCCACGAAACATTACTATCAATATGGCCCACTGTTTTCGACTTTATAATCTGTGACTGACCAAACCCCTTGTAAAAGTATGGTGACTGCCATATGCAAAAAGTGTTCATTAAATCAATCATTTTAGGGTTTATACTAAGTGACGATACGGTAGAAGTCGTGTACATATTAACATTATAAACATTGATTGCATATTAATATCTATGAATAATGAAGAAAAGTTCAAGAAAAATAAGAATAAGTAATTGTTATACACTTTCCTGGAATAAAACTAGTAGTATTTTTTCTCGGAAAATAAGATATATTTATGAGTGGCATCTAGCTATCTGAAAGAAATATTATTTGTCAAAAGAATGTTATCATTGCTTTATTTTTAATTGTATAATATTTAAATTTAATTTTTTCAGCCGAAATCATATATCAGGCCTAGAGGTTATTTTGTGTCTGAACATGACGCATGATAGTCGCCGTCTTCTTCGAACCGTTGACTGAGCACAGTTGTTTGTATCGTGGGTGTTGTTCAAGGTGAGCCAGTCTACGTACCAGTACCACTTTCTCTTCCCGAATCCTCGCCTACATGGCCCCGTGAAGCTACACATGATGTTTGTCGCTCGCTTTCTTCATCCTCTACAGGAAAAGATAACCTTGCATGCTTCATTTATTCATACCAGCTTTACAATACTGGCCTTGTCATTTGAAAAAGAAATCCATATCTTGTATAAAAGTATAGGCTACCTAATGTACTTTATTCTATATGATTAGGTTTAAGAACTTGTAGCATTAAAGTATTATACCAATTTTCAAAGGAAAACAGTAATTAATTTTTATTTTAAAATTAACTTTCCCTTAATTGCTGACAAAATGGTACATTGTCAGAGTTCGTCTGTAAAAATATGTTTCCCCAGCTGAGAAGAGAAAAAATTTTCAACGTATTTTATTTTAATTGGCATATTTAATTAATTTTGTTTCAATTTTTGTAGTTTAATTTTATTACATATATAGTAAAAGCTGCCGAATTCTGACCAAATTTCATATCCGTGAACATAAACAGCAAAAATGCTCGTAAAATATGTTTCGTAATAATCGGCAAAGTCAATACGATTGTGTGCCTAAATTTTTTTAATGCTGTTTAAACGACTCACAAGAACAAAAATTAGTAATTTCATTCAACCACCTATTTTAGAAAATCAGTACCCTAAAAGTATATTATTGTACATAACATAAATCGGCATGAAATAAATTTGGAAATTATAACTTTTTTGTGCCCAAGAGTCTACGGTTTTGTCAATTCCATATATCAAACAAAACTTTTAAATATGTGTTTATGTCACAAAAATTTTAAAAACCAACGACAAACTTTTGAGGTAGTTAAAACTTAATGATTTTTTTTAATGATCTGACATACATTTTTCATTGTTCTAACGGCTGTGAATGTCATGTCAGTTAAGCAATTTTAATCAAAATTCGCGTTTGAAAATATATTTTTAGGTATATGAAAGTGTCATAACTCACACAAAAAGATAACCCGAAGTAGGTAAACGATAAATACCACCAGGATCGCGAATGTAACTAAAAAAAATATATTTTTAATGCTGTTATAAGACAAACACTTAAACATTTTCTTGTCGACGAATCTTTCCAAGGTTCTAAAAAAATATATTTTAGACATGAGTGGGTACCTTCATTAGTCCACCAATTTCAACTAAAATGTTAGTTGGCTCTCACACATGTCTCTCACATGTCCCACCTAATAAGCTGTTCCCAAAACGGCCACTGCGTCGTTTTACTTGTATACGATTGGTCACCGCAGACTCCATCAGTCGGTGTTGACAGATTGGTTCTTCCAACAATCTTATATCTTACATTGCAAAATTTTCCTGTAATTTGATCGGTCTCTTACTCATATTTTATCCTTACTTATACGTTATTACTTGTTAAGCACTCAGTTATAATAAAATGCCGCTCACAATTGAGGAACATTGCATTCTCCTTTCACAAGGGTTGCATTGAGCAGTGATCACTACAGGTCTTCTTTGTGCTCCCAATCGGTTTCGATTCCTGGATTTTTGTATTTGGGAATAGTGCCGGACGATATCACTGGTCGGCGGGTTTTCTCGGTGATCTCTCGTTTCCCCAGTCCTTGCATTCCTGTGTTTCACCCTCATCAGCTCTCAATATCTCGATGTTAAGAGCCACTCAAACGTTCCCAATCCCCTCTCCATTCTTTTTGTTCGCTTATGAGCTAATTAGAGACTTCGATAATTTGCCTGGATATTATCAAAGCGACCTGGATATTTTGAACTACTTGCTATGGGCAGAGTTATGTCGATCCCAATATGCGAGTTCCAATTATTCTGCATTTCGAAGTTAACGCCAGCAGTCCAATGACAAGTGTAAAAGCCAGCTATTAACGGCGGAGACTGAGTACATACATTTGGCGTTGGTACGCCATCCACCGCTCAAAATTAAAAGCTACAGTGAATGAGCCTGAATCAAGTCTGACGTTCCAAGTTCATACCAGGCAGTTATCAGTGCCTGCTGTATGCCCCGCATTGACATTTAAAGTATTATAGTTCCCAATCATCATGGATTCTGCTGTAATTCGTATCAAAACTTGCAGTTACCAAGAATGTCTCGACATACAATATAATATATCCTTCACATTATCATTGGTTAAGTGTTACTCAAATGCTATCCCTAGTGGCACGCTGGACCTGTGATACTCATTTTAAGGAAGCCATTAGAACTATCAAGCCGTGCTACGGACGCGGTCCATAGCCGGCATTATTCCGCATTACCTGATTGTTCCAATTTTTTTTTTTTTTGGCATTTTAACGACCGAAATTATATGCTTGGATGCTAACCCTGAGGTGGATCAAAATTTAAACAAGCTTGAACTTACATTTAATATGAAGTTATGAAAACCTACTTTCCTCCAAAAAATGTGTAGTTACATATCCCACCATCTCAATATAAATCGAAAAGTGCTACTAATTCTCCAGATTTACTAAACTGTAACTACTTCAAGATTGCCCATGTCGTAGGTAGCTTAGATGCTGGAAGAATGCTTATTAATAAAAAAAAAATTTCCTTTATTAGCTTGCATACTGAATTTGTGCAAAGCTGGAAAAGTGAAAATGTTATATCGATTATTATGAACGGCATTTATTCCTAATTGATTTTATGTTGAATGGCCGTTGTTACCTTCGTGAGATAATTAAGACACTGTAACATAAGAATGCTCACAGTATATTTCCAAGTCCGACCATTAACTAAACATTAAATAATGCATGTTTTTTTATTATAAAGAATGTGGAAAGTCGCACAAAAATATTACATAGAACATTAAAAACATTCTATAAACTCTTCAGAATTTTTTATTATGGCAGCAAAATATTTAAAACTCATTACAGCAGCATATGTGAGATTTATTGAAATGTTGCTGCTATATAAAAAAATTTGCAAGTACCCCCAAATTTGTTTCTAAAATATCACTTGTGAATGTTTGATTGTTTCAAGTGAAATTTGTTTTTAGCATCACTGGCAATGGCCTTGATTAACAATGAATTTCCTTAACCAAATTTAGTCGCATATTGTGCAAGCAATAATTTTTAATTACACTGTCTGACAGACAAATTACCACACCAAGAAAGAATGCTCAAAAAAGAGACCACACTGCACATTTAGAGTTGCCCCAAAAATATTAGCACACTCACATATTAGAGGCTGGTTATGAAAAATAATATATATTTCAGTGAACAACACCTTTAATTGCTGACATATGTAACGAAAAATAGATTTCTTTACAGAGTGCCTGCCCATAGCAAATGTATGCAGTATAACAAACAAAAGGCTCTTTTATGAAAAATGAATAACGCAGTGCCCACGGGAGGTTTTTTTTTTTTACAGATTATTCACTAGACTCATTAAGTGTTATGCGGCACTACTCACCACGAGTTCGAAGCAGAAGGAGCATTAAGTGCCTTTACATGATAAGCAGTGTTACTCCTTTAACAGGGGAAAAGCACTAGTAGGCCTGGGGGTGAACTTTTTGTCAGCTACACTACAGCAAGTTTTGAAACACTTCATAATTTTGGGAAAATCGAAGTTCACTTTGTTTGGATCCCAGAGAATGAAAAAGTGTGGCGCAAGCCCAAAGGAGAACTCAAGCCCTAACACATTCTTTCAGCCATTAAACATGGAGGAGATTCTGTAATGATTTGGAGATGTATGGTGTCTTCTGGAGTTAGAAATCTAGCTGTAATCCAAGGTACAAAGGACTATATGAAATACACGGAATTATTGCGCGGTAATTTACACGATAGTCTGCAGAAATGGGGACTTGATGTGATCTTTCATTTCTGGTATGACAATGACCCGAAGCACACCGTCGTGAAAACCCGACAATGGTTACAATACTACGCCTTACGAATGGTTCGTATCCCACCATAGAGTCCGGATTCGACCGCAATTGAGCATCTGTGGGCGCATCTCGATGTACAAATCATAAAATGTTGTTCATCCAGAAAAAATAAATTTGAGAAAGTACTCTTTGGTGGAATGGTCTAAAATCACTCCAGCAGTGATACAGAAATTGATCAACAGCGTGCCACGACGTCTGCATGTTGTTATAAATGCTAATGTCATATTTGCATACTGGCTATTAAATTGCACACACTAGTGAAGGATGCTATTTCATTATGCTTACCAATATGTTTTTGTTCTGCAGAAAAGATACGTTTGTTTTCCATAATGTATTTATGTGTTATGGATAGGCAACTTGTGCAGAAACACATTTTATGTTATTTGCTAAAGCAATTACAGGTGTTATTTACTGAAATATGTGGCTTTCTTCATAACCAGCCTCTTAAATGTGGGTATGTCAATATTTTTATGGGGCCACTGCAGATAGCCAAATAAACAGGGCGACAGTGGTCTAAAATAGAGCGTTTTCAGTAAGTATAGGGACCTTCATGTTGGGCAACACATTGCTGAACCCAACATGGTATCCATTCGATGAGTGTATGAATAATGCCCTGAGGTGTCGTGGACCATGTGTTTTTGATCTGAGTCCACAATTCATCTTTATTTCGTTGTGTACATATATATTGCAATAAGCAATAATAAATTATTTTCCATAAAAAAATTTTTTTCTTTCAACATCTTTCTTCTGGTAGTAGAAAAATATAAATAAAATTTATTATTTATTTAATATGCATAAAATAATTTGATATTTTTATGTAATACACTAAGCACTTATTTTCTTAATAAAACGATGCGGGGCACTGCACTTGAATGACGGCTTTCAGAGTGATAATTTCGAATTCTTAACCGGCTCTAAATCTAAGTTGGAAGTCGGAAGTGCAAGGTATTAGTGAGACCTAAGCGCATCTCAGTGAATAGCGACGTATTCCTTGGCCTGCAGGAAATGTACTGACTACAGGACGTGAATTGCAGCTTTCTTGGGATTGGGCACACATGAGCGCATGTTGGGGCCATGGTTACCTCCCATGCTTACTGGATAACCTACGCTAAGAAGGGCGGGGGAAATCTGGCATACACACCAAACCATTGAATAGAGAACAGCTGCAAAACTGCATGCAATATATGTAGTGAAAAAAAAGTATTTTAATAAATAGAGACGATGTGGTAAAAAATATTTATTACAGTGGCTTTGAAATTCTAGAAAGGAAGGATAATTGGGATGACTTTCTTTACCTTGAACATGCTGGACTTGATTTATTATAACCAGTGGCAAGGGAGATACCAGGACTCTGGCGGAGGGGCAATTGAGAACCCCCTCCCTTGGCGAAAGTAGACACTTCAAATAAGATAAGTGATGGATAGATAGTAAATGTGAGTGACGTCACGGTTCCGTGAACAGGCATCCTGCCGCGAGCGTAGGTATTTATTGGTGCATCAAAGAGCCCGGTCACAAGTCTCCATTCATTGGCTGTCTGCACTCGCCCGTACATAGTGCATCACACTTAGTGCCTGCCCTGTGTAGTGAGAAAACTTGCTGCTTGTTCACCTTGTCGCGTCTTTGTATTTCACGTGGCAGGTTTCGGGTCTTGTTTGAGTTGAAATCCCAGTATTTTGAAGCTAGCGTACTTGCAACACGGCATTTGAGACCTCACAGTAACCCTCTACCAAGTCATAGATTATGCGGTGTATGTTTTGGCATTATATACTGTGAGCACAGATTGATCCGCGGTGTTTGGTAAAATGTGAACATAATGCTTCGCAAGTGTACATGTAAGTGTTAAATGTACTAGGATATACCAGACCGCTGTGAGCTGGGCATTCGAAATGTGGTTGTGTGTGCAGGCGTTAAAGGTGTTCGCCATAGGGATACGGGTGGAAAATTTACTATGGCTCCCTATGCACCAACAACGATTTGGTCGCTCGTACCACTATGTCTGTTCGGGGTCATAAACTCTCAGGGAAGTACTTAAGAGGCTCGTCTATTCTTGGGGCGAGGCATAGAACTGTGCCTTTAATAACAGTTAGCAGCACTGGCTGTTCAATTTGAATGTGCAATTCGCCAGTAGGGATATATCACGGTGTATGCGCAGCTGTTTTGAGGTATTTGTTTTGCATTCTTTTTAGCTGGTCGCTGAATGATTCCACACAGTAAACCGAGGCTGGCGCTGCGTATAGCAAAACTGTGCGTGTCAGGAGTATTTATAATATAATCCCATAGTCTGTAGTAGGGCCACATCGGGTATAAGCCCGCCAGTCGCGCTAAAGCGTATTGGTGTTGTGTTCAACAACATGGTACAGCTACAGAATTCCTCTCTCTATCTATAATCGCACCAAGGTATTCGATCTTTGTAATTTAGAATATTTATTCTTGAAACAGAGTAAGTGTATGGGGATTTGAAGGCAAGTGCTTGCATGAAAAAATTATGGCCTCACATTTGCATGTGCTAATTTTTATTAGCAATTTGCGAAAAAGTTACTTAAGTGTGTTTACGTGGCCATGTGCATAGCACACAACTTGGAACGTACAAGGAAGTGATCGGATGATTTAATGTATAACTGATACCTGAAAACTGCTCTGAGAACAGTTGTTAATACAATATCCTATATGTCTGGTCCGCAGTGTTGCTGTGTTGCTGTGTCGGATTGAAAGTGGGCTCTTGTGGTGTTTGCACGTGATAATTGTAATGATTATATGCCTACACGAAGTATAACCATTTGCAGAGAGCCAATGACCGCCCCCTTCACATTGACGTGTCGAATGCGAGTTTGCTTCCCCCACACCACCTGAAACCGAGAGCTACGGACGCCATCCAAACCGTAACACCGGGAATGCTGACAAGGGAGTGGAACGAGTTTGATTATCGCGTAGATGTCGTTCGGGCCGCTCGTGATGGTCACATTGAACATTTATGAATGCATGGTAAACAAACTTCACGGTTCCACGGTTCATTTGATTGGTCAATCAAGGTTGTAGGTTGTTTGGTTTTGATATTATAGACCTTCAAATTTGGGGTATTTTTTTTATACTCATCCTGTACACTTGGAATTCAAGTCACAAATATCAGTGAAAGTGTGTGTTATGTTTGTGACTTCGCCAGGTCTGATTCTGTTAAGGTTCTCACTGGCGGACAAAAAATTTCGTCAAACTCAACTTGTTGTGTATATTAAGGTCAATTCATCTTCCGCTGCTTCAACAATAGTTGCTTGGCTGTGTAGTACTTGATAGATTTACTGACTAAAACAAGTATTTTGTCACTCCTGTTGTTTACGTAGTCAACTCGAAAAATAGAGTAGTGTGAGATAGAAAACTTGTTCTGGGGTTTAACATGTTCTCCATGAATAATGGGTAATGGTATTTGGTGCCTACCTAAATAATCAATCAATGTGTCTTGCGTTTTGCAAATAACATTTGCTTGCGAATGCATATAGCATTTTGTTTGTCTGAGTGTATTGCTCGTAGTTAATGTCTGTTATGTCATCATTTGTTATCATCTGAGTGATTTTTGTCCAGTTATGATTACGTATTCCAGGTGTGTTTGAAAAGCACCTACAAACTTCGGCAGGTTATTCCACACGAAAAAATAAGACGGAATTATAAGAACCACCATTCCCTTAAAATTATTATTAAGGTACGTTTTGCACCCCAATAATCGAATTTTAAAATGCTTTCGTTAAAAATATTAGTAACTTATTACGATTAAGCAACAAATAGGTGAATGGTGTTTTGTAAAAACGTTTGTTATGAGCCTTACTCACTCATAACACTCTTAGGATAGTTTACGGCTAAGGAAAACCGGGTAATCTCAGATATTTAAAGGATTGTAGAAATCATTAATAATGTCTTTACTTGATCAATAGTTAGTAGAGTATACAATGATATTTAAAGAAAAGTCCAACGGAAGTGAGAGGGTAGGACTCAAGGAAGGTTATTAAGAAGGAGGATCACAGTTAAAGAGAGGAACTCACCCTAGTCTCGCACCCGGAACTGCTGACGGACGCTGCCCCCAGGAACCGCTGCTGTCACGTCAGAAGTTCATCCCCTTTAATGGTGATTATGAGGGTACGCATCTAATTGTTAGATTAGACTTTGTTACCCTAAGATATATGCAATTTATGAAGACATCTTATTTATCAGCACATCTAAAGTAACAAAAAAGGTCGTCTTGTCGGAACACTCTCAAGTAAACAGTTTTCAATAAATCCAAGCATAACTCTCAAAACAGATTGTGTGTTACCTGACATGTAAGCAATGCACGAAACACACAAAAGCGTTTAAAAAAAATTTAGTGGAGGCGCACAGCTCCTTTACAAATCACTTTAAGGGAATAGTGTACATACATTTTCGTCTAATATATTCGTGAGGAATAACCTTCTGAAGTTCGTCGGTGTTCTTCAAAACACCCGGTATTGTCACTAGGTGTGGTAGCTTTGATCTCTTCATGACTGTATTCAGTCCACTTCGGTGGCAGCAGTGAAAGTGAGTTTTGTTCTGTGATGAGTTCTGGGGGCACAGTGATTTTCCGAACTGTCTGCCCTATCAGACCTTGCTGTGCTCTACGGGTGTATTTTCAGCCTTCTTCCCCTTCACAGATACGGGTTTTTGTTCTGCTGGTTGAATATAATTCACGCAGGGTTGGAAAAATCAGGAATGTACTCTACGTACACTTGTTGCATTGTCAATTATTTGTAATAATTAGTTGTGAGTACAAGTTGGCCTTCGTGTACACAGCACAAAAGGTTATGCTGAGCACAGTAATTGCATCCCACTTGTTGCCAAGCGATATGTACTTCGACAACTCAGCATTTTCCCCTGAAACTGTATGTTCATTTATTCAATTTTATTCTGAGCGAGTAGGCCGCCAACAGCTGCCTTTTTTTTTTGCTCTCATAAAGAGGCAGGCGGAGTCTTTTATAATGATTAAATTCTTGGCAATGACAATCGTTTACCGCAAGCTTGCCTTTTGCATAATACAGGATGCTTCAAAAGCGGTGATCAAAAATGTAGGAATGAGACATACAAATGAAGAGAAGCCAAAACGTTACAGTAAACATGGATCCAGAAATTAACCGTTTATGATATAATGGCATTTGTGTTCTGGTTGGGCAGCCAGTGAACTCCAAGCGCCTGGATAATGTGATGCGGAAGTATTAATTCACAGTGGCAACGGACATACCCCGTACTATACCACCCTCTCCCCCAACTGCTATCAGCCCCATTTCGCATTGCGTGAGCCTTAGTACTAGCCAACATAAAAGCAGTGTGTCATGAATGTGGTGGCTATGTACATTGCGAATGAAAGGTATGTGCAACGGCATATACAGAAGCGTGATTTACTTGTGCGAAGGTGTTGTAAACATGGACCACGATAACAGCAACATAGAGTACGCAGATTTCTGTTCATATACGGAAAAGCCAACGGAAATGCGCTGGAGACTGCATGGCTGTATGAGGAAGAGTTTCATCACAGACGGCATCCCGACAGGCGAACATCCATAAGGATCCATCAACGCCTTAGAGAAAATGGGTTCTTCGAACACCACCAACGACCAGGTATACCGAGCTCCATAGTTCCTGATGTAGAAAAATATGTGTTAGAAAATGTAGATGTAAACCCAGGGGCTTCGACTAGGAGGGTGTCTGTGCAAGAGGGAATAAGTGCAAGCAGTGTATGGCGAAAGTTACATCGCCAGTTACTGTACCCATTCCATATCCAATGTGTGCAAGGTCTCAAGAACACAGCCTTCCTTCTCAAATTTAATTTATGTCAGCAGATACAACACCAGTGAGCCCCAGACCACAAGTTTTTAAAAAATGTATCGTTTACAGGCGAAGCAGGGTTTAACCATGATTGCATTTTAGATTTCCACAACTGTCATGTTTGGGCCGCAGTCAGTCCTAATGCAGTGAAACAGGCACGACATCAACAAACATTCTTGTTCAATGTCTGGGTATGAATACTCTGCGACTGTAATTGAACCACATTATTTACCACAGAAGCTAAACGGCGAGTGGTACCTGCGCTTTCTGCGGAACGTTCTTCCAACATTACTCGACGATGTGCCATTGCAGCAAACCCAGCGAATGTGGTTTATGCACGATGATGCACCAGCACATTTCCTTCTACATGTAAGACGATATAAAAACTGGTGCTATGGCGTCCGGTGGATAGATAGAGGAGGGCCTGTACCATTGCCTCCTAGATGACTGGATTTAAATCTGTTGGTTTTTTGTGTTTACAATACATCAGACATTGCACACCTGAAGAATTGCAGCACCGGGTTTTACAGGCTTTCCAGCAAATTAAGAATAAACCCGGAATGCTCACGCGCATTCGCGGGTCTTTGCGGAAACGACTTGACAGATGCATTCAAGTGCATGGTCAGCATTTTGAACACCTAGTGTAAATGTCTTCAGTTAACAAGCTCATACTGTACACTATCTTGTGTATTCACAGGCGTTACTGTTGTTCAACCCACACTGTTACTTTTGTGCATGTTCAGTCACATTTCTGTGGTGCTGCCGCCACAATTATGGCTTGCACTGTCTCGTAATTGATATATTAAATAAAAGTTATAATGATTTTGTTGGCAATTGTAGTTAGTATTCAGCAGACTCCAACCAGTACAAAAATACATATTGTAAACGGTTAATTTCCAGACCCATGTATATTTGACCTTTTTTGCTTCTCTTCATTTGCATGCCTCATCCTTACATTTTTGACCATCACTTCTAAATTATACCGTATATAAACAGCTAGTTTTCTCGGTCTTGTTTGGTGCAATGTGTATAAGTTGCCAGTCACTAGAGAAACAACACTTTAGGTCGTATTTGCAGCCAGTGCTGTTGTGGTTCAAGTACTGGCATTTGGTGCATTTGGAGGGGGGAAGGTCGGTGGCATTTCTCCACCTGGCCATGAGGCCACACAGTCGCTTCAACTCGAAGATGGTTTAGTTCTTCCATATGCATGGGGCACATCCAATCTAGTCATGCTCAGTCACTGTTGTGTTAATGAAAACACTGGTTGAATTGTAATGGATTGGTAACCACGATCCATCAGACTGACATGAACCATTTCGACGTCCTTGTCTCTGTGCATGGGATTTATAAACAACTTAAGTGGGACTTCATTCATGGGCATCAGCGCCTGTAGCCCAAGCCTCAGGTACATGTAAATTTATATCACTGTGGTATACTTCAGTGGATTCGGCCTTGTATGCCAAATCATTTGAGCAAAGGCAGTTACACATTTCTCACTTAAATATTTTATGGAACCTGGCTACTAGGGCTTGGTAGGAGACATCTGGGGTATGAATGACTCGGACCGGCCTGATATCAGGCATCGTGGGTCACCATTACTCAGGATGTTGGTTGCAGCCATGAAATACATTTGAGGCCTTGTATTACTCGGCAGTTTTGTGATTTTTCTTTTGATCGAGGTGCTCAGTGAATGAAGCAGCATGCCATAAAGTAAGGTGCAGGTAATGTTCGATTATTTCACCACTTAATAATAAGGAGGCATGGTAGTTGATGCTGATTTCTTCTTCCTAATATAATCTGTCACTCTGATGATAGTTTCACCACCAAACTAGAGTTGCTGAACCCCATCCTCTGATGAATGCAGGTCTGGAATTGTCCAGCAGCATGGGGACATGATAGCAATACCTAGATAAACAACAGAAGCTAACAAGATAGCCTCTGTTCCAAAAATAAATTATATCACCCGTGATGCTGCAATGCAAAACAGAAATGTACCCGCTCACTTTCTTCGTGGATGTCCTTCCGGGTTTTTCATACGAGATACACATGCTTTCTATCGAACTGACATAGCATAGTTCACCACATGACGGTGCAGGCGGTATATGCCCCAATACAGTCTTCGGGAATCTCCGATACATCTCGTTTTTCCAGTAAGTAAAAAGTATACAGCATTGTGGGCACAAGCATTCTGTATATTTAAGATGTGATAAACACCTTTATTTATGTCCAACATGAAGAAAGACTATTCACAAACTTATGATGGAATTTTTTATTACTAAATAGGTTACTTAATTCAATTAAATTAAGAAAAAAAATTACAGAAATATTTTAAAATAAGAAATTTTAAATTTAACTAAGGGGAGCACTTAACCTTGCACCAAAGTAGCCATTGGCACAGTTACTTAGTGTAAGCAAATCCTTGCTAAAACAATGCTTCGAGGTAATCGGGAAATATTTACACTCTACATTTATGTTAAATCTTACAAAAAAATATATTTATTTTCAGCGTTTTGTGCTGTAAGAAATGTGCTTTCAACAAAATAAAACTATAGTTTGTGATTGATGGGAATATCCCTGGAAGGAATTTGCTATGCTAGACAACACCATGTTTTAAACATGGAACCAATGTTTTCACATGACATCAAATACATTTGGCTAAGAGTTAACAATTGCATACCACCCCGCGTTTTCCTGAAACATACCTGTCTCATCACAACCGCACATCTCCCAAGTCCAGGATTTCTCCCATCAGTTATGCACTGCACTATTACTAGAAATTGTAATATATTTAACACTTTGAATGTCTAATTTGCGTTATAATAATATTATCAGTCCATTTCGTCAGTGCTCATTTAAAATGTCTGTGAGTTATAAAAGCTACTTACACTTATCAGGCACACAATAAACATTTTGAAAACTTACCAACAGATGACAGGAATACAAATTATTAAGCAATTATAAAATGTAATTATTGCATAATATAGCTTTGCAGTTTGCAGGATGCAAGTAGACTTCAAGAATAGTTCAGTTTTGTTTATGCATTTTTATAGCACGAGGAAATCTTTTGCTGCAGGACCAGTGGTAGTACAATGTAGAAGGAGTGGGGATGGGGACTTTCGTCGCTGAACTCATCATGTTCTAGAAGCTTTATTTTATTCTCCTGAGAATCACTCGTACATTTGGTAAGTTCATTCCTTAACATTTTGTAATTGCTTGTATTTGGAGGACAATTCAGATTATCACACACCTCGGTGCCATATTTCCAGTCCAGGTTGCCTGCCACATAAGTGACCTTGATTTCGTTGAAGGTAATCGTGACGAGTGCGAACTGATTTTCCAATTTTGCAAACCACTGCTGTTTCTGTAGCCCAGATTGGCGGAATCCAAATGGAAATGCGATCAACGTTCCCAGTGGACCATGGGGGCAGGCCACGTTCCCGAGCAGACAGTCTCACACTACAATGGAAGAAGGTGCGATGATTCGTGGGGAAAAAAAACCTGGATATGTTGTGTGTGTGTATTGCGACGAACACTAGTATCTTCCTATCCCTGCAGGTGCAGGTATTTGCGGAAGTCTGGCGCGGCGCGGAGAACAGAGGTATTGCAGAACCAGTTGGCTTCCTCTATTCGCGGGAGCTGTGCCTCTCTGGAGCCAGACATGACGCAGATGACTGAAGTGGTGCTTTATATCGGATGTCCCAAATTAATGTTTACAGTCTTTGAACGGGAATAACAGAGAAACTATGAAGAAAATCTGACATGACTGCTTGTACTTGACACTGAAAGAAAAATGTTGGGCGTGTGCGAATGTCAATAACAGCTGCAAATGTTAAAAATGTCCATCATCAACCGCACTACATCGTCTGCAATTCTGTAGAGCATAATGGCAAACAGTAGCTACAGAATTCATGGGAATGGGTTCACAGGCGGTCTGAATTGCGTCTCTCAAGGTATCCAGTATCTCTGGCTTTGTGACGCACACAGTGTTGAGAGATTTGGGCGACTCTTTACAACGAGGTCTTGAGAGTCGATGAGGGTTAAATGAGGTGAGAATGGAGCAGCGCTGGAATAAAAGGGCGGGGGGAACGAGATATCCCCAAGAAAACCCGCCGACCTGCGGCATCGTCCAGCATGATTCCCACTTGCAAAAATCCGGGGTGACCCAGCCAGGAATTGAACCCAGTTCGCCTTGGCGGGAGGACGCACAGAGTGTTCTTGAAATTTCTCCACAGATATAAATCTAATGGCATTAAATCTGGAAATCTGGATCACCTGGGTAGAATTTGTGAACAGCTGGCATAATGTTTTTCTACAACATGTTATGCTAACTTACACCTGTTTCAGTTTCGTCAAAGAAGAATGGCCCCACAAGTCTCCTGGAAGACATACGTGATAACCCACGAAGATAAGCTGCTTCAAATGTGGGGATTTTCACCGGCTCAGTAAACACAGTTGTGGAGGTTGACAGTTCCATTATATTTAAAGGTTGCCTCATCGGACCAAAATATCACGTCAGTAAAATGTTGGTTGTCGTTCCACATGTTCCCAACCCATATACAAAATTCGACATACCTATCTGGGTAATCTTCATTCATAGTGTGAATCAACGTGCGACTGTAGTGCCTCCACTTTAATTGCTTTAAAATGCAATGGACAATTAATTTACCGACACCTGACTCACGCACAGCTTGCCGCACGGACTTCGACTTCCCGGGGGAATATGTGAATGTGTTAAACACCCCCCTCCAAACACACACATACTTCCTTCGTCCGTTGTCGTTCTATTCCTGATATACTGTCATTTCTTCACATCACACACACTTTTGCCCTCCATAATTTTTCATGAGTTTGTGTCATTGCTACATGTGGTGAATTATGCCCTCCATCGTCTCCGCATCTCAATCACGTTCATGGGGCCGCGGTGGCGCAGCGGTTAGAACTCTCGCCTCCAACAAATTGAACTGGGTTCGATTGCCGATGGAGTTGCTCTCGGATTTTTGCACGAGGGAATCGTGCCGAATGATGTCGCTAGTCAGTGGGTTTTCTCGGTGATCTCCCGTTTCTCCCATTCTTGCATTCTGGTGATACTCTGTATTCAATTGGCTTCGCCCTCATCGGCTCTCAAGAACCCGATGTCCAGAGCCGCCCAAACCTCTCCATTCCATTTCACTCAATCATGTAGTCAAATTTCCAATAACACTTTAAAATCCACAAACATTGCTCGAAAGAAAATCTTGTCATTTTCTTAATTTCCTCTAAAATTGTAGTGCATTCGCGCGTGACTGTAAACGGATCTGACAACAGCAGAATGGCCACACGCGCTTGCGCACACCCAGCATTGTCCTTGTAGCGCCAAATACCAGAAGTCCCATCGGGCTGTCTTTAATAGCTTCCCTATTATTAACATACAAAGAGTTTAAAGATTAATTTGGGACACCCGGTACATACGAATATCTCCGTCTACTGACGGACGCGACGATACGCGAGCACGCAACGAGGTGCATATGCTTGTTTACCGACGTAGCACGGCGATGATACGTGCCACTTTAACCACACTTAGAAGTGCAGTGCGGATTTGCTCTAACTCACGTCGGGTTCACGAAATATCGGATGGCATGTAATGAAATGACGCGCGCGTTTGGCGAACTAGATTAATTTAGTGTCACAGTACATTGGTACAATTGTAGCGAGCTTTATAGGACTGACTTTTAGTCTCCGTTCCTTGACCTAGCCTGGGGCTTGCCCAGCTGGAGTTGGGAATTTCCCCTTGCTTAACCTAACGGTACTACCAGGAGGAAGGAAAGGCTCCTGTCCAGAGTATAACGCACGCACGCACGCAACTCACGCAAGCATCCGTCATTCCCCGAATCTGCTCTCTGCTGGCTTAACTTGTAGGGCACCACCACATGCTCGATCAAAATATTATTGCGTACGATAATGCCGTTAAGTAACGTCACACTTCTTAAAACACCATTAGCAGTAGTTGTCCCATCGCCGTCGTTTTTTTCCAAGTGAATGAATTAAATATGCAGGACCGTGCGGTTGCCTCCACAAATAAACCACAGTGTACTGTGGTAAGTGTCTGCCTCCTTATTTTCTCAGTATATCAGCTGACTAATAGATATTTCTTTAGACGTTTGTTAGATACTGTTTCTGCAAACGATAAACAGAAATGCTATCTGAAATACACGTTTCATTAAAAAATATATATTTACTATATGCACGTGCCTAATATCGAGGTCCTGTAGAAACATTACTTCAGGCACTAACACATTTCTCACTAACAATTTGTTCAATGTGCTTTAGTTAAACATTCTATATCATACTTTCTTTTCGCATGTATTAATTATCTGTGTTTTTGGAGTTGCCAGTTTTCTGCGTACATGTACACTTAAAATCACATAGAATGTCACATTTCTATAGTAAAAAAAATCGGTGACGTTCTAGTTGTTGAGTAAAAATATAACTATAATGAACAAAACGAGTACAAACCAGTGGTGAATCCAAAGGAGGGCTGGCAGGAACCGCGGCCCCCCTCACATCGTAAACCAAATTCTCAAAGTAACTTAGCTGAAAAATTATTTTATCTTATTTGTAATTAATATTCTCTTATTTAGCTAAATAAAATGTACGGTTTAAAATATTTGTATCTACCTTGTGTATGTTTATTTGGGAAACGATATCTTAGTAGAAAATGTCACTGCACTGCACGTATTGTTTGTGGCCCCAAAAAATCCCCGCAGTGAGTTAGAACCGAGGGTAGCGAGTTTGCCGCCGTATTGTTGCTGCCAGCCTAGCCGCATTCCAGAGCCTCGCCTTCCTCAGCTCCGGACAGCAGTATTGCCGTCAGTCTGCCACGTTTTCGGAAATTCGCCAGTGCATCCACCGATGTACACCGGACGTTCGGGAACTAATGTTTCGGTCGAGTTAGATTGAACCGATGTATCCACCCAGCGACGTAGCCATAAGGGGGGCCGTGGAGGTCGAATCCCCCTCCCACCATCAACGAATGGTCGTGAAGTATTTTAGGGATGGGTCGAATAACAAAAAATATCGGTTCCTGTTCCGGTACCGATTCTACAATTTAAATATCGGTTCCAGTATTCGGTTCCATTTTGAATACTTGCATTTTGCTTGCAACTTCATTCAACCAATGCAGGTACAATTTATTAAACGTTTAATTTAACCTACCGAAGAATAGAACAATAACAAAGTGTGAAGATAAGATTTAATGTATACAGATAAACTTGTATTAAATTTATTTAAGGTTAGTAAATATGTAACAAAATTGTTCTTTTTTTTTACATTAATAGGTGGTGATTGTGATGTGTTTGGAAAATACTTTAACTAAATAACTCACAGTGCTAAAAGTCTAAACATTGTGCCGTGGCTTTAACCTATGGTCGTTAAAAGAATGTCAACAACTCCAGTGGGCGGAGTTGCTTCCTTTTTCTTTTTGATTCTTTTTGATTCTTTTACCTGCCAGCTTCCTTTTTCTTTATGCTTCTGTAACGTAGTGACAGGGCTGCCCGCTTCCTTTTTTTTGCTTCTTTCATGCAGTGACCTGCTGGTTTTTTTTTGCTGTGTTGGAATGCCACACCTCTAAAAAAAACGTCGCTTCTTCCCTTCTCCTGCCCCCTTGACAAAGCTATTCTCTGCCTTACAGGAAACAAAGAAGGTGTGGAGAAATGCATTGATCGGCTAGCAGTGTGTCTTACAGGGGCGGGCTGAGTGATAGACAGAGAAGGGAGAGGACAGTTTATGACTACCACTCCTTAATTTTTTTTCATGTATGGCGCCCACCCCAGAATTTTTTTCCTTTATTTTTGGGGGAAAGGTAGCTATACAGGAGGTAGTTATTTTTGTAAGGACAGAGTTTTGCAGTGAATTTATTGCTTTTTAGAAACGAGAACCGAGTAGTTGTTGTTAACCTAAAACCGGTTCCGAGTCAAACCTCAAGAACCGGTATAAATTGGAACCGAAGAACCGAACCGACCCATCCCTTTTATCATTATATAATTTTAACCACATTAAAAAATAATTAAATATTTTTAACTGTGGCATATCGCAAAATATAGAACTGTTAAAGTCACATAATTTTCCCCACTTTAATGCTCCATATAACTGAGACGGCAATTATTGAAGTGCGCAATGATAGGATTGGTCGCTGGCTGGACTGACCTGTACTTGCGCGCTGTCACTTACCGCACAGATAAATGTAGTTCCTACTAGCTTTGGGTGTAGCGGGTGAAACTGCCATCTTTGGCCTCTGAAATACACTAGTCTCATTCGCAAGTGTCCTGTGAAGGTGAAGGCTTTCCTAGTCACTTCTTACTATGGTCTCTGAAACATCTGCGTTACACTGTATGTAATAATAATTGAGTAATTTTGTTAGTAAGTGATCACGCTGGGCTGAACATGCCATTTAATATGTGTGTTAAAAAGAAAAGGAAATAATAAGTTTTTATTCTTTAGTAAATTACCAAAGCTGGAAGAAAGATAAGTTGGTGTTAATGATGTGGTGGAGGTAAATTTTTTAATTAAGTTTTTTAGTAAACTGTGGTGCAGTTTTTAAACTGTGGCAGTATATACACATGATAATTTATTTCCAATGCATATTTTTTCAGAACGTACTGCAACTGGTTGAATGTTACTCGGGAATCCAGAAGTGCATATTTAATCTCTTAAGAAATTAAAATATCTGTGTACTTCTAGATTACCTACTACATAATGTAATAGCATATATTTCAACACGAAGAAATTGTGTTCGAGTACAAAATAACGTATCAAAGTTTCATAGTTCGTTTCACTTTACCGTATGAGTAATGGTTTTTTCCCACAATACCCAAGCAAAATGATGAGTAAACAATCGCAGATGATTTCGCGATTTGTACTTTGAGAATTAGCATGCTTCTCTTATTGTATACGCTCTACATTGTAGGTCCTAAATATTTATTTACTCGTTTACATAACACATTCGCTAATGGATTACTGTAGGATGATCTTGGCAAAGTTATTTGTATTGTGTTTTAACATTTGGAAAGTCAGTGCACAACTTGGTTATGTCCATGTAGTTAAGTTTTAACTAAAACTAATTATGGCATTTTCCAGGAAACAAAAAAAGTATATATATATTCTTTTACAGCTATGTTTATATTTTGCATTTGAAATTAAGTAGTGACTATATTTAAATTTGTGTCACAATTATAACTATAATTTTATTTATTGTTATTTTTCATTTTACTATTTTTGTTTTACAATTATTTTAACAGTAATTTTAGATACGGCACATGGTATACTTTTGCTATGAACCCTCTATTTAATGTTTTAATTTCTAAATTGATTTAAAAGTTATTTTTAAATGTTTCACATGCAACATTTGCTAACATATTAATTTAGGAGGATTTTGGAAAACTTAGTTGTTAAGTGTTTTGATGAGTAACCGTTCTATTTTTGAAGAGAGTTACCTTTTTCCGACTTCTATAAAAGTCTTATATCATTTTCAGTAAAATCATGTTTAATGATAGATGTATTTAAGTTTTACTGGAAAATGGTTATCAGCATCCATCTAGCATGCCAGTTTGTTCGTCATTATATTTCAGACATAAATTTCACGGCCTTGCTGCTTAAATGATTGTTTTGTTCTACTTATTTATTTGGCGAGCTGTTTAAATTTTTTAGACAATTTTCTCTTTGTGTTTAGCGAGTAAATATGCGCTTGTCAAGACATATTTTCTGTTTCCTTGAGTTTTCTGGAACGAGACATAGAAGCCCGGATTAAAACTTTGCTTACTTTTGAATCATTAGCGCCTTTATTAAACCTTTTTGAAATTTTTCAGAAATAGTCATCCAATCTGGTGCAGCTGAACACGTCCAACAGTTTATTAAATAATACCTAACCTGCTAGTTGCAGGTTTAAAAATTACCCTTTGATTCCTTAATTAAACACCTTTATATATGTTGTAATGATTTATGTAACCCCATAAATATATTTAAATTGGCTTAGTGATAGACAAGAAATGTCATTATTCCAAGTCAATTTCACGTGCATTTAGAATAATTGAGAAGTACAAAAAATGTTATTCGTAACAGTGCTGAGGTAACATGTGACAGAACTCACGTCTGCTGTGCATAAATGCTTTACCAATTTTACATGTGAAGATTTTTATGTTTTAATTACTAATGCTAGTTCGTTGCACAAAAAAAAAACTGCTTCAGTATTCTTAGGGTGAAAACTTGTGTGTACTGATGCGTTCAATGTTGCTGTGTAAAATGGCCGTTTAACTTAACTGCGGCATGTTAAGGTGGCAACCAAATGGGTGCAGAGCTTCAACAGAAAACATATTCAAAAACTCTTCAACGGGCCTAAAGAATATCTGCTTACGAATAGCATTTAAGAAAATGTACATACGCACGTGTATTCAGTTTTTAATTCTTTCCTATTTTTCCGATGCATGTTTTTATTTGAGAGAAATGACAAACCAATCCATTCGCAATAATTTTTAGGTATGAATGTAATGGTACATGATCTTTAAAGTTATAAAGACAGGGACGCACGCCTTTGAAATGCTTTTATTATATCATGAATGGTATTCTCGCAGCTAAAAATAAAAATGAGGTATTTTGCCGATGGAACGACTGTACACCACTACAGTACGTTGAGCGTAAAGACGATGAAACCATTTATGCGTTTGCCGGGGTCGTTCTTAGCGCTTCCGTGCTTCTCTCCTTCAGACATGCGAACTACCTCCAGTAAGGCTGCCACCTTAAGGTTTGAGTGCAAACTATTTTCCCAGTGAATATGGGTGACCGCCATGGCAAAGACAGTCAAACGCTGATCCGTATGAGTCTATGCTAGACTGATGAAGAAGACAACATGATCAAATATTCACAGTGGTTATCTTTGTTTCATGTGCCAGCAAGACGTAGCTCCAGCTCGCAAGCCAAGATAGCCAGCCTGACAACGGCCGAGAAAGAGTTAGACCAGATGAAATTAATTCACTTTGCATTTATCCTTCAAAATTCATCAAGTCAACTTAACCATAATAATTCTCCACTCGATAGATTACGAAAGCTGCTCTAAAAATAGACAAAATGTATGTTTTTTTTAATGCTACTCTTTTTAATAATATTTTGCCAGTAACGCTATGATAAAATAGTTTAAAAAATGATGCAATAATACTGCCTACAGTGGTAGGTAACGAAGAGGGTAACTGAGGCATATTTTTCGGTAGGTAAATTTCGTTACTACTACAGCTGTTATTTTTTTCTGAATTAAATGTATTTTCCTTTAAATATCGCTAGCTACATTGTTTTATCGTCAATTATTTATTTCTCCACAAAAATTGTAGACGCTTATGTTTTTATATTAAGTTCATCATATAAATGTTACAAACTAAGCTTGAAAAATGCTAGGATATATGTTATATGAAATGTAGTGTATAATAAGTATCAACAACTTTTTCAATTTGTGAAGACTTGGCCCCCTCCGAACCAAAATCCTGGCTACGCCACTGTATCTACCGGTTCAAAAGGCCTGAAACGTCAGTGGATCTGGTAGATGTGCACCGGAACAACAACCGATGAATTTACGAATACGATCTAGCAAAACCTATGTGAATAAATAAAGCATTTGTGAACGGAAAATTCAAAGAAAGGCAAATAACCACGTTTAATTGCAACGGAAAAGTTTTGTGCATTTAAATGAGCACAAACATCGCAGAAAGACTCGAGACTTTATTTGTATTTTATAAAGAAAGAGCATTTTTATTGGAAAATACGCTAGCACAGTATTTAATATGGGTTTACTGTGTTATAACGTTATTTTGCATGTATGTATTTATTCATTTGCATTCGTGCCAAAAATATATAAACAGCCTGATGTTTGAAAATTCTCTCAACCAGTGTACACCGGTGCACACCAGAACATTCACCACTGGTGGATCTATTGGTGAATTTCCGAGAACGTGGCTTGGCAGTGGCACAGGGCGAGTTGAACTGAAAGTGCGAGGAATTCGGAAGCGTACGACTAAACACGCTAGCAGGAAATCGGTTTCAGAGTGACTCACTTGCGGTAAGATGACTCCAAGGTGTTCGCTCAGGGAAGAGAAAACTTCGAATCTATGCAAGAACACCAGTTCGCGATTGTTATCTGCCATTATTTCGTAAATATGTACTATTTGCTGGGTTTTCAAGAGTCACAGGAACGAATATGTGACACTAGCTGCAGTCATTACGCAATTCTTCGTTTTTTTTTTCTTTCAAAATATATATTTTCACCAATAAATACACCTTAAAACTAGACGGTATAAAATAAATTTCAAATTAAAATGTATCCATTACATGACATCAAGATACAAATAGAAAAACAAGTACATTTTCTGAAGGTTTTGATACTTAAGTATTAAGTGCTAACTGCGGTACATGGATCGATAAGTAATAGACAAGAAATATTATAGGTAAAAAGATAGTTTGACAGAAACCATACTTAAATTTTATTTTCTCACTGGTTGTCGTCTGTATGGGCAACTGTTCTCACATGGGACTGTGATAATATTTCTACTCCTTTAGTATATGTAAGTGATTTGCCTGGAAGCAGCTAAACCGCATAAAAAGCATACAATCCAGAAGAGGTTATAATATTGAGAGGAATATCTTAGCACCAAAATTTGTTTGCGATGGATCGCCATCTAAAATTTTAGGCAATAATTGGCAGTAAAATAAAGAGTTTATTTGTAAATGATTAAGCAACATTTACAAACTGTATGTATTTCAGAGCTGTAGTACCAAAATACTTTAAAAAATCCTTAAAATAAAACGTTTTTTTCCTATTCAGGTTACTTACAGAAAACACTTCTACTAGCTCATTGTGCCACCTCTATTGCACTTGCCAATAAAACGGAATCAAATGCAAATTCAGTAATTAAAACTAAAATTTTCTATGAAATATTAATGGAATTGGCTTGACAATCTTTCTTATGATTTAATGTCTTCAGTTCTGACAACTTTTTTACCGTTTCTAACGTAATCTGGCTCCTTATTGGTAACTGTCTTACATACATAGAGTCAATGAGTTCTGGAAAAAGATAGTTGAAATAAAATTTAGAGAGCTTGATAATTATTTTTTCTTACCAGAAATCGATTTTCCTTTAAATTACGTAGCATATCATACCCTCGGGTGACCAAACAACAAAGTGGCAGAAATTCCTCTTCGAAATGTGAAGTAGTCCTTGAACTTTATACATGTAGGTGTCATCTGTTCTCAGTTTCGGCAGGCCATCTCTCTTTTCCATGAATTTAAGTTTTCTTGAAGTAACTGCTTCTAGGGGCGTAACACGTTTCGCTGTAGCTGGCCATTTCACTTCTGTTAATCCATCTTCACCAACGAGTCCATCTGGTAATGCCCCAAGACATTGATATTCATCATCTATAATCAATCCACACTGAGAGATGGAAAAATTATTCTCATTGGCATACTGGGAAAGAGTCACTCATTCCTTTTCTATGCTCCACGAAGTATTTAAGTTACCTTTTAAAACATTGTAGTGGATCTGTTTCACTACATTTAAACATGAGGTGGTTGCCTTCATTTTGCAGATTTTTCCAAAGAAAGACGCTATTAATCTTTTGCTTCGGTACTCCTTCCACTCATGGAAAGCACTTTGCCCTCTAGCAAATTCTTCAACATTTCTCTTGTCCACTTGTTCTGAACCTTAAAGAAATTTCTGCTAAGATTCTTTGTAGTCTGGTTAAGTTATGTCTTCTCGAGCAACCACTACATCGGGGCCATAATCACTGTCTACCGAAAACGATTTAAGAATTTTTGTTCCAAGAAACTAAACTACAACGATGGTCACGTTCTCTCATTTTCTTCATTCGCCCAACAAATCTCTTTGTATGAATTCCAGCACTATTTTGAGCATAAAATTTGTGAACAACTCTGTGAAGTTTACATTCAGAATTCTATGATACTGTGGCCACTTCACACCTGGTCTGGTAACAGTTTCGAAGTGCGAAGTTAAATCTTTTCCCTCCCACAAATCTTCGCAACAATGGAGTTGAAATGTTCTGAAATGTTATTGTCAACAATTCGAATCAGACTGGTTGCATTATTCGCCACATGCTACACGATAGTCAGGAGCTCGTGAAAGTTTCCTGATTGCTTGAGATCACGAACTTTATTGGTTTTTCCCGGTTTTAAATATCCATTGCAGAAGTAGTTTTTTTTCAATACAGTGACTATGTTCTCCCAGAATGTGATGCGGGAAGTTTAGTATGTTCCTCTTCAGTTCTTGAATATTTTCGTAATCACTAAGTCCTGACTTTTTTTTTAAGTACTTCATAGCTGCAACGACTGAGATCCTCAAATACTGAAGGTTACAGTGAAGTGTGTTTCTGAGAACTGTGTTTCCATGCTTCCTGTCGCTGCAAATAAACCGAACTTTATTTATGTAGTTTCACAAAATATGATTTCGGCATTCTATCTTTTTCACATGCATGTATTCTCCATGATACATTGCATATATAATTTTCCTGTGCACACTACTATCGCCATATACACTAATGATTGTGAAAATTGGAACACCCAGAAAGAATAGCCCGAATAAATCAAAACACGGAGGATGTGTAGAACAGTGCATCAGCAATAAGTGATTACGATTTCAGAGAGACGGCTTACACGTAGGCCCAGCAGCGCCCTCTCGTATGTGACCGGAAAGGTCAGTGTTACGCCAAGCCAAGCCAGAGAAGAGCCGTAAAACGAAGTAAAAGCAAGTGCCAATATGCATCGTTGAAGTAAAAGTGTGCCATAACAGAATGTGAGTGAGTTCGAATGGGGCAGAATGACCGGTCTCCGGGAAACGGGTTTTTCATAACGTGACATTTCGGTTCATACAGGACATGCTGCTACAAAAGTGATGCATGTTTGAAACCAGTGGATATAAGAGGGCCGTATGCAGCGACGAGCGGTTACTAGACCACGCAATGTTACCACAGCACAGGATGACCTCCATCATGTCCGCATGGTCATAACGGACCATACTGCCTGATCTTAAGTGTTGGCTCGACACTGGAGCACTGCAATGGGTGTGGACCTGTTTGCATTGAAGGTTAGAAGTCGTATGCAGCATGCTGGACTAGTAGCACACATTGTCCATTGTCTAGAAACCACAAATTCCTTAGACTGCAATGGGCACAGGAACGCCATCGCTGATGTGCTGAGTGATAAAATGTAGTGTTTTCGGACGAGTCGTCTTCAACCTGTCCTACAGTGATGTCCGCATATGTGTTAGACACTACAGTGGTTACATCAATCTGGCACCCTGAATTGTGGAGCAGCATAGTGAACAAATGTCAAGTGAGGTGGTTTGGGGCGTTAATGGATACAACATGCGATCTCGACCGCTATGTATTGAGGGCAATATGAACAGCAACCGCTACATCAGGGAGGCTTTAGAGCCCGAGTTACAGCCCCTCCTTCAGGCGACTCCACATGCCATATTTCAGCAGTGCAATGCCCGGCCAAATGTGGCGAGGAATGTGCAAGACTTCTTCAATGAACGACGGGTATCACTACTTCCCTGGCCTGCACGTTCGCCTCACAAGTGGCCCATCGAACATGTTTGGGATATGGTTGGTCGGTGACTTGTTTGTCACGGTCCTTTAGCAACCATTTTTAATGCTTTGTGGACTCGCATACAAACCTCACGGAGGGAGATTCCCCAGGAACATATCCAGGTCCTCTTTGATTCCATGCCCCGAAGTTTAGGGGCTCTGATTGAAGCACGTGAGGGCTTCACACCATACTGAATTCTCAAGGAGAGGGATCATGTACAGTCCTGAAATCCTTATCAATTGTGTATTGTTATGTACCTAATCTGTAATATAAATTTCATTTCAATCACTTGTTATCCTTCTTGGTGTTGCATTTTTCACAAATGTTAGTGTACATTAAGAGTGAGATATTTTATGCCATACATATTTTTCGCGGCTCACAAAATCTTCAACAATTATTCCTTGTTCCATAGATAAAGTAAGTCCTCTCCAGTTTTTCGCACACTTGTGTTCTGGAACAGAATCAATTTTGTTCTTGGACTTGACATTCGCAAAAAAAAGTATTACTTATAACGAACTCCAAGAAATATGAACTTGTTGGTCTTGTATACAATATGGCAGCATGAATTTTTTTATTTTTTTTCAAATATACAACAATTTTAATGTGTTGTTGGTAATGTTAAACGATAACTATCATAATAAGAAATTATTTCATAATTTATCAGGTTTGAAATTATACTTCACTGTAACTTACCAGCTTGATGATTTTACTTACAAGAGCTAGGAAGTTTAAAATTTTAAAGAAGTTAAGTAATCTATGTGAGCGTATTTACAACTCCTGAGAGAGAATCGTATTAACTCTTGTAGGATATTATTCCCCAGGCATCATCAGCAACAACAGTGGCAATAGGAATCCTTCCCTTGTCTATGTATCAAGCTTCCATGGCTGTCTTGGCTTCTTCCTGAGCAGCTTCTGACATAAGTTTCCAAGCTGCATGCTGAATAGACTCCGCAATTTGTTCGTGATACACACTCCATGAATTTCTAGAAATGCAAGGCATATTAAGTGCTGCACAAAACTCCTCGAGTTGTGAATATCCTCCACCAATGTTTATTATGCCCAAAAATGCCGCTGCATTTATGTTCATAAATTCTGCATCGAATGGTGGAGGGCCTGTGCGAATCGTCCTTACGAAATTACGAATTTTACACTTGAACGTTAGTAAACTGCAAAATACAAGTCGTCGTTCACCAACAAAGTACATGTCTTGGAAAGTGCAGTTGAATGGTTCATGGCTACTAATAGCTTTGATAATTTGAAGTAAGTGGTGTATAATAACTATTCTTCGACACTCCAATGTCCTTTCTGGAAGGTCGTTGCTGCATGAAAAATTATAGGTAACTTGTATCTAATGCATTTCCATTTCCTTCATAATAGCCTGCACCAATATCCCTGGGAAAAAATCATTTGATCTAAGGGGATGTTTTATCACAATGAATATCACTATTATATTCTAGAACAAACATGGAATAAATTCTCAAAAAAGTTGCTCTAATATAAGTTACAATAGAATGCTCGTAAAAGTTTTAACACCAAGATAACACTCATTATAGACGTTGATACTGTTATATAAGTCATTCGAGGCATTTTCTTAATACCATACCCTCTCGAAATCAAGCCACATGGTCATAATATGTATGTTATTTATACAAGGTTTTTACAAATGACTGAATAATATTTTATTATTGATTTAATCTGTTTTATCCTAACTTATATTATAAATGCGAAAGTGTGTTTGTTTGCTTGTCCTTCTTTCACGTCGCAACGGAGCAACGGATCGACGTGATTTTTTGTACAGAGATAGTTGGAGGGCCGGGAAGTGACATAGGCTACTTTTTATACCGAAAAAATATTTCATTCCCTCGGGGAAATTCTTGTTGGAAAATTAAAAAGTACACAAACGGAATAACATTGCAACGTTGCAACCGAGCAACAGATCGACGTAATTTATTGCACAGAAATAGTTGGAGGGCTGAAAGGTGATATTGGCTACTTTTGTTCGCGAGAAAATATCTCAAAAAAATTACAAACGATAATAGTGAACCAAGTCGGAAAAAAGTTTGCTGCCAGCGTGATCTCTTGCAATATGCTGTCTAAACCGTTAAAGATGGAACAATATTATGTAGTAAAGAATTGTGTAGCATAAAAATACCTAAAAAAAACTCCGTTGTAGGATTTATCTATCTATAACAGAGAAATACTAATAAGTATTTTTTATCATTTAATTCATTGAGAACCTAAACCAAACAATAATTCTATAGTCCACACGAGCGGAGGCGCAGGCACAGTTAGTTATGTTAATAAATTTATTTGTAAATGACGCCAGGTTGGGTAAGTTCTAAAAGTAACCATGGAATACGAAATTATGAATACTTAATAAATATTGGTAATAAATGTGTAAATTAAATTTACTCACTCCAAACATAACTTTCTATAATTTTTGCATAGTTGTCGCAAATTTATGGTTTTTTATCGCGTTAAGTCCAATAATCATGTCCCAATTCTGATTCACTTTCTCTTCCATGCTGTGAAATATCCAGTGGTTGTATATCTAAGCTCTCTAGAAGTCATTTACTGTTGTCGTCTTGAAGGAAATCATCTAAGTTTCTTTCGCAAGTTGGCTGTAAAATAAACAGAATTTATCTGATACGACCGGTATAAAAATTATGCCAAAGTATTTCAAATTAGTTAAACTTTAATCGTTGCTATGCCACCTTTAATTTAAATGAATATTATTATTATTATTATTAAAATCCATTTGATGTAATGGGAACTTGGTGTGTTTTCGCCGAAATTCTTACCATTAAATGGTTATATATTTGGTTCATAGATTAATTTTAAAATCGTGTTCGCTAAACTGTAGGAGTTAGCAGTGGTTCTAAGCCAACTGAATAAACACAAAGGAAACAGTTGGTCTTGTAATGGGACCCGAGGGTGAAAGCTACAACGACTGCTGAAAGGTCATCAAAGAAGAAATACCCGACACGACCCAAGCCCAAAAGTCAAGATTGTATTGACAACGGCCGCGAAAACCTGCGATACAACTAGTTACAAGGATACAAAACAATTTCGACAAAATTGGTTGTAGCGATGTAACCGTGATACTGTTTATAATTTACATTGTTTTCCTTCACGTTTATTACATTTTGTTACAGGTAATACTTATTCTGCACAGCACTGTGTGACGAAACTTACGTGAAAATAACTAAATTAGTAAAAACCAGTTTTCCATCAACATAGCCCAAATTCTTTGTCGCACATATCGTGAATCCAGATTTTGGCGCGAACCATCCCTCCTTACTAGTGCACGGGTGTATGCTAACCATTACACCACAACGATTTAGTACCTATGGAAAGGTTGTAATTCGTGAATTAATGATCATAAGCATCTTAGTTATAGGGAAATTTACAGGATATGAATCATAAAACCCTTTATTAATAAAAATGCGAAACCTGCAGGGGAAAACTAGTTATTTATTAGGAAATAATCGCATATAAGTTTTGCTTTAATAGCTTAAAGTTTCGGGTATAAAAGGCGAAATTTAATTTAAATAAATTAAGAGAAAATTGACATGACAATAAGACTTTGAAAAATTTATTTTACTACAAAAATGTTTTCAAGCCTGTTATATTTGTTATAGGTATGGCTGATATCATAGTTTGTTTCCCTCATTTCTTTTATTTCTTCCCACAGAGAGCCGAATTCAATCATCATGGTGCCAAAATCTAAAAATCACCAGTTTATTTTTAACAGAAATTAACACGGTGTATTCTACTTGTGAAGATAGCATTTTTAATTGTCGTGGGCTTATAAGCTCACTGCGTTTGACATAAATTGAGAGCTCTTAATTATATCAGGAGCACTAATAATCCTCGATAGTATAAGTTACATTCACTTAAAGTTTTCGCTTATAGTGGTACTGCATTTTTTCTTTGGGATTGTCCAAAACTCTATTGAATTCAACCTCCAAAGTTAAGGCTATAATAATAACGAAAGAAAAAACTGCAAAAGGAACTACCACTTTTGACTTATATGTTTTGATATAAAGCAGGTTCCACCATTTGAGGATTGTAGTGTGATACGACGACCGGCCCGTGGCCCTGGCAACACCGATCACATCAGTGTCTTGAACAGTTCGAAGTTGTAAAAACTTTTTTGATCCCGTGTGAATCCGTCTGCAGACTGTAACTCATGGCCCGTGAGTCATGGCTAGGTGTAAAGGAGCATGATATCTGTTGTATTCAGGTTGAAACCTTACATTTCAGCATTTATCTGTATCAGGTGTATTAATAAGTCAGTTTCCATCCGTCGAATGAACTTGCTGTCCTGCCGTATTTGTGGATGTATAATTTTAGGCGAGTACTATTTAATTTTCGTAGTCATTAATATTTTATGTACCTTTAAGAAATAATTCCACAACTTTTAACAAGGGTTCTCGTAAATAAACTATTATAATAATCACTGTGCGATAACTCCAAGACTAAGGAACATTAGTTTCTTCTTCCAAAATCTCCAATCCTTGCCTGTATCACCCATGGTATCAAAACAAACCGATTTATGCACAGCGACCGGCTAGCAACTTTACACTCCTTCACAAACAGTAGCTTCCCTTCAGGCGGTATCAAAACCGCCCAGAAACACAGACCCTTCTTTCCCCTTGCTGATAGAATTCCGCGCCGAGTATTGCTCACTCCACCCCCCTCCCCCTTCTGCCCCAAGGTCGGGCCAGCAGCACTTCCTTACTTCTCCTCCTGACGTCAGCACTTCAGGCGCAGCTCTCCCCCCATTCCACTACCCCAACTGTTCCCCGCACACGGCTGCGGGACCGACATGCATCGAGAGTGGAAAACTGCGTAAACGAGCTTCGACTTTATTCCATTTTCTCAGACAAATTAAATGGTGAAGAATTATTTTACTACAGCGATGTATTCACTAATAATGTTACTGTGTTACTAAAGAAAATATTATTATTTCGCTAAAGAAATGTTGCAGTAAACAAAGGGATTCGTACTGCATTTTCTTGCAGAGTTCATAATTTTTAATAATAGTTTTTACATGCCACTGACATAACTTTCACTACATCGACGAAGAACTAACTTTGAACTTTGCTCCCAAAAAAACATGTTATATTTAGATACTGTTTGGATATTGAGAAATATTAAAATACAAACTGGCTTGAAATGAGGCCGATCTTCTTAGTAGGGAGACTCTTTCAGGACAGCATATTTAAACCAACAAGGAAAATTTTTCTATATGTGACTAATGGTTGTAGCTTTTAGATTTTCCACAATAATGTAAATTTTCTGTTTTGCACAAATTTCTTCCCCCCTCCCCCTTTCCAAGAAAATAATTATCGGCTACTGACGTTTCATATCGGGGAAGGGGGGGGGATACAAATGGAGACTCGAGTGAAACTGCAGGCCACAATTTCTAACTACTGCTGGAAATTGGCGGGGGTAGGGAAAGGGTGGTGTACATATAACATAGCCTAGCGGCAGTTAGACAATACGAAAGTAAATAATTCGCGCAAACATAATTTTACCGCAGTCAGTGTGTATGGTGTCACGCGAAAACTGACGTGAGTTTTTGACTTACGTGCTTCGTTTTGCGGAACGAAGACAAAAATACACCTCGAACTATCCTGATCTTATCTAGATCAGATTCATTTTACTTCTGTGTGTTCGGTTAACACTTCTGCGAAATAATTTACCATCGTTTTCAACTCGATAACAATACTAGTTATTTAGGCTCCAGTTACTAACGGAAATGAAGGTACAAGGTCCTTAAGGATTGTGATGCCAATATAAGAGGTGTGGAATGATGAAGACAGCCTTGTACCCGAGCGAGTAGGATTTTCTCAAATAACTGGATCAGATTTTTTTTTTTTCTGCAGCTGGTAGTGAAACTTTGTTGGAATTAAAACTGTTGCTTCTTGCGCAATTTATTAAGGCACTTAATTGCATGGAACGAAAATAATTTAGGGAAGGGGAGGGTATAATTGCTATATCGTACCCAACAAAATGTTGGTGGTGTGGGAATGCAAGATACTTCAGTACTCCCTCTTCCCATTTCCCGTTCCTGCACTCTACCCCATCTATTTCGCAGTCTCACTCTTCTGTGCTCGTAGGATATCGCTGAGCAAAGAGAGAGATAGCGAGAGGATGATAGAAAGTGTGAGAGTAAGAGAGAGGGAGAGAGAGAAAGTGTATGTGTGTATTACTCAGATTTTCAATGTATGTTTCAACAATAACCAATGCAGTGATTTTCAATAGCATCGGTATGCACGTGCTAAGGCGAACAAAAACAACATTTCATCTTGAAATAAATGTTTCATCAACTCCTGCAGTTACAAATGATAAAATAGCGTTTCCCCAAAATCGTTTGGGATTGCGTCATACTTTAATTACTTATGTTGAACAACGCCTATATGACATCCATTTTATTTTTTTCGAAATCGTTCTTGATCGTCTTCCCTCTAGCTCCATATTTATTCTTTGCCGAGTGGTTTATCTGGTTATTTTTAACGTGAGCCTGTAAGAGATATGAAAAACGTATTCCAAAACCTTCATCCAGGCATGAATACTGATAATGCCAAATGATAAACGGTATATTTTATAGTCCTCTGTAACACATTAGATAAATCTCTGTTTTTATCGGCTTTGGCCTGTAGACTGCCTCAGAGCCCTATGCGCACATGATCCTTCCACAATTGCAATTAACCTGAGCCAAATATTCATTTCAGACGATTATAGTAATATTTATAATGTGATCCAGTAGTAACTGCTTTTCGGTTTCTGTGGATATTTTGTAACTTTTATGCCAGAAGGATAAGTTTTTTCCTATAGCATTTTCTTACAAGACAGAAAAATATTACTCACATAACTTTTGCCCTGTCTTGAATTGCTATGTAGTGCCTTTTTGTCATCTTGCTGCTAACATACAAGGCTAAAGCTTCGTAATCTGTAAATTTTGTACGTTCCGAGTAACTTGTTTTTTAATTTTAGTGGCTCGTTTTGACAAAAAAAGAAAAAGAAATGTGAACTCCTTAACAAAAACAGCAATTATTTTTTTTCTTTGAACTTTATACTTCCTCTTCTAGAATATTTCTTGGTAAATANTACGTCCATCAAATTTGTAACATGCTCGCTTCTGTCAGTAAATACTTTTCTTGTTCGTTCTGGTCGTGCATTTATGAGCGCGACGGAGACTCCGAATCTGATATTCCACGGACTGGCCATGCTTTACATATTTATAACATTTTTTTAGCCCCGACGCTTCGTCCACTTTAGAAATATCTGTCTACAAACATTTGCTGGAGATTTTGCTAGCCTTTTAGTGTTACATCTTGGTAGTTCTTACATGACCGTTTATTGTCACTGATGTCTCTTACTATCCCTCCCTTAAATACTATAAGCTTAATGTTTCAAAGAAGTAAATTGTCCCATAAGCAAAATTGTAAACATTTAGTTTATTAAATTTCAGCGAGATAAAAAAACAATATTGACAAGGGGCACTTAAATATATAACAAATAATTGTTGGAGGGAGTGTTAAACTAAAATAAACATAATTAAGATACAGTTAGAAACAATACAAACATGAAATAAAGAACAAATAACTGAAAGCAAAAAAAATATTATTTTTTCATACGTATTTCAACTGCAGATGTAGCCTTTTTATATGTACACATACATAAAAGTAATTATGACGAGCTACTAAAAGACTAGGATTATAATCACATAACGAATTGTCTAAAATACTTGATATTGACCTCTTGGCTACCGTAGTTCCTGATATAAGGCGTAAGACTAGTGCTCACAACATGTTATTCAGGGTACCAAAATTAATAGAAATTAGTGCATTCGTACTAGATATATGGCGTATAACACCAAAAGTATAACCCTGCCGCCTTGAAAATAAAAAGTGATTTACAAAAAATTTCGGTGGCCTTTCATAGACCCGTTTGCGTGCAGAATGTAGTAGAAATTGGCTGAGAAGATAGCGAGACGTAACATTTAAACACAATTTTAAGCTCACGTCTTTCAACATGGCATACTGTCATTATCAAATAAATAGTTTAATAATCACACACAATAAGAAATGCTTACATACCAAGTTGAGTTGAAGTTTGTTTAATTGTTCCAGAGGTGTAGTATGAAACACAAATTTATGCGACGTTGCCATTTCGAAAAAAAATTAACTTATTCTTTTAAAACTACCTAACACATGCTGCCAGTAATAGTTCCATCGGAATGGTATTTTTTGTATTCTTTTCGGTAATTTCTGAAATGTGGTTGGTGTTACAGTGCTTCATATTCCACTTGGTGCTCTCTCACAAAATGGCGGACAACAAGTCAAGAATAAATTAAAATAAAACGTGCTGAATTACTGCCAACATACAAATATATTCTGAAATAAATATAATTTTTAGGTATAAATCGCATAGTAACACATTTAAAAGGGTGCTAATTTCGAAATATGTATTTGATTAACTAAAATATTATAATATTTTGGTAGCGTACCACAGCTGTACTAAATGCTATACTTTATAGCAGGCATAATTAAAGTATTTCCAAGATATAGAGCAAGAGCTTTATTTTCAGGTGGTGCTATCTTTTTAAATTGCTGGCAAAAGAGGCTGTGAATCAGAATGTTTAATGTTAGCAAAGTACTGCCAGCATACCAAGTTTGGAAAAATGTTATTCTTTTTGGTAACCATTGAATGTAAACTTTAAATACATACAGTATATGGCCACCATGATAAAAAGTAATTGACAAAAAGTACAAAAAGTACTTATATAGGTTTAAGTAAAAAACTAAAAACAAGTTAAATATTTGTAAACATCATAAAAATGATCTATTCAGCAATTGACGCAAATGAAATTATACGTAGTATGCTATACAGTATTTACTGTCACTACTAGCATTCACATAACTGTATATATAGTTTAATTTAAGAAAGATTTTACTTAGCCAGAGTTGAGGCCTTCCAATGGATGAACATGAAGATTATTTTTTTCACTTTATTTGGTTCGTTTTTATCTATAATTATAAAACTGTACTTGTTTCCATTATTTTTACACTGTTTCGATATTTTTCTAAAAATAATTTCGTAGCATTTCGCTTGTTTTAGTTGTTTTACACTATAGTTCGTTTCCACAAAGTTTTTTATTTCGCATTATTTTGTTGTTTATTTTATTTCTTTCGTTTTCATTCAGTTTAGTTCATTTTCCCTGACTTAGAATTTTTTCACTCTTTTTTTACATGTTCACTTATTTTTGATACATTTTGCTTGCATGTGTTGCTTTTTACTCAATTTTGATAGAGTTCACATGTTCTCATTATTCTTCACTTTATTTTAGTTTTTTTTTTCAATCAACACTCATTCGTTTTATTCATATTAGTAATATTATATATATATTTTTTTTCGTTATTTTCACATGGTTGGCTAGTATTGTTAATTCTCAATATTCTGTATATTTCACCAAGTGGGCAAGTATTGATACTGCCAAAGTCGGAGGGCTTAAAATTTTAGGCTCATCTGTTGGAAGGCCTCCAACTCAGGCGCACTATAGATTAAATAACGATTATTTCTCATTATAATCTTAACATATACATACAACTGTGTGAACGCAACTAGTTACATTAAATATACCTTACTTGTTTTTAGGTGAATGTCTACAATAATTTTCTTTACGATGACTTTTATAAATAAAAAACTTATTTTTCACTTTTAAATTCAAACTACCATCTAAAAGTTATAGTACATATGCACTTTGTGTCGTAGCCTGATTTTTTGTTAAATTATTTTCTTTTTTCTCCTTTTTTTTTAGTTTTCAGGGTTCTTTAACTCTCTAAGGAAAACCAAAATCCTTGTAGGATAGCTCGTTTGTCCGCTTAGAATAGTATGTTAACCGGCTGTACTACAATAAACAAGATGAAGTCTTGTGATTTATTTTATACAGTATGATGTAAACAATTACCCAAAATCAATAAAAATCAGAAACATCATGGCATGTAGTTGTTTTTGGCATTAACTTAGTATAGCATTGCCGGTGGTACCAAGTTTTGTATTCACAAACATTATCACATAGAAGAACTATTTAGACGTTCGCCTACTTTTTTTAAATTATTGACATAACAGTAATGTAACCAAAGAGTCTCGTTGAAATATAAATGTCTTCCCACGTAAGCCTGTCCATCAGTAATGAACGAAAGTAGGTGGAAGTACGTCATAAAAGTAACGCAAGCAAAGAGTGTCATTGCAAACCCAAGACTACTCCTCTGACCCGGCACAAGCCAGTACGTCAATAATGTATGTAAGCTAGTTATTCGAAGCCATTGGTGTTTTAGCCGTCATTCCAGGCCCACTAGTGTGGGTGGGCCTGGTCGGATGATCTGGTTGATTGGTCTGGTCGGCTGGTTTGGACTATGTTCAACCTTCGGGACTCGTATACACACTGGCACTCGGAACACTCTACTGATTCACTGCAATAATTCTAACAATACTTAAACTACTGAATGTTCGTCTCTGCTCAGTATTATACAATTTACATTGTGCGAATTCATTCGAAACATTTTTTCGGGTCATGTTCCGAGGCTCGCAGCTTGCTTCTCGAAATACCTGACAATGAGTTTCCTGTCATGTCTCGATAAATACGACACTATTCATGGTGTGATTCGTAATGGCGTACGTGTTTCGCTAAATGCTTCGCGACATGATTTATAAATGAAATGTGTTTCGTGATGTTTATTTTTCTTTTGCAAAATACTTTGTGGCATGATGCTGACTTGCGATTTACTTCGCAAAACGATTTGCGACTTGCGGAGTATTTCGAGAAATACTACTGACTCTGCAACATAGTTTGTGATATGCACTCTATGATGTTTAGCGCAATATTTTTTGTGAAGTGCTTCACAATGGGATTAGTGTTACACGAAGTGTTTCGAGACCAGTTGACATCGTCGGATGTAATGACCGGTCAGTATGTTTGGTATGGCTGGACGTTATTTCCGATCGGTCTAGTCGGTTGGTTTTGTTGATCGAGTGATGTGAATGGTACATTTTTATGGTTGGTTGGTATGGTAGGTTTGTATGGTCAACTGGTATGGGTGGTCGGTAAGTTTGGTTGATCTTGACATTCAGCATGGTCTGTTGGTATGCAATTGTATGGGTTATCGGTATGGATGGTTTTATGGCTGGTCGGTCTTATTGGTGGGTATGTCTGATTGGTCTGGTTGGTTGGTCTTCTTGGTCATTTTGTTCGGTTTGTTGTTGATAAGTCTGGTAGGTTTGATAGGCCTGGTCGGTCGCTCTGGTTGATTGGTATGTCCGTATATCTGAATG
The DNA here is from genome assembly GCA_002778355.1 of Clitarchus hookeri. Lineage (NCBI taxonomy): Eukaryota > Metazoa > Arthropoda > Insecta > Phasmatodea > Phasmatidae > Clitarchus > Clitarchus hookeri. The sequence continues at coordinate 180,841 of NQII01001252.1, forward strand.
TTTATATGGCTGGTGTGTTTTTGATTAGTGTGTTATTGGCCATGGTGGATAAGGTTAGCAGTAAAAACACTGCAGCATTTTCACTGAACTGAATTAGTAATGGTAAGATAGGATTTTCTAATAAGTGTGAGTTCTATGAATTAATTGTGTCTTAGGGAGTCAACTAACTTATTAAACGGAATAGGGCCTAGCACAACATATCGTCTTTTGAGTCGAGAGGTTACCATGAAGTCTGAATTTGGTGCTCCGATCTCCAGCAGTTGGGCATTAGCAACCAATTATGATTATAATATGACTTAGGGTCTAACATGGCAATGCTTTTTGAGGTCGGGAGTGTTATGTACGATCTGATTGTGGTTATTTCCTCAATGGTTATGAAATAGTGACCAACTATGCTTATTAAATGGCTTCGGGCATAATGTGCAATAAATATCATCTTGTCATGGCTTGGGGGTGTTACCTGCACTCTGAATTTGGTGACTATCCCATTATTTCGTAAAATGGCAGCCAAATAAGATTAAAAATACTTAGTGTCTAGTATTGCATAAGTATAGTCATTTTCGCGGCTGGGAGTTTTACCTATGCTATACAATTAGTGAACTGCTATGCTTATAAATAGGGTTAGGCCAAATTTTATATATCTTCTTGTTATGGCATTTGCTAAGTTTCAAGCCCGTAACCTAAATGGTTGCCGAACTAAGGGTGGCAATGGCTTTAAGTTGGTATTTTCTGGGGGTCATCATATGCTCATAACATTACTTCAGATGAGATGGTCTCTACCTGTATGTCGGACTCTGTTTTGTCACACAAACGCAATAATTACTTTCAAATAGTCGAGTAGTATACCCAAGTCAATGCAGATACTTGCAATAATGATTACTTTCAAATACCCAAATAGCATACATATGCCAATATGACAGAAAGTCAAACAAATAAATAATTTTTATTTTCTGACATTTTGTAAGACTTGTATTTCAGGAAAGTGCGCTGTAGGCGCGACGTGGCCTCTAGTGTTGCTGAGGTGAAAACGTCATAATTCTTTAGCACCCGCAACGGTTTTTAGCTTTTAATTCCCCTTGGGTTGCAGCTCTTTGTCCATCTTCTCCCCTCCCAGGCATGCACAGGTCGTAGAATTTCATTCATTCTTGTTGTTGTTAAGTTTTCTGGGTCGGGACACTTTTATTTCTGGTGGCCGGCGTGTAAGTTCAGGTGGGTCTTCAAAGCGGTGTCTAAAGAATTTCAGTAATTTAGATTTTTCAGTAGCATACAGCCTGTTAGCTCTTCGGTGCTTGATGTAGCTTGTTTACTTTCAAACTTCATTGCCTTCTGGCCACTTTGAAATTATGTTTAGGTATAACTTGCTCGTAAGCCGCTTCATGGGATTCGAGACCTCGTCTGTGATTATTTTTGCGATTTGCTTACTGATTCTGAACTGCTTTTCCACATATAATATTTATAGGTACCTTTTTTTTTAAAGAGGAAGTTAAATTATTTGCTTAAAATGGTGTTGCGATTGTTACGTATTTTGTGCGGCGCTAAATGCAAGCTACAGTCGGTTCACGACTGGAAGAAACTTTTGAAAATCAACCTTTGAAAAAACACCCTAGCCGTTAGCTACATGCATATAACATTACAAACAGCGGCGAGCGCGGATACAGTTATGCCGTTAGGTTGCCAGCACAAAGAGAGGAAATAGTTCGAAAGTTTTAACGTAATTGTTAATTTATCGCTTACAAATGGGTTTCGAAAAGACTTGTATCTTATTATGCCAATTATTAATGACGTGATGCTAACGTATTTAGATTTCAATATTTCTTGTTTACTCACATGATCCCGCTCAAGGTGAAAGTAGAGCGGCCATTTGTTTACAAACCTTCGTTCCGTGTGTTGTTGGCAAGATGTGGTTGACACACGTGCCAGAGAATTTGTACGATTTCATGTTTAACCTATAATAATTCGTTTATCGGTTTTTTTTTTACTAATATCCGCTTTTTATTATTTCTCGTTGTGCCGATTCCTTTCGTTTCTGATATCTGTATAAGAGATTACTCGTAGTGCGTTCTCATGTGTTTAATATTTTTAAAATTTATTTCAGGTTTGCTTAAAATTTTATTTACTGTATTTTACGTTATATGTTGCGGTAGTTTTTGTGTGCAGTCATGAGTTCTAGCAAGGTGAAGAAAAGAAAAGTCACCACTCACCAACGCCAACAGGACATCATTAACCTCACCGAATCATTGTATTCCTTAATCAGGCGAGGGGAAATGAAACCCTGTAACGTCGCGGAAAGAGCGGCAGAAATGTTGAAACGCTCCAGATCCACAGTTCTAAGGTGTGTTAAAATATATGTAGTATTAACCATTGCGTTTGCAAGTTGTGTGTGTTAAGGTCAATTATGTTGGCCTACGAAATGTGTTAACAAGAACATAAAGAAAATTAGTTAATAACTTGATAACGTTGTCGAACGTTGTCTACGTGTCTTTTTAACCTTTTATTTAGGTAATTATTAATTTTAGAGGCTTTTCTGTAAAAATAAAATAATCCACTCTACTAATGATGTAGAACACGAATATACGAGGGGCATTAACGTCCGACTAATTTCGTAACATTTGCCTCTATAATNTTAAGATTCTGAAGAAACAGCTTGTTTTGTATTTAGAAGTTACATTGTGGCATTAATTGCCATTGTTATACATCACTAAATAGATTACAGTCGATATAACTGGAACTTCCCCTACTATTAAACATATCTGTATCACTTCACTAAACACGAGAGGACATCGTAATCGATGAAATCGCCGTCATAATCTTTTAAGAAAACAATTGTGTATTAATGCATTTCCCCAACACAGCTGTTCTACAGCAATTGTCTTTTAGTTATTGTAAATTATCAGTGTCATATTTTTTACGTTCAGTGCTACATAGCCAACCTAATTTGCATAATTTAAAAAGGACCATAATTCAGTTTCTGGGTCAACTACAGTTATTGATACCAAAAACATACAAAGGTCTTCGTCATGGACAATGCACCATTTCACAGAACACAGGTGTGAGCTCCAACATTTTGTTTTTGAATAAATAAAATATTCATATTGTTTGTGACATGTTAGATTCTGTGCTAGTCAACACAGATCAGGAAAACAGTTTCATGTAATATAATACAAAGTTTAAGAATGCTGAGCACAGTAGTTATAAAAGTTTATATTTTGGAAAGAATTGTGCTTAATTCAAACATTCTATACAACAGA
>NQII01001252.1:185264-467694 GCA_002778355.1 Clitarchus hookeri
CGAAACATCAAATTTTTAATACTCACATTTTGGGTTTATAGAATGAAATGTTTTTCGCTTGCATCACATATTCTTTTGTGTGAAATTCTCAAGATTAAAAACTTTACGCTTGTGAAATATCCATTAATAATATATGCATGACTTGTATAATGGGTGCGTGCATGTATGAACACATGTACACACGCAGTGGAATGTAAACATTGTATGTAAACATTACCATGTGACTGCCACATGGCAATGTTTGTTTACATTTGGCGGAAGGATACGAAATGGGCTTGAAAATAGATCTTTAGCAGGGCTTCAAGAAAGTCTCTTCCAGTCGTGAACTGACTATAGATAGTATTGGCGGTACGGGCCGCCTAGTTTTTAGGAACCTTAGGTGTGATTCTTTCTGATATTTTAATGTGTGTGTTTTTATGACGCCTGGACTTTGTCAGGGTCATGATTTGGTTACCTGAGTCGTCGTTTTATGATGCTTTCGCTGCAACGCAACAATAGGAGATGTTTTTTTTTTCCGGCGCTGGTTGTTTTTAAATATAATTTATTTAGTCATGGTTGTGCGTGGCTATTTCCAATGTTGAGTATTTCATTGGATGGTGTTATTACTTGTCTACATTGCCAATAGCGCATGTCCCTTTTTAATTTTTGTGTCAATTGTAGTTTTTATGTATAATCGTAAGAATAGGTTTTTTAAACGAATGGTTTCTTAGGCGCTTTTTGCTCAGTCACGTCATATGCGCATATTTTCCTTTTATTTGATTGTTTTGGTTCGTTGTAATGATTGTACGGCAGGGCGTAATTTTAAACGTTTCAATAATTTAGAACTTTACATATATGTTCTATAAAACCTTTTGATAATTTAATTGGGTCTTTATATTTATAATGTAATTGTTCCTTGTATCAATTGCACATTACAATGAAAGATAAGGTTGTAAATTAAGTGTGTAAAAGTACTTAAAGAGTATTAATGCTTATAGTGACAAATCCAGTATGGCATCGAGCGACTGGAACAAAGATGATGCAGTGCATTATTGTATATTTGTGACAATATGTACGAATTAGTGTCGAAAATATGCATCTAACAATCTGCTTCGGGTTATCACTGACTCTGTCGGATTTATTAAATGAAAATGATTGATTAATTAGCAAACAGATATCCACGCTATTAGCTGAAGGTGAAAGACAAGGGAGAGCTCTATAAGGTTTCACAATACTCTCTGTATAATTTCGTTATGAATTTATACAATAAAGTGATTATTTTAATTGATCAACTTATGTTTTGAAATAATATATTAACTTTTTATAGTAAATTTGTTTGCATGTAGTATCTGTACGAAAACAATGGAGAGTCTTCTGAATAATTAATCTATATTATCTGTTGGGTTTTAGTTTAAATTTGAACGGAAATAAGTTAATAAATTTAACTTAATTGATTAAAAAACATTTTGATGTAGTAACCAATTGTAAAAACATGCCAAACAAAACCTGCAAATTTTTTTTTGCTCTGTTTATTATGAAAAATTTATAATTACTTTAATTTTATTGGAATTCCTAGTGAGAATTCGTAAATATATATACTTAATACATCAGATAAACATAGTTGGCAGAATATTTACAACACATTCCTTTTACATGTAGGTGCACACGTGAATGAAAAAAGAAGGCCAAAAGAGGGGTAGGTATTGTGGGAATACGAGTGAGTGGTATTTGGTGGAGGCAAAGGTAATGGTGGTGTAGTGGAGGAAATTGGGTGAGTCGAGCTACGAGTAAAATGTGGGAAAGAGAGGGATTGGTAGTTGGGGATGGAGAAAAAACTGTAGATTGGGGGTATCACCTTAAGCCAGTGATCGAGTGGTCGGTCAGTCGCCTGCTAGGTGTGGTTATGGAAGGGAGAGCTCTGTCATCTTTAAAAGTCGTACCCTAAACCTCCAAAATGAAAGTTTTTGTAAATTAGTTTTTCAAAATCTGCTGTTTTCAATTTTTTAAATTAAAATTTTTTTTTGAATGTTTATATGTTTTGGATTTTCACATTTTCACAAATGTTTAACTTGAAGGCCATCCCAAGTTCACTCTGGGATCATGATCACCCCAAGTCATGTTCATATGCAACCAACATTGCCGCAGTCCGAGGTCATTGAGCTAGCACCACGTACCACCTTTACATTCCATGCTGCCCACATTAAAATACGTAGTCCCTGTAGCCCCATATTCAATCAATTAGGGTGTTTTAAAACAGGTATTTATAAAAGGTTAGAAAAATGCCACATTATATGCGAAATTAAAGTTAATCTTAGATTCTTGGTGTTTCAAAATATATTTACAAATATGTATATAGCTAAATATGCATAATTTTTAATGTTACAGCTAAAACTAAAGTAATAATAAACAAACTTCGTAACTCCATGATAATATTATCATTACAGAGTGGTTATAAAACGATAAAGGGTCTATTTTAGAATATTTGAAAAAATAGAGTTTATCAATTTTTATTGTTAAACAAGGATGGTAAATAAATGCCCATGTATAAAACATCCTGTATAAAACTGGCTACATTGGAGTTACGATGTATGCTAATTACTGTAACGATATAAAGGATGAGTATAAAAGAATACCCCAAATTCGAAGGTCTATAATATCAAAACCAAACAACCTACAACCTCGTTCGACCAATCAAATGAACCGCGGAGTTGTGAAGTTTGTATACCATATCTTCATAATTGTTTAATGTGACCACCATGAGCGGCCTGAACGACATCTACGACATAATCAAATTCGTTCCACACTCTTGTCAGCATGTCCAGTGTTACGGTTTGGAAGGCGTCCGTAATGATCGTTTTGAGGTCGTCAATGTTAGCCAGCAATGGTGGATAAAACACTTGTTACTTTATGTACCCCGATAGAAAAAATCGCACGGGATAAGATTAGGACTTCTTGGGGGCCATTTATGAANCACTTGTTACTTTATGTACCCCGATAGAAAAAATCGCACGGGATAAGATTAGGACTTCTTGGGGGCCATTTATGAAGAGAATGGTCACCAGCTGCTCCTCGACCAATCCAGCGTTGCGGCATCGTCTTCTTCAGGTATCCGCGAACAGCTAGGTGCCAATGGGGTGGCGCACCATCCTGCTGGAAAATGAAGTCCCCNTCAGGTATCCGCGAACAGCTAGGTGCCAATGGGGTGGCGCACCATCCTGCTGGAAAATGAAGTCCCCCGCCACCTATTCTTACTGAGGAAACAACCACTCTGTAAGAATGTCCAAATAAGGGATTCCAGTAACAGTGGGCCTGTGAAAAAATAAAGGGCCGAAAACATTGTCTTTGGATAGAGCTCACAACATGTTCACTTTGGGGGAAGCGCGCTCGTGTTCGGTGGTCTCATGTGGAGGCTCCTGACCCCATATCCGCACATTGCGCCGGTTCACCACACAATTTGAATGGAACTTCGCTTCATCTCTAAAAACCAGCTTAGACATGAAGGAATCGTCTACCTCGTTCAGAGCGAGAACGAACGCGCAGAAATCACGTCTCAGTTCTTTATCCCTTTCGGTAATAGCCCGTACAAGCTGTAACCTGTATGGTTTGTACAGCAATCGCTTTCACAACACTGTCCATACCATTGATTGAGGGATTCGCATTTCCCGGCTAGCTTGTCGAGATGATTTTGTCGGACAGCGAACGAACGCATGTTGAATCCGTTGCACATTCTCTTCGGACACACATGGCCGCCCGGAAGTTTTGCCTTTGCTAAGGCACCCTATGTCACGGAACTGATGAAACCAACGTACGATACTCCACCTATCGGGAGGACGACGCCCGTATTTGTGACGGAATTCACGTTGAACAGTCGTAACCGATTCACATTTAGCAAACTGAATAACACAGAACGCCATCTGTTGTTCCGTAGCCATCGTGATGCGGACTAACACACACCACACGCTCATAGTGCGACGATAGACGCTCCCAGTGTCATCTCTCGGCACAGAAAGGAAACATCAGACCTTCCCCTTCACATTGACGTGTCGAATGCGAGATCACTTCCTCCTCATCACCTCAAACCGAGCGTTACGAACGCCATCCAAACCGTAACACCGGACATGCTGACAAGATCGTGGAACGAGTTTGATTATCGCGTAGATGTCGTTCAGACCGCTCATGGTGGTCACATTGAACATTTATGAATGTATAGTAAACCAACTTCATGGTTCCACGGTTCATTCGATTGGTCAATCAAGTTTGTAGATTGTTTGGTTTTGTTTTTATAGACCTGCAAAGTTGGGGTATTATTTTATACTCACGCTGTATGAGAAGCAAAGAAAAATTTTAACACTTACACCTCTTATGTATGCTGGAATGGTCATTTCTACAGACAGCCTCAAAGGCATCTGGTATGATGGAAGAATTACCACACGGATGTGTCCTGACCAATCTCCGTTATCGTTTTGTTCGTAAGTGAAGACTGATGGGCAAGGAGACTTTGGCACGCCTTCAGTTTGCGCCATAATTGCTTTGATGCTGAAGATGAACATCATGATGGAGTTGATATTCATTTTTAAAAGTAGCTTCTGTCACGCTGAAAAAAAAGGACAATTTTTTTTATATTTTTAACGGTGTATGGAAACTTTGTAAATCATGCAGACATTCAAGCCAAAATTTACTCTCTAAACCTAACAAATAGTGGTTTTGACTTTTTATATATATATATCTTGGAATGTTGTCATAATTTATCTTTGTACACAACGAAAGATGACTTCTTACGGGGACAATATACTTTCAAATTAGCAGCATTCATGTATACAAGTAGAGTTGAGATATTTGGGTGGCTCTTAAAAACGGGAGCCGTTGAGGGTGAAATGTGGTGGAATGGAGCAGCGCCGGAATGCAAAGGCGGGGAAACGGGAGATCCCCGAGAAAACACGNTGAGGGTGAAATGTGGTGGAATGGAGCAGCGCCGGAATGCAAAGGCGGGGAAACGGGAGATCCCCGAGAAAACACGCCAACCAGGGGCATCGTCAGGCACGATTCCCATTTGTGAAAATCCGGGAGTGACACAGCCGGGGATTGAACCCGGTTCACCTTGGTGAGAGGCGATCAGTCTAACCGCTAAGTCACCGCGGCCCCTTCAATGATACAAGTTTGTGTGACCGCGTGGTGGAAAACATTTAATAATTTTACCAAATCTACCAAAACTTTGTATATGTCTGCTCTGTTGTCAGCACTGCTGCCCAAATTCTATAATTCCATGAGTAAAGGGTGAGTCGACTTAGATGATAACCTCGAATATTTCCGGAAACGTTGAAGATATCATTATCCTCTTTTCACCCAGATGAATTTTAATTAATACCTCACTAAACGACGTGTNTCCGGAAACGTTGAAGATATCATTATCCTCTTTTCACCCAGATGAATTTTAATTAATACCTCACTAAACGACGTGTAGCGTAGCATCATATCAATGTTACATATAGAGATATCGATATGAACTTGTGTTTATAAAATGGAAATACAGTAATTTCTGCTGCTGGCTACGTCGAGCTAAAAGAGACGACTTTAACTCCAAAATTNGTTTATAAAATGGAAATACAGTAATTTCTGCTGCTGGCTACGTCGAGCTAAAAGAGACGACTTTAACTCCAAAATTGGATAAGTAATTTCGGAGAAAGTATAGTACGTAGAACGTAGGATTTCTCTGGTTGTACCATCAGACTGCGCGCCGTCTCATGCGGACGTTCGTGATATCATACCTAAAAGGAAATACGTCGTAACGCATCACGCAAAATGGGATGTTGCACTACCGCGATACCGATATAAAAGAGACAGTGAGGACATGTAGCTCTGTATTCCAGCTCTGGAGCGATAGTGTGTTGAGTGCTGTGGAGTGTGAAGAAAATGTCGTTCAAGAACCAAGATAATNGTATTCCAGCTCTGGAGCGATAGTGTGTTGAGTGCTGTGGAGTGTGAAGAAAATGTCGTTCAAGAACCAAGATAAAATGTTTATGCTACTTCTTTACTGATGATACAGAAGAAACGCGACAAGAACAGTTGCGTTATACGAACAACGATATACAGAGAGGCAGTATCCATCAATCATGGCAATTTTGCGACTGTGCAAGAAATGTTTATAGGAAGGGCACTGGAACGCNGTATTCCAGCTCTGGAGCGATAGTGTGTTGAGTGCTGTGGAGTGTGAAGAAAATGTCGTTCAAGAACCAAGATAATATGTATATGCTACTTCTTTACTGATGATACAGAAGAAACGCGACAAGAACAGTTGAGTTATACGAACAACGATATCCNATGATACAGAAGAAACGCGACAAGAACAGTTGAGTTATACGAACAACGATATCCAGAGAGGCAGTATCCATCAATCATGGCAATTTTGCGACTGTGCAAGAAATGTTTATAGGAAGGGCACTGGAACGCTACGCTGAGGGTCAGGGGCAGGTCTACAAGGAGCCGTGTGAAATAAATAGATGTTATGACAGCTGTTGCTTATAACCCACATGTTAGCTACAGAGGTGTTGCAAGTGGCTCTGGAATAAATCAGTCCAGCGCAATTCACATTTTGCTCACACAAACAGATTCCATCCGTATTATGCGTCACTTCACCAGCAACATGACCAGGCGGGATTACGGACGACGCATGGAATTCTGTCGCGCGCTTCTGATGCGGTATCAGGAGAATAGGTTCTTTCTTCAAAGAATTCTGTTTACCGACGAAGCAACATTCATCAAACATGGTGTTATGAATTAGCTTTAAGGTCAATTCATACCTGAAAGGGGATATGAGCATAGCTAAATGATGAGTAATGTTTAGGTAGAACTCAACAGTATAAGATGGGAGTTATTGAACATATGGATTATACAATAACTATTTACGTGACCATTGATAGGGAGAGCTTAAATGGAATACCAAGATGCTAAGTAATTATATTAAATTTTATTACCGTACGCCACTACAATTACAATCTAATTGGAAAGTCCCCACCTTGTTCATGTTGCCAGAGGTTGAATCTAGGAGGTGGTAAACGACGGCCGGACACACCCATCCCCACGTCTTCTTGGTTCGCTGCCCCAATGATAGAATATGCCGCTCCCAGTGTTATGCTGGCCTATATAGAGAGGGTTGTTTAATATTTTCGGCTCCGTTTACTGGCTGGAAGAGGAGGTTTCTGCAACTGCCTTTCACAAGGTATTACTGCAATCACACTCGTGCCCTGGTTCAATTTCTGAAGGTGTGATCAAGCAGCCCATCTAGCAAAGGCCTGATCATTTCATAATATCTCCCCCAATGTTCACTAGTGAAATGCCGTAATCTCGCCCTAGAATCCGTGGGTTTTTGTTTTTCTGCGATTTCCTGTTTCAATGGAGGGAGGACATAATTTAACTCGAAAATTTAAAAACTTAATTGACATTCTATCTGCCAGTACGGGACACGCACAACACAATCAGAGCACACAGTTATCTCTACAGTTAAATAACCAGAGTACCGTTCATGAATAACTGACCGAAAGTACACACAATAACAGGCATTTAACCAGAGGGTATTTACAAAATTTACTGTCTACATCAACATTTCAGCTTAGAGTACACGAATACGAACATGAATATCTAGAACCATGCTCTCAGAGAATTAGTAACACTTATCAGAATTTATACACTACCATTTCAGAAGATAGTACACAAACAGAATTACACTCTAGTGAAAATCCTACACAACATAACCGCAAAAACAATACGGAAGTAATGGCGAATACACAACCCGTTTGTTCATGTTGTTTTGCAACAGCCAGGAAATATAGAAACATTTCATGGGAACATTTCATGGGATTTCAGAGCAGGATGTAGCAGAATGTTTTGGAAATTTTGAAAAGTGTTACGAAATTAATGATTGTTATGAAACTAGTAAAATAAAGAGGTTACAGTTCCACTTAGGGGGGCCAGCAAAAAAAGTATATCACAACATAATTGCAACAGCTTAACAACAACTTACGTGTAATTATATTGTGCAGCAGCTAACACAATTTTTTGCAACAGATGCAAATAGGGTACACTAAAAAAACTGCTCTACTCAAAAAGACATCAACCTTGTGAATCGGCAATATTACACAATCAAGAAATATTATATTTAGTTCAGAAACTAAAACCAATTATGCCAGAGGAGGAAATATTGGAGATAATATGGAATTCTTTCTTGCCATCGGTTGTGGATTAACTCATTGTTATGAATAACCCACCATTAGTAGCCATTCAAAACAATATCACACAGATTGAAACAGAACTTTTGAAATACAAACACAATGTAGAAAACAAGGCAACTACCATCTCCTCTGATATACATAAAGAGATGCGAGCAATTAAGAAGGATNCAAACACAATGTAGAAAACAAGGCAACTACCATCTCCTCTGATATACATAAAGAGATGCGAGCAATTAAGAAGGAAATCAACAAACGGGCACTGAAAGAAACAAAAAGTCAGACAGACAACACAAAATCACAGAGTAATAAAAACGTATTTTAACATCGCCACGAAAATAAGCGTAAAGTTCGAAAAAATTATATACTACCAAAACAAAGTTTTTACCCTCAGAACACATGCCACCATTATCCTATCAACAAGGCGTTACAATAACTTTTACATGGCACACTGATATTTCAGTATGCTTCAAAGTATTTAAAAGGAAACATGCAACACAAGACTCCAAAATAAGGGATGCAACAGAAATGGAAACTTTAGGGACATAAAATCAGACACACGAATGACAATAAAAAACAAACAAGATATAAAATATAGATTAAAACAGACCAGTAAGAAGTTATTTGCAGAACGAAATGTAGATAACATAAATTTTATGGCACTCACAGATGACATATGTCTACACCGAAAATCACTGTTCATAGCAATAAACAACAATTTATTGCACTTCTAGACACAGTATGCAGTAAATCATGCATAGCGGAAACAATAGCACTCAAGCAGAAACTGAAAACTATATAACACAATATAAATCTTATGGCAGCAACTGAATAATTACCCTCCCCAAAATTTTACACGACAATGACATTTCAAATTTCAGGATACACATTCAAACACGACTTCCTAGTCATAGAAAATTTACAAACTTGCATCATATTAGGGTGCGATTTCATTAGTCGTCATCAGCTAATACCGCGCTTACANCAAACACAATGTAGAAAACAAGGCAACTACCATCTCCTCTGATATACATAAAGAGATGCGAGCAATTAAGAAGGATATCAACAAACTGGCACTGAAAGAAACAAAAAGTCAGACAGACAACACAAAATCACAGAGTAATAAAAACGTATTTTAACATCGCCACGAAAATAAGCGTAAAGTTCGAAAAAATTATATACTACCAAAACAAAGTTTTTACTCTCAGAACACATGCCACCATTATCCTATCAACAAGGCGTTACAATAACTTTTACATGGCACACTGATATTTCAGTATGCTTCAAAGTATTTAAAAGGAAACATGCAACACAAGACTCCAAAATAAGGGATGCAACAGAAATGGAAACTTTAGGGACATAAAATCAGACACACGAATGACAATAAAAAACAAACAAGATATAAAATATAGATTAAAACAGACCAGTAAGAAGTTATTTGCAGAACGAAATGTAGATAACATAAATTTTATGGCACTCACAGATGACATATGTCTACACCGAAAATCACTGTTCATAGCAATAAACAACAATTTATTGCACTTCTAGACACAGTATGCAGTAAATCATGCATAGCGGAAACAATAGCACTCAAGCAGAAACTGAAAACTATATAACACAATATAAATCTTATGGCAGCAACTGAATAATTACNAGGAAACAATAGCACTCAAGCAGAAACTGAAAACTATATAACACAATATAAATCTTATGGCAGCAACTGAATAATTACCCTCCCCAAAATTTTACACGACAATGACATTTCAAATTTCAGGATACACATTCAAACACGACTTCCTAATCATAGAAAATTTACAAACTTGCATCATATTAGGGTGCGATTTCATTAGTCGTCATCAGCTAATACCGCGCTTACANTCATAGAAAATTTACAAACTTGCATCATATTAGGGTGCGATTTCATTAGTCGTCATCAGCTAATACCGCGCTTACAAGACAACATTGCCACCCTTAGATATAAACACGACCAAATTAACGCTGTACCCCTTATAGACGAATTAGACCCCCTACACAATAATTTAACACTTCAAGTAATTCAGAAACTAGTAAATTTTGAAACAGAAGAACAAGATTTGCCAATGAAAAAAAAAATACAGCTTTACTACTAGAACAGAAATTACAAATTCAAAAGCAACTGAAACAATATGAGGACATATTTGCATATAAATTAACAGGTCTCACAGAAACGGAAAAAAATTAAATAAATATTTAACTTACTACAAATAAACCAATACATTGCAAACTATATAGACTTGTTCCAAAAATACGCGAGGCTATAAAGGAATTAATTCAACAAATGGTAGAGGCAAAAATAATCGAGCCTTCCACAAGTCATTATGCAGCTTCTTGCCTCGTTGTACCAAAGTAAGATGGCAGTATTCGTTTTCTTAGTGATTTCCGTGCTTTGAACGTATATATTAAACAGGAAAATTACTCACTACCACGAACAGACGATATACTTCCAGTCATTCAGAACACAAAATATATTACTAGCCTTGATATGTTCAGCGGATTCTATACGATTCCGGTCAAAAAGAAAGATAGACATAAATTAGCCTTCGGCATATACCAAATAGAATTAATACAGTATTGCCGTATGGCGATGGAAATGTCCTGTAATCAACGATTTGTTCAAAATTTCGTAGACATCCTTGTAGGAGACATACGTTGGAATACTGTAGTTTGCTATGCAGACGACATTTTTGTGTTGGCGATACTTCTGAGGAGCACATTAAAAATTTTGAAGAAGTTTTTATAAAAATGAGAGAGTTTAAAGTTAAAAAAATTAAACGAAATGTCAATTTGCTAAACAAGAACTAACCATTTTAGGGCACATACTCACACCACAAGACTTATTTCCTGATCCAGGGAAAACGCAAGCAATTTCAGAGATGCCACCACCCAAGACAATAAAACTATTACGCTCATTCCTTGGACTCACGTATTACTTGTGTAAATTGATTAAAAACTACTCAGAAATTGCACAACCTCTTACAGAACACACAAAAAATAACAGACAATTCACCTGGGAAACTCCACAGCAAACAGCGTTTCAAAATTTTAAAGAAGCCATTTCTACGGCTCCTCCAATAGCACCGTTCAGAGACGACAGGGAAACAATTCTGGTGTGAGATGCATTAAAAACAGCGATCGGAGGAGTCCTGCTTCAACAAGACCCTAACGGAACAAGATATATAGCCTATGCATCACGAACACAACACGATTATTCAAACCACAATATCTATACAAGACGAAATATACCCCACTTTACAAGTTNTATGCATCACGAACACAACACGATTATTCAAACCACAATATCTATACAAGACGAAATATACCCCACTTTACAAGTCTCTAGCACACCAAATAGTTTGTACGAGGTGCCAGCAACCCTAATATTATTATATAATCCACAAAAATCAGACGAAATACGCGCAAGCATTTATAAACATTTATGTAACAAATGGGATAAATATTCACAATTTTTAACAGAAAACGACACTACTCGAAGCAAATCAAAAACAAAGCAACGAGCGCCGGCTATCGAGCACAAGCCACATTGGCTAATTTTCAAAGCTATTGCAGATTATTATCACGTTAATATTAACATTATCTCCATTAATGAAAAACGAGAAATTTTGATTTCAGGCAATGAATTGCTATCATCAATAACGATGCTCTCAGCAAAAAGACCAACACACTGTTTATAAACCAGTATTGCCAAAACTTCCAGATGACCAGGAAATTGAAGCTGATAAGGAATTATTTATATTTCCACTACAACACGTGCCTTCTAACACATTCAAATTTCAAGGGGAGTATTCCAAAGACGCAAATATTTCCAAACAATTAAATTACCTCTCACAGAACCACAAAAATCTTCTCACATTGACAAAAAGAAGGCACGACTTTATGGGATAACTGCAAATTGCGAGGTTTATTATAAACTACACACCCCTGCAGACGAAAAATACCTAATGGTCGTGCTTAAATACTATGTCCACGAAATTATAACAGAACACCTTGACGCATTATTAGGTGGACGCCATTTCGGATAACTTAAAACACTACAAAAAATTAAGAAAGCCTACTTCTGGGTAACAATGGACAAGGATGTTCAAAATTACGTCAAAACATGTGAAATTTGTCACAAGACAAAACCAGCGAATGTCAAATAACAAGGCCAATTACAACCAATTGAACCCCCTCTAATATATTCACAATGTGGTCACTCAATGCCAAGGGACCACTACCACAAACCGAATGAAGGAATAAGTATGTTCTTGTAATGACGGAATTTACTACCAGGTACGTAGTTGGTCGCTCAAGCCGTCCCAAATATAGACGCACAAACTTATGCAGAATTTATAAAAACAGTTATACTTAGATTTGGTTGTCCCAAATACACCCTGGCCGACAGGGGAACTTCCTTCAATAATGAATTATAACTAAAATGATTTCAGATCTAAAAATTAAAAGACTAAGAACCACATCGTATAGTCCACAAGCCAATGGATTAACCTAAGCGATGAATAAAATAATTGGTCAATATTTAACCATGTATGCACATGAAACGCCGCGGCAATGGGATAAATACACTGAAAAGCCAAACAAACTGGTATAGGCGTGCGTATGCAAATAACAGAGGTATGGAACCAATCAGAGTAACGCGNGGGGGGGGGCTATACGATATTAGGCAGGTGTACCAGTTTGTTTGGCTCTTCAGTGTATATAGAGTAGTACTAAACAAACCGCATATCCGCACCTTCGACTGGTTACAAACAATAAGTTCAGCCCGTCAAAAATTCCAGAGGAAGTATTAGAAATAGTCAGATAAGACAAAAACAAACATTTTTGATAGGAAATATTCAACAAATGTCTCACAAACCTAACCAACTCGTCTGTCTTCGTAGACCAACTAGGAATAAAGCCATGAATTTAAAATACATTCGATTTTTCAAAATAATTAATACCTTAGGCCCCAACACAGTACTTATAAAAAAAATTACGCAGATTTAAAAGTATTGAAGACATAGTAAATACGAGACAGTTGAAACCAGCTTACCTAAGACAATACACAGTTACTCCCTCCTTTGAAACAGGAAAGCACAGATAAACAAAACCCCACAGATTCTAGGGCGAGATGAGGGCANCACAGTTACTCCCTCCTTTGAAACAGGAAAGCACAGATAAACAAAACCCCACAGATTCTAGGGCGAGATGAGGGCTTCTCGCTAGTGAACATTGGGGTAGATGTTATGAAGTGCTCAGGCCTTAGCTGGACGGCCTGCCTGATTACACTTTCNTCTCGCTAGTGAACATTGGGGTAGATGTTATGAAGTGCTCAGGCCTTAGCTGGACGGCCTGCCTGATTACACTTTCAAACTTTGAACCAGGGCACGAGTGTGATTGCAGTAATACATTGCGAAAGGCAGTTGCAGAAACCCCCTCCACCGGCCAGTAAACGGGGCCGAAAATATTAACCAACGCTCCTGATATAGGCCAGCGTAACACTGGGAGCAGCATATTTTGTCACCGGGGCAGCGGACCAACAAGACGTGGAGATGAGTGTGTCCTGCCGTCGTTAACCGCCTCCTAGAATCAGCGTCCAGCAACATGAACAAGGTGGTGACTTTCCAATTAGATTGTAATTGTAATGGCGTGCGGTAATAAAACTTATAATTAATTAGCATCTTTGCATTCCATTTAAATTCCCCAGAANTTGTAATTGTAATGGCGTGCGGTAATAAAACTTATAATTAATTAGCATCTTTGCATTCCATTTAAATTCCCCAGATCAATAGTTACTGCATAATCCATATGTTCATTAACCCCCATCTTATACTGTTGTGATCTACCTAATCATGACTCATCAACAGATACGCAATTTTTTTACCGAAGTGCTATCCGACTCTTCTAGAGGAAGTGCCACTTGCAATACGCACATGTATGTAGTACCAGCATGATGGGTGCCCAGCTCACTACTCGCTTGTGGCTAGGAAAACGCTCACTCAGCTATTTCCTAGTCGCTGGATATGGCGTGAAGGCGTCACCAGGTGGCCTGCACTATCGCCTGATTTGACGCCATTGGACGCTGTCCTCTGGGGAATTCTTGAAGATAAAGTCTATGCACAAATTCCGACGTCACCGGACGATATAAAACACCACATTGTCACAGCATGTGCAACGATATCGAAGGGAACTCTTCAGTCTGCCCAGGTGTCTTTGCACAGGCGACTGCAAATGTGCATTGCTGTCGACGGTGCGCATATCGAGCACTTGCTGGCACAAAGCAATAATAGGGCAGTGATTATCACCACTTCCCTTTCTGTTTTCCTTTATTTTTTTGTTAGTGCAAATGTACGATATAATTGTTGCCTCAGAATGAAACACATGATAAATTGATTTTCATGGGATGTTATTACTGCAAACATGTGATACCTCCATTTACTGTTTTAACATCTCCATTTAGTTTGTGACATTNTTCATGGGATGTTATTACTGCAAACATGTGATACCTCCATTTACTGTTTTAACATCTCCATTTAGTTTGTGACATTCATCTGTGATGCAAGGCTCTGACAGAAACAAAAGTAGAACTTTTACCATCGTTAACTGGTGAATCATCTCTAGATGCCACATCCTTTGCCTTCCAATTGGTGTGCCGGTCCAACCTGGTGTAGCCAAGTGTGACCAGTATCAGTTTTAAATGACAGTTTATTCCACTTTTACAACTTTGTTTTTAGTTGCGCTTAGCTGCATCGCGCTGGAGCGACCAATCAGCTGGGCGCGACGTTTCCTTGTGATATCACGAACGTCCGCATGAGACGGCGCGCAGTCTGATGGCACAACCAGAGAAATCCTACGTTCCACGTACTATACTTTCTCCGAAATTACTTATCCAATTTCGGAGAGTAAAACGCATTTGAATTCGTCCTTGTCATATCGACGTTGCCCGCAGCAGAGATTTCTGTAGTTACAGTTGATATCGATATTTCTATATTTAACATTGCTATGACACGACGCTACGCGTCGTTTAGTGAGGTATTTATTACAATTCATCGGTGTGAAAACGATATCTGAAACGTTCCCGGAAATATTCGAGGTTGACATCTTAGGTGACTCACCATGATTGCCATTATCAACTAAATATTTTTGTAAGTCACGTAAACGCATGTTTGAACGGCACAAACGATTTAGTGAACGTGGAGTGGAGGTGGAGAATGAATTTCCCGTTCGCCGCGTAGCTTCAAAGTTATTACGATTTTTCACAAATTAATGAAACTTCTGCGGACNGAGAATGAATTTCCCGTTCGCCGCGTAGCTTCAAAGTTATTACGATTTTTCACAAATTAATGAAACTTCTGCGGACATATCAATGTCTGAGCATTCGGGTGGTTGCAGATACGACGAAAACTGACAAAAAAAGACAAATTTCGCACAGATTACAAAATTATTGGCGGAAAAATGCATCTTTGTACTCGGACAATCACCATATTCGCCAGATCTGAAACCGCGGGACTTACACCTGTTTCCCAAAGTAAAATAATTATATTGAAAAAATGCATTTCTTACAGTCTTTTGAATAGGTGGAAATAAAAACAGCAGATATGTTGAAGAGTATGACAGTTGATAATCTTCAGCATTGCTTTAAAGAGCGGAACATATGTATGCTGCGTATAATTAAGGAAGGGGATTATATCGAAGTCGGTTAAAGTTACAGTGTAGTATTATGGCACAACTCAAAATATCTCTAACCAGTTTTTTATTTACTTATTACATGATATACAATTAGATTACTAATTAAATTAAAGGTGTTTTAGTTCTTCCAAAAAACTTAAACAAACTAATTAAATATAGTTTTTAATAAAATTATTTTATACTAACAGAATTAATTATGTATATGAAAAATAATTATCACATTTATGATATTCAAATGGTATATTTACTTTGGATGAAAATAATGTACACAAGTTTAAAACACGTTGGAGCTCAAATTTAAAATGCGGCAATACTAAAAATGATTTTCAAATATAGATAATGATGGAACATATACTATTTTTAATTTTTAGTTAATTTTTGAAATGGAGAAATTTTTTTATTTTTATCACAACTAATTAAAATAATTTTTAAAATAAATTAACTAAGATTTTTATATCATGTTTGATTCTAAAATGATCAAACTTCCAATCTTCGAAGTAAGAATTTTATTATATTAAATAATTTAAAACTTATTAAAGTTCTTGATATACTTTGGTTTGATTTAAATGAAATGCTTTTATTTTGCTAGTTTAAAATTTAGAAAATGTATTTTAATTATACTATACTACATTTTATAGGTTTATATTCATTTTAATTATCTCCTTAATGTCATTAAAGTTTGAGTTTTATAAGATATTTCCTGATAAGGAGATTACTTTTCCTGACAAATTATTAATTCCTGTGGTGAACTCATTTTTTATGATAAACCGAAAATAATCATTATCTACACTAACTACTAAATCACTAATGTTTACAATCATGATCAACACCTCTTAAAAAATATTAATTTCCAAAAATATTTTTATTTTGAAAATACACCTTTCAAGATTATTAGCTTAAATAGAAATTATGGTTTAATACCGGAAACTATTATTTATCATTTTCATCAACAAATTAAAATTTATTTCCCTTTGGTGCATATAATAAATAAGCAGTAAAAGTGATTTCACGTAACTTTATTGAAATTTAATTTTATACATTAAAAATGATGTTTATAGTTTTTGTACTATTCAATCAATTGTCTGTTTTTTACCGAGACTTTTAGTTCATAATTATAAAATAAATTTATTCAATTTTTTCTATAACATGATTTATGAGTATTTAAAATATTGTATTCTTACTTTATATTCAGCAACAAAAAGTTTTCATTATAACATTTATACATGTTTACATGAAGTATGAAATAGTGTGTTATTAATTAAATGAGCTATAGCGCAATTGGAAGTTTAGTAGACTACCATTTCTCACAATATTTTAAATACTTATATATTTAAACATTTATGTCCAAATATTGTGTTATTCTAATAGGCAATCGATTTTGGTTTTCAAATAGTACGTATTTTTAAGAACAGTTTTAATTAATAAAATACAATAAAATTAGAAATTTCCCCAAAGATGCAACCACTGACAAATTTTCAAAATTACCATGTTTCAGTTTACAATAATTGCAATTTAAAATCATGGGAATATGTCTGAAGTTGCTGATAAAACCGGATTTGTTTAATGTTGAATGTTATGTTGAGATCTCCAAGTGAAAATTTAAGTTGCGTTACAGTAGAAGCACTATTTGTGTACAAAATTGGGTGAGAATGCTATAAGCATTTCAAGATATAAGTGCAAGTTCTTTTTTAATTGTTTATCTTCAAAAACTGTGTATTCCTGAGGATATAATATTTTTTTATTGAACGCTATCGCAGTTTATTACAATTTTGCCAATTTGGTTCAAAGTTTATGGTTTCTAAAATATGACTTAGCACCAATCATTAATGACGACGTTCGAAAATGAGCAACTGGAATAATTGAAAGGAACGACATTTGGGATGCCTTACCAAGTACTGCAACATAGTATCCTGATCAGCGAAATTCTGTTTACGAGTTAAAAAAAAAAAAAAAAAAAATTAAGAGGCACACACTCACTCATACACACATTAATGACGTCTTACAACTGACTACACCGGGCAAGCACTCAATGCGACCTGAAAACTAGGAAAGTGCCAATGCCATGCGATCGGCCGAAGCGAGTGCTTGTTTGTCGGCCAAATTTTCATTAAGACTGCTGCACTGACTCTGGGGATATGCAGCAAAAATGGCGCCCGGTGCGCAATCTTTCAGAGCAATCAACTGTAACGAGCGGGAAACGGCTGCACTCGGTGCGGACGCACTGGAACGCGTAGATCTCGCTCAGCGCGCACTGCGTGATGTCCAGTCCATAAGTTGGAAATTACCGTTAAACACAGACAGGAAGGTGACCTCACAAGCCTTACTTACCTTCTTCGAAAAGTAATCTAAATAATCCACGGAAACAAGTTTTATTTTCGTGAAAAAATTACAGAGGGAGCCAAAAAATTATTCCTACGGAGTGTCCGGAGTGGTTGCATTCCTGTAGTTGACGAAATAAGAATGAGTGTACTAAACAGACGCCAGTCCTGAATTAAAAAAAAAAAAACTTTGCTCTGCAGTGTAATATATGCATACAATGTCCAAATTTGAATGGTGTTATCTAAATATCCTGTGCATGTTTCTTGCTAACTAGTATTTTTNTATATGCATACAATGTCCAAATTTGAATGGTGTTATCTAAATATCCTGTGCATGTTTCTTGCTAACTAGTATTTTTTTGTTAATTTAAATATTTAAAATTACAATATATTGCCTTCGGTAATCATGCAGATATTGTATATCCGGTAATCTTTTCCTTCAAATAAATAAAAAACAAGTAATTGAGCGATGGTATACTTATAATGTTATCTTTGTGTTTTGTACTACAGGAAATGTGTTGTATACTACAATTATGTTTGTTCTCTTTTTCTAAAAAAAAAAAATGTAAATAAATGGTCTGGGAATTGTGATTCAAGTTTCATTTTAAGACGAACTTGTTCAGTTGCTGTGAGTTCTTTCACCTTCAGTGATCGAAAATATTATGTTTATGATCATTATCAGTTGATAATTGTATGTACAAAATCAGTTTATTTGTATTTACGTGAAATAATAATTATGTTATTTATGTGAGAAACGTACACGCATACAAAGTAAATTGTGGAGCATCTCACTGGGCAGCGTGCCTCTGTGGGTCACGTTCTTGCTTTACTAAGAAGTGGGAGCCATGTTCTAACAACAGGCCGCTGCTTATCTGCTAGTGCCGCTTCTTTGCGTTTAACAACNTACTAAGAAGTGGGAGCCATGTTCTAACAACAGGCCGCTGCTTATCTGCTAGTGCCGCTTCTTTGCGTTTAACAACTGTACAGCATCTCTAATGCAAGTGCAAAGTATTGCATACCAATGCTGCCCTGACAGTTTACAAATATATTCATAAAAGTGGAACTTTAAGGACCCATAACTAGCAATTCGTGGAAGAAACATACATAAATGACATAATGACAGAAATTAACACGTAACAGAGCTCTGTATAAAAAAAAAACTAATATTGATTACCATATATTGCATACTGTTAAGGCACTACGATTCAGCTTCAGTACAGGAGGGAGTNAGGCACTACGATTCAGCTTCAGTACAGGAGGGAGTGTCAAATAATTTCAAGGATAAAAATATGCAATAGACACGTGGAATGGACATATTTAAGAAAAAATTGCGGTTTGTTTACTAAGGTATTTACATCCGTCGATGCACAAGCGTGGAATTCGTGAATACCGCAGCACAGGTAAGTGGCCGTTTGTAAGATCATAGCTGCCGCGACACATCACGCTACAAAGCTATGAGCTTGCACCCATGTGCTAAANGAGAATGAATTTCCCGTTCGCCGCGTAGCTTCAAAGTTATTACGATTTTTCACAAATTAATGAAACTTCTGCGGAAATATCAATGTCTGAGCATTCGGGTGGTTGCAGATACGACGAAAACTGACAAAAAAAGACAAATTTCGCACAGATTACAAAATTATTGGCGGAAAAATGCATCTTTGTACTCGGACAATCGCCATATTCGCCAGATCTGAAACCGCGGGACTTACACCTGTTTCCCAAAGTAAAATAATTATATTGAAAAAATGCATTTCTTACAGTCTTTTGAATAGGTGGAAATAAAAACAGCAGATATGTTGAAGAGTATGACAGTTGATAATCTTCAGCATTGCTTTAAAGAGCGGAACATATGTATGCTGCGTATAATTAAGGAAGGGGATTATATCGAAGTCGGTTAAAGTTACAGTGTAGTATTATGGCACAACTCAAAATATCTCTAACCAGTTTTTTATTTACTTATTACATGATATACAATTAGATTACTAATTAAATTAAAGGTGTTTTAGTTCTTCCAAAAAACTTAAACAAACTAATTAAATATAGTTTTTAATAAAATTATTTTATACTAACAGAATTAATTATGTATATGAAAAATAATTATAACATTTATGATATTCAAATGGCATATTTACTTTGGATGAAAATAATGTACACAAGTTTAAAACACGTTGGAACTCAAATTTAAAATGCGGCAATACTAAAAATGATTTTCAAATATAGATAATAATGGAACATATACTATTTTTAATTTTTAGTTAATTTTTGAAATGGAGCAATTTTTGTATTTTTATCACAACTAGTTAAAATAATTTTCAAAATAAATTAACTAAGATTTTTATATCATGCTTGATTCTAAAATGATCAAACTTCCAATCTTCGAAGTAACAATTTTATTATATTAAATAATTTAAAACTTATTAAAGTTATTGATATAACTTGGTTTGATTTAAATGAAATGCTTTTATTTTGCTAGTTTAAAATTTAGAAAATGTATTTTAATTATACTATAATACATTTTATAGGTTTATATTCATTTTAATTATCTCCTTAATGTCATTAAAGTTTGAGTTTTATAAGATATTTCCTGATAAGGAGATTACTTTTCCTGACAAATTATAAATTCCTGTGGTGAACTCATTTTTTATGATAAACCGAAAATAATCATTATCTACACTAACTACTAAATCACTAATGTTTACAATCATGATCAACACCTCTTAAAAAATATTAATTTCCAAAAATATTTTTATTTTGAAAATACACCTTTCAAGATTATTAGCTTAAATAGAAATTATGGTTTAATACCTGAAACTATTATTTATCATTTTCATCAACAAATTAAAATTTATTTCCCTTTGGTGCATATAATAAATAAGCAGTAAAAGTGATTTCACGTAACTTTATTGAAATTTAATTTTATACATTAAAAATGATGTTTATAGTTTTTGTACTATTCAATCAATTGTCTGTTTTTTACCGAGACTTTTAGTTCATAATTATAAAATAAATTTATTCAATTTTTTCTATAACATGATTTATGAGTATTTAAAATATTGTATTCTTACTTTATATTTAGCAAAAAAAAGTTTTCATTATAACATTTATACATGTTTACATGAAGTATGAAATAGTGTGTTATTAATTAAATGAGCTATAGCGCAATTGGAAGTTTAGTAGACTACCATTTCTCACAATACTTTAAACACTTATATATTTAAACATTTATGTCCAAATATTGTGTTATTCTAATAGGCAATCGATTTTAGTTTTCAAATGGTACGTATTTTTAAGAACAGTTTTAATTAATAAAATACAATAAAATTAGAAATTTCCCCAAAGATGCAACCACTGAAAAATTTTCAAAATTACCATGTTTCAGTTTACAATAATTGCAATTTAAAATCATGGGAATATGTCTGAAGTTGCTGATAAAACCGGATTTGTTAAATGTTGAATGTTATGTTGAGATCTCCAAGTGAAAATTTAAGTTGCGTTACAGTAGTAGCACTATTTGTGTACAAAATTGGGTGAGAATGCTATAAGCATTTCAAGATGTAAGTGCAAGTTCTTTTTTAATTGTTTATCTTCAAAAACTGTGTATTCCTGAGGATATAATATTTTTTTATTGAACGCTATCGCAGTTTATTACAATTTTGCCAATTTGGTTCAAAGTTTATGGTTTCTAAAATATGACTTAGCACCAATCATTAATGACGACGTTCGAAAATGAGCAACTGGAATAATTGAAAGGAACGACATTTGGGATGCCTTACCAAGTACTGCAACATAGTATCCTGATCAGCGAAATTCTGTTTACGAGTTAAAAAAAAAAAAAAACAAAATTAAGAGGCACACACTCACTCATACACACATTAATGACGTCTTACAACTGACTACACCGGGCAAGCACTCAATGCGACCTGAAAACTAGGAAAGTGCCAATGCCATGCGATCGGCCGAAGCGAGTGCTTGTTTGTCGGCCATATTTTCATTAAGACTGCTGCACTGACTCTGGGGATATGCAGCAAAAATGGCGCCCGGTGCGCAATCTTTCAGAGCAATCAACTGTAACGAGTGGGAAACGGCTGCACTCGGTGCGGACGCACTGGAACGCGTAGATCTCGCTCAGCGCGCACTGCGTGATGTCCAGTCCATAAGTTGGAAATTACCGTTAAACACAGACAGGGAGGTGACCTCACAAGCCTTACTTACCTTCCTCGAAAAGTAATCTAAATAGTCCACGGAAACAAGTTTTATTTTCGTGAAAAAATTACAGAGGGAGCCAAAAAATTATTCCTACGGAGTGTCCGGAGTGGTTGCATTCCTGTAGTTGACGAAATAAGAATGAGTGCACTAAACAGACGCCAGTCCTGAATTAAAAAAAAAAACTTTGCTGTGCAGTGTATTATATGCATACAATGTCCAAATTTGAATGGTGTTATCTAAATATCCTGTGCATGTTTCTTGCTAACTAGTATTTTTTTGTTAATTTAAATATTTAAAATTACAATATATTGCCTTCGGTAATCATGCAGATATTGTTTATCCGGTAATCTTTTCCTTCAAATAAATAAAAAACAAGTAATTGAGCGATGGTATACTTATAATGTTATCTTTGTGTTTTGTACTACAGGAAATGTGTTGTATACTACAATTATGTTTGTTCTCTTTTTCTAAAAAAAAAAAATGTAAATAAATGGTCTGGGAATTGTGATTCAAGTTTCATTTTAAGACGAACTTGTTCAGTTGCTGTGAGTTCTTTCACCTTCAGTGATCGAAAATATTATGTTTATGATCATTATCAGTTGATAATTGTATGTACAAAATCAGTTTATTTGTATTTACGTGAAATAATAATTATGTTATTTATGTGAGAAACGTACACGCATACAAAGTAAATTGTGGAGCATCTCACTGGGCAGCGTGCCTCTGTGGGTCACGTTCTTGCTTTACTAAGAAGTGGGAGCCATGTTCTAACAACAGGCCGCTGCTTATCTGCTAGTGCCGCTTCTTTGCGTTTAACAATTGTACAGCATCTATAATGCAAGTGCAAAGTATTGCATACCAATGCTGCAATGACAGTTTACAAATATATTCATAAAAGTGGAACTTTAAGGACCCATAACTAGCAATTCGTGGAAGAAACATACATAAATGACATAATGACAGAAATGAACACGTAACAGAGCTCTGTATAAAAAAAAAACTAATATTGATTACCATATATTGCATACTGTTAGGGCACTACGATTCAGCTTCAGTACAGGAGGGAGTGTCAAATAATTTCAAGGATAAAAATATGCAATAGACACGTGGAATGGACATATTTAAGAAAAAATTGCGGTTTGTTTACTAAGGCATTTACATCCGTCGATGCAGAAGCGTGGAATTCGTGAACACCGCAGCACAGGCAAGTGGCCGTTTGTAAGATCATAGCTGCCGCGACACATCACGCTACAAAGCTATGAGCTTGCACCCATGTGCTAAANAAGTGGCCGTTTGTAAGATCATAGCTGCCGCGACACATCACGCTACAAAGCTATGAGCTTGCACCCATGTGCTAAAAAGCAAATACACACGAGTGCGCAAGTTTATGACAGACGTATCTCATCCAACGGAGCTCATATTCGTATTCTTCTGATAAATGTTTGTTGTAAAATGTTCAGCGCGCTTAAAAAATGGAAGGACCAAAAATATTTGACAGTTCGGATTTGTATCGGGTAACGTATGTATTAATAGTGTGGTATCGAACCCGCCCGGGAATCGAACCTGGCTTGCCATGTTGGGGCGAAGGAGAGGTGGGAAGTGCAGATGTGTCTCGAGGTTGTCCCCTGCTCGAATGTGTGTGCTGAAGGAAGAGACCCGTGAGTGTGTTCGTTGTCACGAACTAAGCTTTTCAGCTAGCTCGCACTTGAAAGATGCTGGGGGCGTAACTCAATAATCACTCAATGACTTCGGTAGAGCAAAACAGTATCTGATGAGTTTATTACAATTTACGGTTATGCAATTATTATTTATGATACCATTGACCGGGGGAGTTTTACATTGAATTTAAGATGATGTTTAATATTAATTATTACGATTCACGCCATTTAATTTAACCCTAACTGGAAAGTCATCACCTTGTTAATGTTGCCGGAGGCTGATTCTACGAGGCGGTTAGCGACGGCCGGACACCCATCTNATCACCTTGTTAATGTTGCCGGAGGCTGATTCTACGAGGCGGTTAGCGACGGCCGGACACCCATCTTCCTGGTCTTCCTGGCTGGTAGGGTCGCCCAAAGGACTAATGAAGAATGACGACGACGAGACGGTTAACGACGGCCTATACCGANGACGACGAGACGGTTAACGACGGCCTATACCGAGCGCGTGGTTCTGCGGCCGCGCTCAGTGACCGGTGGAGGGGATTTCTGCAACTGTCGACGACCAAATGGTGGCGTTGCAATCCCGCTCGTTTATGTTTGAAGGTATGATCAGGCAATTCGTTCAGCTAAGGCCTGACCACAGCGTAACATCGTGCTGGGAGACGAGTGCTGTGGTTCCTCTGCTGGAGCCCCATTTTTGAAACAACTGCAATTATTCATCTAGAGGAATGACGTCATTCCGATATCGGAATGCTTAAAGTCAATTTTTGAACACTCGATAGCGGAATTGTATAACGGAATCGAACAATGAAGTGTCAAAATGATTCCGACAGCAAGGTAGCTGCTGGAATCGTCATTTCTCTAGAGATTTGTCCCTTTGAACTATTGTGTGATGTAGGAAACTTGAAAATAGACAGTTGTTTGTGGTTTAATAGAAAAAAAAATTAATTAAGGAGTGTAACAACTGTTACCAAACATCAAATTAAACGTCGTTGTAAATATATGTGAAAAAATCGCGTGAACAATGTTAGGTTTGTACGTTTAAACTGATGGAATTGCTACGAATATAATGTAAAAAATAACACGAAACTGCTGAAGCACAACACAAATAATGAAATCAATTTCATAAGAAAAGCTGAAGCTGTGAAAGTAGGTAGTACTGCAAATAAACACGAAATAAATTTGAATTGGACACGAAAATATTCATGAATTGTTTTTATAGTTTACAGCCATAGCTGGAATGTTAGCCAACTACTATTTAAGCGGTATGTGTGCAAGAGCAAAATATAAATTGTAATAGTGTAGCTCTTGAACTTGCATTTTATTATTTATTACAGCATGGTAAAGCAATATACGGCTATTTCTTGAATAAAGCTACAGTAACTCAATAAAAGTATAAAAGCTTCTTAAATATATTCTTTATTATACGTGACCCTATCTAGCGGCAATGCGTGTTAACTCTTAACATGTACTTTCACGGGCTCAGCTATTTTCTTTGGCTATAATTAGTGTAATTAGGTAAATAGGAATTATTTTAACGAAAAAAGATATCTGCATGACAGTTCCTGTGGATTACCGATGTCTAACTTTATTATTTATATAAAATATATCGGTTACAAACCTTACCGTCACTGCTTATCCCGAATAATCTACAAGTAAATAAATTATGTAATATTATGTGTATTTTAAAACAAATTTTCCTGCTACAACAGATTTAACATGATTGGTTCAGTTTCGGTGACGACACACGAAATGTAACAATGCCAAGTTGTAAAATCGATTGTTCAAAATTACGATACATTTCAATCCGTCAGTCGCGGTCGTGTTAGAAATACATATTTTGGCATTCCGATACTCGCTGCCGGAATGGATGTATCGGATCAATCCACTAGAGAAGTTATTCCCATAGTTTCAAAAATTGGGTCCCAGATTTGAGAGGCTTGAATTTATTTCCTGCTTCTATTCACTCACCCCCCCCCCCCTTTTTCCAACTGAACTGAGTGATGCGACAGTGCTGAGTGTTTACAAAATAAAGGTTGTTTTTTCTTCGCACTTTGGCTACTCCTCGTGTGATTGATGGTGGAATAAATATATTTTTTGAAGTCACGAAAATATCGCGATGGCTCCAATGCAATTTTCGGGGAGGACATGTGATTGGATTGCCGAATTGACAGAGATTTTGGCGGCACCTAACAGCTGAAATCGTTGGTGCTGATTAGGGCGAAGTGGGTTGAGTATGGTGTGACGATGAAATCCAGGAAGTGATACAGGAGTACTTCGAGAGAACCCACCGACCACCGTCTACGTTCACCGTCGCTCCCACATGCAAAAATTGGGGGTGACACCTCCAAGAATTGAACTCTGTTCGTCTTGGGGAGAGGCATGCACTCTTACCACTGCGCGATCACGGTCCCTGTTTGGAATGTATTTTGGCACCTTAGGTGCTCGACCCAACATTTGTCAGGAAGCTGTGTGGGGCAATAATATACTAAGGGCGCCTGGCATCCTCGAATATTATTGGCAGCAGGGCGAGAACTCAAATTGGGAGTATGATGTTTTTTTTTTTTTCATGTTTCGACTAGGCAATTTTTTTTCTAACCATGTAACAATAGCTCCTCTGGAATGCTGGATATGGCACATAGTTTACAGAGAACAGTTTGCAGTTATGCATTCATTTTTATGGTAACCACATTTACATTATTCCTGGTGATGAATGCGGAGTGAAGATTAAAAACTTCGCCTTCTGTACGCCGTAATCACGGGCCCTTTTGCAGCCAATGGAGAACGAAGTCTCTAAACTCTGTCAAAGGAAGGGACGTGTTAACTGGCACGTGGAGCAAAAGGTACTGTTCGCACTGCGTTAGAAAAAAAAAATATATATACAGGGAGCGGCAGATATAACTCCCGAATTTGCCACCGCCATAGGCTCGGCGCTAGTGGTGGTAGGCGGCCCGGGGTTGTGTCATAGTGCAGCACCACTGCTGCCATTTCAGTCGCCACAATGGCATGGAGTGGTGAACATCGTGCGTTCGTCCTTGAAACCTATTTTAAAAATGGCGATTCTGTAATCACAACGCAGAGATTATTTCGTACGTGCTTCGGAATAGGTCGGCACGGTGCAGTCCCTGACAGGAAAACCGTTCTATTGTGGGTTAAAAATTTTAGAGTCACAGGTTCGGCTTTAAAAAATGCACCGCCAGGTAGACCTCGCAGCGCTCGAACTCCACAGAACGTTCAATTACTCCAACAAGCAGTTACCAAATCTCCAAGACGTCCAGCCCGTAGGCACGCTGCCAGCTTGGGAATATCTGATCGTAGTGTGAGAAGAATTTTACACCAAGACCTCCACTTTCATCCGTACAAAATCATGGTTGTGCAGGAACTTAGTGTGAATATGATTGGCCCAACCGTTTTGTATCTTGTCAGGCTATCCTGGAAAACGTTCCAACAGACGCAGTTGTGCTCTCAAGTGACGAAGCACATTTTCATTTATCAGGATTCGTCAACAAACAGAATTTTCGATATTGGGCAGAAAATAATCCTCGGCAACTTCATGAGCGGCCTCTCCATAGCCAACGTGTCACTGTTTGGTGTGCTGTAGCAGACTTTGGAATAATAGGCCCGTATTTTGTTGAGGAGGAAGGACGAACAGTTACAGTAACATCTCATCGTTACGTAGAGATGTTACACAACTTCCTGGAGCCGAAACTGAATGAACGTGGAAATCATGCTGTATGGTTTCAACAGGATGGTGCCACCGCTCACACAGCAAGAGAATCTACGGCAGTCCTAAGACAAATTTTTCCAGAGCGTTTAATCTCACTGCGAGGCGACATCCCGTGGCCAGCTCGTTCACCCGATCTTACCGCCTGTGACTTCTTTCTCTGGGGTTACCTGAAGAGTAGAGTCTACAAAAACAAATCGACGACAATCGATGAACTCAAAGCTGCTATCCGACACGAAATCGCGGAAATTCCAAAAGAGATGACAAGGAGAGTAATGCGTAATTTCAGAGTGAGGCTTCAGACATGTAAAGACAGTGACGGTCAGCATTTGAGTGAGATTATTTTTAAAAAGTAAGTGAAAATTAAAAATACGATTATGTTTAAAAATTAAGTGACAATTAAAACAAGATTATGTTTAAAAATTAAGTGACAATTACAAAAAGATTATTTTTAAATATTAAGTGAAAAAAAAAAACTTTAAACATTAAGTAAAAATAAAAAAAATTTAATGTTTAAAGATTAAGTGAAAATTAAAAAAAATAATTCAAACTAAATGGCAAACATATTTATTTTAGATGGTTTAATAACATTTTGACTAGAATCGTTTGTGTATTTTTTATTAGCCTTTCACATTCGGGAGTTATTTCTGCCGCTTCCTGTATAAGGAGCTATAATAATGGCTTACAGTTGCGCTCACGGCCAGCATCGACGACTCCAAACGAAGTACGCAAAAAAAAACGACAAAATCTTCATAAGACAAGATATCCAAAAACTGAAAGTTTATTTAACTTACAAAAACGTTCAAAACGGCACAAACACAACATTACGCCGCTACCCCGACGCCGAGGGCAAAAAAAAATCCAAACCGTCACCGACGATGGCTGCAGACGAACTAAGTCAGATATGCTGACGACATCGTCCGTACCTACCCCGACGTTCACACTGCTCGTGCCATTCGCATCGTTCATTCCTCCCGCATCGCTCACGCTGGACCTAGCGACCATAGAGAATTTGCCGACCAGACTGTATTTCGCTGATTATTTCCTGGGTCGATATATCTCCGAGTTCATGAGATGCTGTATCGAAACAAATTTTTTTTAACATGTGTTCCCGTCAGTAACCTACTAATCGGGCTTTCGTCATGTGACACGAGAATAAATTATAACAGCTTTAACCGAGTCCAACAATGGAAGTTTTTTCTGTGTTCGGGCTCGAAGAGCCTACCAATTATTTCCCTTAAAGAAATGGTCTGTGCCTGTAGAATAAGCGAAACAACATTATTTACCACAAAAATTATTATTTAATTAAAATATACAACAGAAAAGCACCGAGAAGGGTGAGACGAGGAGTACGAGCTGTAATGAATTGCCGAGGCTGAGCAAATATAAAGCACCACAGGAAAACTCGGTAGCCGAGGGCAAAGTGCGTCATTTTTTAGGAATATTTTTTGAGGTATATTTCCTGAGGAATATTTTTTGGAGGAATATATTCGAGGAATATTTGTTTGAGGTTTCATTTTGAAGTTTCGTTTCAAGGTTTCATTTTTGATGTTTCATTTTCTGTTTTTTTTTTTAAAGTTTATTTTTGAAGATTTAATTTTAAGATTACTTTTTTACGTTTCGTTTAAAGGTTTTTGTGAGGATGATGTTTCTTTTTGAGGTTTATTTTTGAGGTTTCTTTTTGATGTTTCTTTTTGAGGTTTATTTTTGAGGTTTCTTTTTGAGGTTTATTTTTTGATGTTTCTTTTTCGTGTTTTCGTTTTTATTTTCTCGGTTTATTTTTGAGGTTTCGTTTTGCCATTTCATATATGAGGTTTAATTCTTGAGGTTTCTTTTTTGAGGTTTCATTATGAGGAATGTTCAATGTCGAGGTGTTGATAGCCGATGAGGGTGAAAAGAGGAGTATAAGGAATGGGCCAGGTTGGGACTTCTACGAGAAAATCTGCCAGCTGGCGTCAATATCGCTCGGCATGAATTCCGACGTTCTTAAATCGGCTAGTGCTCCAACCGGGGATCGAACTTGGCTCGCTGTGTCGAGGGGTGAAGGGCAAAGATGCGAAGACCATGAGCCGACCCCCCAGCTTGCTGTTGGTAGGCGCAAAGTAGAGGACGTTTTGTGTGGGCTCGTAATGGAAGGCGAGTGCTGCAACCCCCGATGTATATTTACGCGAGTTAAATTTTCCCGACAAAAGCACAAGTGTGGAGGAACGAATATAGATTCTATCGAGAATATATGGCGTTTTGTAGCTTCGAGAGAGGATTTTTTTACACTCGAGGGCGAAAAGTGGTAGGGAGCACCCCGAGATAACCTGTCCCGCCGGGAATCGAACCAGGTGCCGGAATGCAAGGGAGGGGAAACGGGAGTCCTCTGAGAAAATCTGTCAGCCAGGAACAGTATCGACCAGCACGATTCCCACATGCGAAAATCTGGGATCGAACCTGCTGAAGTGTCGTACTTCGGCTCGTGTCGGGGGCGAAGCGGAGGTGTAATGAATGTACTGACCTTGAGGTTACCCCCCCCTGCGTGAGTACGTGTGCTGTGGGAAGGACCTAGTGCATGCGTTCGTGATGGGAGGGGAGCACACTAGTTTCTGCGTAGCTGTGGCTTCCTATTATGCTGAATTGTGGAAGATGTCCTCGTTGCGGGAGTTGTTTTCGCTTGGGGACTCAACTCAAGTGTTCTAATCTCCATACTCTCACATAATGCAGTAGGCCTTCTGACATAAGTAATCACTCCTGCAGCCCTATGTTTCTTCAATGGGGCCCTGCATTCCCTTATCAGCATCTATTTTCTTGATATATATATTCTGTGCAAAATGCCTTAGGTTTTACCCACACTACGAGTTATTATTTTTCCGTGAAAGTAGGCATGCACTCAAATTTGCGGAAGCATGTGGAAAAAAAACTGTAATGTAGTATACCGAAGGCTACAGTTTTTTACAGTTTCGTACTAGTGATGGGTGTAACTTAACACTAGCATATCCTCACAGAATATAAGTCCCCCCCCCCAACCCCCGCAAAACTTCCTATATGTAAATTATTTGTGCATATGAAGAGTTTTATATCTGGCCACTGGCAGCTAGAAATATCGCTGTATGTGGAGTAACCATTTAGAAATTATTTAATTTTTTCCACTGTCTAAATTATAAAATGTACTGATTTTAAACTTGTGAGGAAATGTTTTTAATGGTGAGCATATATGCCTTGATAAGGGGAATGCACAAGATCCTCCAATGTGCGTTGGGCAGGGAGGTGGTTTTAACTCCATTTGGAGGTTTTAGAGCCATGGTCACTTCAAAGAAAGCTGCATAACACATCCATACATGACATGCAATGTTTTTTCAATACGAATTTTAAAAAAAATGTTTGCAGAAGCGGCAAGCATGTGTTTTGCGGGGGGTGGTTGTACATGGTGATTGATTATTCGATAACCACACTATTTGTATGCTTATCTCTCGTGGGGTATTTTTACATTTTTCCTATACATGATTTTACTGTATTTTCGGCTTTATTTTTCGTTTCGAATAACTTATTTTTGTTGAATGGGGTCGGTTTTGTAAAGATGCATTCTAGATATTCATTAAGTTTTATTGGTTGCATGATTATGTCGAATGCTAACAGCCATTTTTTTCCATCATTCGGGCTAAATATGTACAACTTTCCTTCGACAACCCGCTCTCGTTATGGATAGCATAGGTCTTTAGACTGCGATGGAATGCAGTTTGGGTCTCCATGAAACTATTTCCATTACGAAGCATTACAGTAGTGGCACGGATACTGAAGTATCGTCTTTGAAAATGAGATTAATGGCGAATATGTAAAATAAAATAAATACCAAAAGTTCCAGTACCACACAGGTTGAGTATAAAAGAATACCTCAACTTTGAAGGTCTGTAATATCAAAACCAAAAACAACCTACAACCTTCATTGACAAATCGAATGAACCGTGAAACCGTGAAGCTTGTTTACCATACATTCATACATTTTTAATGTGACCACCACGAACGGCCCAAACGACATCTACGCGATAAACATACTCGTTCCACACTCTTGTCAGCATGTCCGGTGTTACGGTTTGGCTGGCGTCCGTAATTCTCGTTTTGAGGTCGTCAATGTTAGCTGGCAATGGTGGACGAAACACTTGATCATTTATGTACACCCATAGAAAAAAATCGCAAGGGGTAAGATTCGTACTTCTTGGGGGCCAGTGATGAAGAGCCTGGTCACCAGCTGCTCCTCGACCAATCCGGCGTTGTGGCAACGTCTCGTTCAGGTATCCGCGAACAGCTAGGTGCCAATGGGGTGGCGCACCATATAGGAAACATCAGACCATCCCCTTTACATTGACGTGTTGGATACGAGCTCGCTACCCCTCACCGCCTCAAACAGAATGTTACGAACGCCATCCAAACCGTAACACCGAATATGTTGACAAGAGCGTGGAACGAGCTTGATTATCGCGTAGATGTCGTTCGGGCTGCTCATGGTGATCACATTGAGCATTTATGAATGTTTGGTAAACAAATTTCACGGTTCCACGGTTCATTTGATTGGTCAATCAAGGTTGTAGGTTTTTCGGTTTTGATATTATAGACCTTCAAAGTTGGGGTATCTTTTATACTCATACTGTATTTTATTAGGTTACATCCCCTCCATATGCTAGCTGGCCAGAAAAAATACTCCAAATTTAAGCAGATTTTTAAATTTAATGTTAAAATATGTGTGTATTACGAAAATGCCCGATAATACCCTGCAACCTGATATCATGTAATATCTGAACTTAAAATAACATACCTGTATTACTGTTAAAAAGACGAGGGACGAGAGAGCGATCTGTCACCTCTCGCATCAGACGAAAAATTGTGACGAGGGGTGACTTTTCACATTACCTACTTTTCATAAACCAGCGCACTCTGGTGGACAATTATGAAAACAAGTGTGGTAGTTGTAAGAGAAAGTGTAAGGAAATGCTGAGGGAGGGACGTGGGAGTAATAAGGGGGTGTGATATAAAACCAGTAAAATACCTTATGGGTGGAGGGGGGAAATTGGGACAATTCAACTTCTAATACAAACTGGCAGTGATTTTGGAGGGGGTGTTAAGGAGAGCCAATAAAAATTTGGCAGGGAGGGGGTGGAGGGCGTCGAACGAATGTGAGAAATCAGCTAATAAAAATTATGGGTAGGGGAGGAGAGGGCGGAGGGGATCAAATGAACGTTTGTAATCGGTGGACGGGGTGTGATGTATTAACCAATGAAAAAATTGGGATGGAGGCCAGTCATCTGCTGGTCTTCATGCTGGAAGGATGTGTTCTCCACCCACCATCAAACCCCGGACTTCCTGCATGTATTTCTTTAAATGGGTTTTTCAAAATTTCAAGAAAAAAAATTGTTAAATTTTTTAAACTTTTTTTATAATTTTTAAAAATGTTTTGCAGTTTTTTGTGTTAAAAGTTATTTGAGGTCGCGTGCACGGGATTAAGGTCACGGGTTCAAGGTTAAAGTCATTTAGATCCAATATGGAGTTTGAGTGACATCACAACATGGTGGCCTGTCAGCTCCAGCTACGATGCCCTGTGCCCTTGTCCCCAATCTTTCATTTATATACTACTCAGAATAAACCTCTGTTTATATTGCTATAAAATATTCGGTTATTCAGCGCTACATCAACCCACATTTCTCAATACACATATAATGAAAGAACCACTAAACAAGTTTTACTAGAGCAAAAAATACGCGCATATTAACTGTAAAACACATTATATCGATGTTCAATCTCTTGCCGCAATTTTCGTTGCATTTGACGGTCATATTTAGAACTCTTCTCAAAGTTGGCAACATGCCTAAGATATATTCTTCCCAACCTTTGCAAAATTAATGCAATCGCTTCATATCATCATTCATGAAGACCGTTTTATAGGGCTCCCTCTCGATCAGTCTCTGAGGAAATATTTCTTTCAGATAATATTTAATTTCATTCTGGATATGCTGTGCGGCACCACCTTGTTGACATAATAGTTATGAAATATCCACTTCCAACCAGTGCGATTGACCGATTAACAGAATATGTTCAGGTATAATATTCCTGCCATGGGACAGTTTTTGCAGGAATTCGAGATAGAAGTAAATCAGCTTCATTTTGGCCCTGTTGAGTTCGTTGAGCCTTGTGGCAAGGCCTTTTTTTATATGAATAGATCTCCAGTGACCATTATCCTCAAAACGGACCAGCAGATCTCGTAGGAAAGTTTCTGAACGCTGTGGCCAATAAATGAACTAAAATCTGTCAGTACAGCTGAGTCATGTTTATAGAAAACTTAAGAACAAAACCGAGCGTGTTTGCTCTTTTAAGCCGACCTACGTATCTAACGTCTTTTATGTTCCTTTTGATCATGAAGTTCCATAACCGAATACCGGGTAAGCCCTGGATGTGTGTGGTTTTATATAGAAGTTCAGTTTTGCCTATCATCTAAATCGCCCGCAAATTACCACCCTAGCACAAAGTAGAGAAATAAAATGCGATAACTAAAACAAATTATACTTTTATTTTAAACGTAAGGATGAATAACCCAATCAATCAAAACAGGGTTTCTACAAACGGTGTGTGAAGAAGGCAGTAGTGGTTCACATTCATCAGGCTGTGTACATGCTAAAATTTTTGTTCCACGACATGTTATATACATGTATAATTTCCAATCTTTAATATACTCACAACCTGGCTTTTTTTACTTTATGTACATGTTCATCTACAAAAATCGCAATTGTGGGGATAGTACTATAACGTATGTGTTGTTACAAATATTCAGTAGATAGGTGAAAATATGATGTCAGATACCCATTCCCAGGGATGTTGAAGACTTACTGGCTAAACCTGGCGTGGGAATGATCGAAATTATTTTACATTTGTTTTCGGAGAATGTATTTAGCTGTTGGTGTGATAAAATAAATACATCTGGGCCGAAAGCCACAGTTAATTGTGCATAATTTAAACACTCGGTTAGATATTGGTCATAGGTTTTCATACTCGACTATATTCAGAATTTTTTAACTTTTTCCTGTAATACCTCATTGATGTTATCTGAGAACTACTTTCTATGCTTTTATTTGTAACAGAACATACAACAGATTCTTTTACAATGTAAATATTGTATGCTTTACGAAATTCTGCAAATCACGTATTTTGTGTTACATTTTCAGTACGTCAGCTATAGCGAAGATGAGATATCAATGTAATGATACTTAATATTAATATAACAATTTGTATCATAATGAGGAGATGTGGTGTAGTTCTTATTGCTGGTCTACCATCGCGGTGAACCAAGTTACATTCACGGGGTAGTCACTCGCTAATTTGCACGTTGGGAACGTGGCGAACGCGCTACCGTTGGATGGCGGATAAACTCCACCTCCCAAAACATTGCATTCCGTCGCTACTCCAATTCCACCTCACTTTACTTCCATCGAAATTGAAAACCTCTCTCATTAATTTTGTTTAATTCACTTATTAGGCTGGTCAACAGAACGCTCATAAATATTTATATACTACGCATAGTTAGTTATTTTTTCAGATCGAAGAAAATTTGATTTTCCTGAATATAATGCATCACACTTTCCTTTTTGTTTTCTACTGTAACGAATTCTATGATTCGTGTTTTACAAACAATTTTTATCGAAACGGTTTTGCTACAAATTTACCTTACAAATTGATAAGATGATGTTTAAATTGTGATGTATTATTTGTTTGCTAAATTTGTGGCAATAGGTAAAGTGGAATATTTCTGTGAACAATACATTTTGATCAGGTGCGAATTAAGGATTTTTTTGTGAAGTACTCGATTTCAAGCCCATATTTATAGTTTTAACAAAATAATTTTCTTCGCCGAGTACCACTGGATCGTTTTTTGTTAAGTACCATTTATCTTTACCATTTTGAAAGGATATTTCTCGCAGTTGAATGATACTTTTTATTTTTGTCAAAGAAATAGCTCACCCGCTTCAAAAGTGCTAAGTTCTAAACATTGTACGCAATAACAATAATTACTCTAGTAAAATAGCTCATTTTGCTAATATTGTAAAATACATATTTTGGATCTTCGCAAAAATCTCCTTGACATAAATTCTTAAGCTCGTAGATATCAACGCGCATGAATATTCACTTACGTAAGATTTGAAGATTTGAGCACTCTATGTCTCGAAGAGGGACACATACGGACTAATATATACATGCCCAGGAGACTGGAAACACAATTTGGATGGTGATTACTTCAAACAACGTCCTTTTCAGGAACGTGTGCCACCAAATAGAAAATAATGATTTTGTAGATCTAATAGGAATAATTAGTGCTTTCTGGAGACCATTTCCTCCATGTTTCATAGCTGGCAACGTGACAGAACCATCTTGGGACACTCTTCTTAGAAAGCGATGTGATGTGAATAGTAATTGCGTGCCGGATAACTTTTCCTTTTCACGACTGGCAACGTGACAAAATCATACGGAATGCCCTCCCTATGAAACTCCCTTAGCATTCTGAAGCCGTATGCGAGCAGGTGTTGAGCTGAGAAGATCCATCTAGCGTATATTACCACGCCGCTGAAGGACAACATGCATGCAAGCGTCAAACTAGGAGTTGTGGGGTACTACCATAGCGGGCCAAAACGCCAATCGTTTCCACGGCGAGTCATGAAGCCCACAAATCAAGGCAAGGAGAACAGTTTTAAATAAATGCCACGAGTTTTAACATAACTGCAGTTATTTCAAAGGATGAAGCCGCAATACATTACTCTCCTAATTTTTGGAGATAGTTTGCAGACACGTCATAAGTTAACTATAATCACTTTAATTTATCCGTGGTGCTATCTCGTGACGATCAAATAATCATACTCTAGTGAACATGCCTGGCGCACGTTACATATGTGTTTTTTGGCTACCTTAGAAAGATAAGAATCTAAGGCCAGGTGCAATTTTCTCATCTCTATACCTTATGTAGCGTGGAAAGGTTTCGACGGCTCTGAAGAGCGACGACTTGAAAGCCAATGAGGGTGAAGTGAGGTGAGTTGGGAGAAGGTGCAAGAATGCAAAGGCGATGGAATCGAGAGATCTCCAAGAAAACCCACCCAACAGCACGGCATCGTCCGTCACGATTCCTACGTGCGAAAACCCTGGAGACCGTGCAGGGAATCGAACCCAGTTCGCTTTGGTAGGAGCCGAGTAGTATGACCACTACACCACCGCGCCCCTATACTATATTGAGCCACGGGAACATATAAGCGATTATTAATACATTGTGTCATGCTAGAGTAGTATAATTAACTTCGTTTTGGGACAATATTCAGCATATGGAGCAAGAGCCGTCCACAATCTTGGAGTGGTATCACTACCGCCATACTAAATTATATAACCACTACCATCTCATACACTGACACAAACCAAATATATTCATAATTTCCTTAAGTTTTTTCAATTTAGTTTGCATATATCTTGAAATTCTGCGAATTTCCCTCAGAATTTCAAGAATACCCTTGAAATCAGTAGAAGTTTCCCGATAATATATTTTCCTGGCTTCCTCATTTCACTAGTCAGCCATCTTGCCCAAGTAACTAAATACTTGTCATACTAGCATGGCATCACACGAGCGGCCTCTTACCACGGCTGCCTAGTGCTGGACTGGCCAAGAGGAAGAATAGGGTTTTGCAAGTTAAATTATTTTATGTATGTCTCGGCCACCTTTCAAGATATTAATTTCAAACAAAAAACGCTTTGTCCATCGTTGCCCAAGTTACATTTATAAAAAAAATTGGCGTGAAAATTTTAATACCCTGAAAATTGTGAGTAAATAAAGATTTATGGGCTTCATAGAAATACACTCTTATTAATTTACTTCTACTTGCTCTCTTGTAGCAAGGTTCTCCTCTTCTAAGGACACAAAGTGTTTTTCGTTTGAAAGCGATATTGTGAAAAGTAGCTGAGAAACGTGTAATGACATTCAATATGTAAAACCCTATCCTTTCACTCGTCCAGTCCCGGACTAGGCAGCGCTCTTAAATCCCAGTCTGAAACGCCACAAGTGCCGACACATCAACTAAATAGTGCAGTTTGATGCAGGACAACACTAAACAGGGTGGCTATAATGTCGCTATCTATTTTAGTATTTGCATTTCCGATTATGTTTATGTTACAGTAGTTATCAAGAATGAATAAAAAAGACAGTGTCGTAGTTTTGAAACTCGTATTCAATGACAAACGTGTAATGTCATCAGGGAGCAGTTTCAAAGACACTTTCACATACCAAGACCTACCGATAAAGCTATTCGTGAGTTACTCTGTAAGTTTACCTCAATTGCGTCTGTTATTGATGCGAAAAGAAGTGGGTGCTACATCACACTGGATTAAAGTGTTGCATTCGGAGAGCACCTGAGAGACTACAGATTCCCAAAGTAACCTTTCATCATATCATTAAGACGAGAATATGGAAGAAAGTGTACCCCATTCAAATCCTACGTGACCTTCATGAATAGGATTATCGAACAAAAGCAGCTATGTGTGCAGATTTATCTAAACATGCCGAAAACGAAGGTTTGATGGAACATATCATTCTAAGTGATGAAGCAACTTTCCACATTTGTGGGAAGATACGTTGAAGCAACTGTCACATATTAGCCGTTGAAAATCCACAGCAATTAGTGTTTTGGAAAAGGGATTTGTCTAGAGTAATGTGTGGCTTGAATTGACAAGGACATAACTGTATGGTCATTTCTTATTTATGGTACATACAATAACAGGGCATCTGTATCGTGATATGCTCGAACAACTGGTTAAAAATGTTATCATTCATGAGGTTGTGTTTCAGCACGATGGGACACCATGTCAATATGCAGATATTGTCAAGGACTACTTCAATGATAGGCTCGCCTCTCACCAAGGCGAACCGGGTTAAATTCCCAGCCGGGTCACCCTCGGATTTTCTCATGTAAGGAATCGTGCCGGACAATGCTGCTGGTCGGTGGGTTTTCTCGGGGAACTCGCGTTTCCCCCGCCCTTTAATTCCGGCGCTGTTCCATACTCAACCCAATCATCCTCATTGACTCTCAAGACCTCGCTGTTAAGAGCAGCCCAAATATCTTCATTCACTCACTCACACTGACTTCAAAAATTTGTTTTCTGACCGCTGGATTGAGTAGGATGGTAACAGAACCTGGCCACCAAGATCTCTGGATTTAACTCCATTGGATTTATTCGCTTGAGGATATGTAAAGTCGCGTGTGTATTGAACGAAAGTCGATAATTTTCGAGTTTTGAGGAACCATATTCNTTCGCTTGAGGATATGTAAAGTCGCGTGTGTATTGAACGAAAGTCGATAATTTTCGAGTTTTGAGGAACCATATTCGGCAAGCAGTTGTACAGTATTTACCATGGACGTTTGGAGAATGCATTTTGTGAAGCAGCTGTGCTATTTGAACTTTGCAGATATACCGAGTGAACGGACAAGGAATCCACATAAGTTGGTCTTTTACCTGCTTCAAACCTTGTGAAGTTGTAGCTGCTTTCGATGTTATTAAACCATCTCTTCCAGAACGTGCACGGCATTTTGTTGCATATTCGTACCCAGTAGATAGAGACTTTATAGACATCTTGTATAATATGTGCTGTGAAGTACACTCACCAGGCCTACTGGCCACTGTCANGTAGATAGAGACTTTATAGACATCTTGTATAATATGTGCTGTGAAGTACACTCACCAGGCCTACTGGCCACTGTCAGAAAATTGGTTCCAGTAAAAGACACTTGTCGTCGTAATTTGTAGAACTGACTAAAAAAGTGATCAGACACTTGCGTGTGCAAACAGCTACTCATCCTCAGCAGCTAAGGAAAGATAGATAACGCCCAGTGTGCTTCAGTTCTCAGTGTGTTATTTTGAAGAAAATATCTTAGCACCATCGACTATGGTGGTAACCATTTTGAAAAGTGCTATAATGAGTTGACACGAACCGTGTTACCAAGTACCGAAGTCCTACCACATTAGAGTTGAAGCATTATTTCTGGGTTTAAGAGCCCGCTTTTAAGGTAAAATTTAAATTGTTACCTTGTAGCCTGGGTATTAGATATTTGACTGCATATACAAGATTTAACTTTTTGGGTCACAAACTAATGTTTAAAATAATTTTTGTAATGTTTCAACGTGATATTGCACTGAGAAAAATATTTTGTCGAATTAAAAAGTTTGTTTGGCACAACCAAACAAATTATTTGTATAGGGGCAATGGAATATTTGTTGTTGAAACCAAATTGTTTTGTTCTTCTCATTTGGTTGCCCGAAACTGTAAGATTTCGTTGGTGATACTGAATATTAATTTGTCTCTACGCACATTAAACCGTTTCGGTTAATATAAAAAATTGAAGTACGACAGAGATTCGAATCTTCATTGTCTGCGCCCGAGAAATACGCCCCATAGACCTCAGCTATAATGGATATTCGTGTAATGGAAATGTTTTAATATACATACTCTCAAATACTGAGCAACGTGAGTAAATAAACATTTCAAGTTTTACAGCTTCACATTTTAGTTTCACGATGATTGAACTTGTATTATTATGAATTTATACCATTAATAAGCATCAATAAATGCACCAACAAAGGCTTTTAGTATACTAATTGTCATAAAAATTACAAACAAACTCTCGGTCAATAATTTCGAACAGAGGCAATATAAAGATTTACAAACATATAAACAGGCTGTTCACAAACTCACCCGAAATATTTCTGAAAGCAATTCTCTGTGGAAAATGAATTAGGCGTACGTAGAACGACTTACAGCCCAGCGTAATTCCGAAGGGAGATAAATGCCCTTTAAAATAGGTTTTAGAAATTGAATTTTTTTTTAAATATTTGAAACGGCGTGGAATTAAGCTACGATTATCGGGGGTAATGTTCAGTGTTTTATATACATATTCAGTCTATGAAAATACAGGTNGCGTGGAATTAAGCTACGATTATCGGGGGTAATGTTCAGTGTTTTATATACATATTCAGTCTATGAAAATACAGGTGTTAAGACCTTTTACAATCATACAAATAATAGTGGTGGCCACCCTATAATTGTATACAATTGTTTAACCTTCATGTTTTATGTAATTCTGATACCATGACTATAATGTCCTATTTAACAAGAAAGGTCCATGTTGCATGTTCCTAGGTTGTGCTGTTTTTGTTTAAAACGCAAATAATATTTTCAGCGGCGACGATAAAATGTCTGGTGTGTAGGAAACAGAACAACCACGGGAGTGTAAACACTGCTTTATAAAACGGTATCACAATTCCATAAAACTTTAAGACAATCAAATTTTATGCAATAAGAATGTGAGCACCCATATTATTTTTATGAAGGCGTAAGGTATTAACGCCAGTTTTTTCATGTGTTAAAGATCTCAATAACACGAAATATTATCCCGAAAATCATAGTTTAATTCCACGCGGTTTCTGATATTTTGTAAAAAAAATTCCATCGATTTTCAAGAGCGTATAACTGACGTAGGAATTGGCCCCGACTATAAGTTGTATAGTATATGTCTAGATAATTTTCCTTAATAAATCACGTCCATAAATATGTTGGGTGAGTTTCTGAACAGCCTGTATAGAGCTCAGTAGCAAGAATAACATTAATGGGAAATATAAATAATTTATTCTTAGTAATAATTTTACTACAGAACAAGGTGTTTGTGAAAGTAAACACCACCATACCATGAGTAAATTTCTGCTTCTTCAGTGAAAAAAGCAATCGTATTCGTAATTAATATGTTTTTGTGTTGCAGGGCCACTTTCCAAAAGTGTTGACAGTTCTGAGAAAAACTCCAGTTATATTATGTAAATCATATTATTTACTGCTATAAGTAACTCAAAATAATCTACTAAACATTTCT
Organism: Clitarchus hookeri; assembly: GCA_002778355.1. Taxonomy (NCBI): domain Eukaryota; kingdom Metazoa; phylum Arthropoda; class Insecta; order Phasmatodea; family Phasmatidae; genus Clitarchus; species Clitarchus hookeri. The sequence continues at coordinate 227,010 of NQII01001252.1, forward strand.
CGCCAGTTCTTACTTTTACCATAAATTTAATATCTTTAAACGTCTTCTTTTTAACATTAGTGCACATAATAAGTCACATTCTAAATTATATTACATTAAATAATTTGCAGATATCTGCCTGGATATAAGAATAAATGTGTGAAAATGAGTGGAAGAAGCCAGTTACTTAAAATAGGACAAATAGAAAACATAATCACATTAATTGTATTCTGATANGCGTGGAATTAAGCTACGATTATCGGGGGTAATGTTCAGTGTTTTATATACATATTCAGTCTATGAAAATACAGGGGTTAAGACCTTTTACAATCATACAAATAATAGTGGTGACCACCCTATAATTGTATACAATTGTTTAACCTTCATGTTTTATGTAATTCTGATACCATGACTATAATGTCCTATTTAACAAGAAAGGTCCATGTTGCATGTTCCTAAGTTGTGCTGTTTTTGTTTAAAACGCACATAATATTTTCAGCGGCGACGATAAAATGTCTGGTGTGTAGGAAACAGAACAACCACGGGAGTGTAAACACTGCTTATAAAACGGTATCACAATTCCATAAAACTTTAAGACAAACAAATTTTATGCAATAAGAATGTGAGCACCCATATTATTTTTATGAAGGCGTAAGGTATTAACGCCAGTTTTTTTCATGTGTTAAAGATCTCAATAACACGAAATATTATCCCGAGAATCATAGTTTAATTCCACGCCGTTTCTGATATTTTGTGAAAAAAATTCCATCGATTTTCAAGAGCGTATATCTGACGTAGGAATTGGCCCCGACTATAAGTTGTTTAGTATATGTCTAGATAATTTTCCTTAATAAATCACGTCCATAAATATGTTGGGTGAGTTTCTGAACAGCCTGTATAGAGCTCAGTAGCAAGAATAACATTAATGGGAAATATAAATAATTTATTCTTAGTAATAATTTTACTACAGAACAAGGTGTTTGTGAAAGTAAACACCATCATACCATGAGTAAATTTCTGCTTCTTCAGTGAAAAAAGCAATCGTATTCGTAATTAATATGTTTTTGTGTTGCAGGGCCACTTTCCAAAAGTGTTGACAGTTCTGAGAAAAACTCCAGTTATATATTATGAAAATCATATTATTTACTGATATAAGTAACTTAAAATAATGTACTAAAAATTTCTCGCCAGTTCTTACTTTTACCATAAATTTAATATCTTTAAACGTCTTCTTTTTAACATTAGTGCACGTAAATAAGTCACATTCTAAATTATATTACATTAAATAATTTGCAGATATCTGCCTGGATATAAGAATAAATGTCTGAAAATGAGTGGAAGAAGCCAGTTACTTAAAATAGGACAAATAGAAAACATAATCACATTAATTGTATTCTGATATTTATTCGCTTGCATAACATGCCTTAGTGTACAACAGCAAAGTGAGGNATTTATTCGCTTGCATAACATGACTTAGTGTACAACAGCAAAGTGAGGTTGATAATTTTGCCATGATTCTAATCTAATAATTAAGAATGTGGTAATGTTGCATACATGTACATGTAACATGCATGGAATGCTACATTATAAATGATAGCAGAAAAGTACTGATATTACTTAAAGTAAAAAAAAGTTTGCCTACACAAGAAAGACAGGCCTGTTAAAAAGTGCACATCCTTATTGGTGATTCTCTCAGTACTATGAGAAAATGTTGCTGTCATATACCAAATAGACACTTGCTCAAATATTTCCGAAAAGGGAGATTTTTAAAAAGATACTTATTAAGAATATCTACTTTTGTGAAGATTGGGAGAAATAATGGTTCAGTGATTCTGTGTATGTGATGACATCCTTGGCTGTTTAGTTTGCGTCAATAATTGTCACCTGAATAACTTCCTCCCATGTTGTCTGACATTATTTGTACCTATTTTATACTATAATGTTAAACTTAATATGTTTTCATTAATGCGCATACTTTCCGTTACCGCTAGTAACACGGGAATAAGTTTTTAATGTATTTTGTAATTTTCAAATATATGTATTTTTACGTATCATTATTTCCTAAACAAATATCGGTTTGCGAAGTTTTTAAGAGAATTTTCCATTATTTGTAATGTAGGCTAGATTTGAATAGGTAATATTATTCAATTATTGCGAGATACGTAAATTATTTCTCGACAAAACGTTTCGTCAATATATATAATGAATAAAACTCCGTGTGTTTTAAAAGTCTAAGAGTTATATGCATTCAGTGTTGTGAAATATATTTAATATCAGAAAATATTGTGTCTCTTTGTAATTACGCATTATTTATCACTTATAGTGATAATTAAAAGTACTGATTTATTCATTCTATTACGTGAAATTCCACTTTGCTTACAGCCCGGCAAGTTTAGATATTTTTCCAGTTACGCAGATTTTCACGAAGTATTCGTTTTCGTTAGTGAATATTATATATATGTATGTATATCTATTATACACACACTACCTGAGTTAGGTATTGTGATATTAAGAAGCATGTCAAATGTTTTCTAAAGGCCATTCTACATTCGAAATAGCCACTGAAAATTTAAATGTTAAGTAATGATATTCATAAGATTAACCTCTGCCACAAAGAAAATCCTGTCGCACAATTCATATAAGAAAACCGGATGTCTTTGTTTGTCGGCCAATAGCATTTCACTTCCAAATTACAATTTTTACAAACACTTATTTTGCATTTTTGCTCGCATAAGTTGGCCGACTTGTTACATATATAATGTTCCCATGTATTTATGTATCTAGGCATCCTATTAGTAAAGAGTCGTGATTAAAACAGTATTAATGTAGCTATCGCACTTCTCAGTTTTTACAACACAGGTGCTAAAGAAACAAATTCACATGTAACATTAAAAATAATAGTTGCATTCATATGTATACAGTATACACTACACTCATGACCTGAGATGTACTGACGTGAAAGTGAATTTGACGTGTTTAGCAATAAGAGTTATGATTATTGGCTACGCATAGGTTCTTGTTATGTGCAGTTGTAGCAAGCACCATTGTACAGAAGGTGTTTTACACACATACTGTTATTGGTATGGTAATGATTATTTAGAATTTATCTCGAACTTTACAATTGCTATAATAACCTAACAAAACTTATTCAGAACAGTGAGAAGTGTGTGCTTTTATAGTGAGTATAGATTACCTGTGTGTATCTATTGAATTCATTCTGTGCAATTCTGATGTGTATATAATTAAATAGTTTGGTTTAAAAAATGCGCAATAAATAATTATCCATTATTTTTTTTATTTTTTTACTCTCAAATTTTTTTGAAATTCACGACCCTCCCCACCGTGGTATAATTCAAGATGTCACGCGAGTTTGCACTTTGTTAGCACAAACTAAAGGGTTGTACTAAACAGTTATTTGTAGGTTCTAGAATTTAAAACAAATAACTTTAATAATATATGTATTATAAATATAGAAATAAATTGCTCGATAGCGACCTCACTATATATAAAATTTCTCTACCAGAATAAACTGGAAAATAGTATTTACTTATTTAATATTTGAACAAAACAAAGAAAACGGTTAAATTCCCTCGCATTATTCAAGGTTATGTGCAGAGAATCAGAAGTCAAAACTGTTTTCTAAGTTGCATTCTATTCCATTTATATACAAGCTATCGCTATGAGACATTGGAACCTTCAAATATTCTTGGTGGCCACTATGACTGAGCGGTAAGCCTACTAGCCTCACTTCAAGGCGAACCGGGTTTAATCCCGGGCCTAGTCACTACCGGATCGTGCCGGACGACGCCTCTGGTCGGCGGGTTTTCTCGGTGATCTCCCGTATTCCCGAACCTATCATTCCGGCGCTGCTCCATACCACCTTAATCACACTCATCGGCTCTCAAGATATCGCTGATAAAGCCGTCCAAATCTCTCCACACTCCAAATATTCACTCCCTTCATCTATCACATGTTTTGAAATATGTATGTCATCATTAGGTTGTACTATAGGATCTTCATCGCCTACAACATGAAACGGAAAACACCTTTGATAATTGTCACTAAATGGAACTGTCTTGTGAAATAATAACTGTTCACAGGACTTTTTTTTTTTAATTTTCCATTTTTCATTGCTTGGATAATAGTTACTGTTATTTAAATGTTTCTGCTGATTGGAGCTTTTGCATTGTTACGTGTACAAGGTTCTCATTTCCAGTATGACGTACCCTTTCGAGATACATGAAGATTAATTAGAAAAGTAACATAATTCATTATTTATTCTTTTGAGTAGTGTACATGCCAACTAATTGTAATCGAAAGTGGCAGGGACATTGCATAGCCCAAAGGGCATTAACTTTAATTAACATGTTCCTCTCCCTTGGACACCAAATGCAGTATTTCTTTGTCTTCTAGGGCCACCTCGTACTGCCAATAACCGCTCTTCATGTCTATAGTAAAAAACCATTGTGGACCTGACAGGCTATTCAGTTTGTCGTCTATCTTAGGGAGTGGGTAATAATCTTTCTTGGTTACATTATTAAGGTTATTGTAATTATCACAAAATCTAATAGAAATATATTTTCTTTTAAAAAGCACAATGGAAGAAGCCTATGGACTGACTGATGACTCTATCACATTTAGATCCTTCATCTTTTTTATAATACCATCAACAACCTCATGTGAAGCTAGCAGAAGTCACCTTTGTGGCTGCTTTATGGGTCTGGCATCCCCTGTGTCGATGTGATGGCATGCAACATTAGTTCTGCCAAGGTCATGGAGCCTACAGAAGAAAACACCCCTATTTCTCTGTAGTAATTCTCATACAGCTTGCTCTTGACACCAGTTGAGGTTTTCTCTGGTTCTTGTCAGCAGTTCCCGGTAGAGGACATTCAGTATTATGTGGCATTGAAGCTTTGGAACATTTGGAATTACTTGCGAGACCTGCTTGCAAACCCCTATTAAGCCCATTCCTCAAAATGGATAACACATGTCAGATGAATTAATCATCCTGACAGGCATACTTTCCGATTTTGAATAAATCGAAGTGCTTGCTACAATGAGACCATCTGGTAGAATGCCAACTTTCTGGATTGGTTCAATTATTACCAACTGCATGACAAACTTTCCCTGGCATCTGCCTGGAAGAACAACTTTGCTAGTAGCAGGAAGCACAGTCGACTGATTACACACTACTGGGCAGCTCATTGCCGAAGATAAATCTCGTCGTGTTGACACTACGAACTCGGTATTACCAGCTCGTAACACCCCCAGTCGAGTATCGATACAGCACCCCAGCTTACATAATACATCAAAACCCATAATTCATTCGTCCTCTATTTCTGCTATGTAAACATCATGTTCCATGTTAAGGTTGCTGAGCTGTAAGAGTACCATTCTCTTGCCACTGACTGGTGTGGTATCACCCATTACTGTAGTTAAATATCAGTGTTCCAAGTTCTTATCGGATGATAACTGGGGGAAGACCCGAGGATGTCTGGTCTTACCACCATTATAGTTACCCCTATGTCGACGACCATCTGACATAAAACATCATTTAGTCTCCCTTCCACAAATATGACATCATAGTCATGATTTATTTAATCCACCAGCAAAATCGTTGGGGCTTTCCCTCCAGTAATCACAGACATTTGCCCCTCAAGACCAGTGCTTACCAGTTTCCTGAAGATGTTGCACTCTCATCTGACCCCTTGCTGCCTGCTTCCTGGTTGCTTCTGCCATTGCTGAAGACAGTTGGCGCTCAGGTTCCCCAGCTGTCCACATGACCCACATTTAGGACATTTGGGTGGGGGATGGTGAATCTCCATAGCACAGTCCCTGGAAGAGATATCCTTCATTGTCATCTAAAGTTCTTCAGCATCTTCTTGATGTTGTGGACTCCCTCTTTGTTCAGCATCGCTGCCCACACTGGACGCTGTGGCATTGATACCTGCCTTGCTGACTCCACCTCCAGTGTTCGGACCAAGGCGTCCTGCATGGTGTGAGGCACAGCCAAACGTACAGCTTGCCACACCTCGGTGTCGGCGATTGCGTCGACGAAGACGCCGACTGCGATGACATCACATGCCTCCTCAGGGCATCTCTCCAGAGACAGATGTGACAGCCTCACAACGTCCTAGTTTGGTGCCATTTCGCAGTAGAGCATGGTGGGTGTGTCGCAGTGTTCGGTTGCCGAACTGCAGCTCATAAGCCGATACCAATGTGGAATATTCCATTCGATGTCGTTCTGGTAGTGACTGCAGTATGCTCAGCGCAGGTCCCCTGAGTACAGCCACCACGCATCTACGGCTGTGGCACCAACGCCCACAACCCCAAGGTCTGAGTCATTTACTCGAACCTGACGCACCTGCCGCGGCACGAGTACGTGCTGGATATCGGTCTCGGGATCGCCAAGTGCCCCTACGACCCGGCGGACAACTCGACGGCGGTCTGGGTGGAGAAGGGCAACCCGGGCGAGCTGCCGGGCCTCTACAGCGGCACCAACGCAGAGTTCACCAAGGCCGACACCATCATCTTCCGCACAGACCTGCACAACTTCGCCACCGGCAAGCGTGAATTCACCTTCAAGCTCATGCTTAAGAACAACTCCAAGTGGCTCGACAAGCTGAACTTCATGGGCTCGTAGGAGATCGGGCAGAATGTGTTTAGCAATATTCAGCTTGCTTGTCAGTTCAGCCATTCAGGGCGGCAACGATCTCGAACTGGTGCCAGTATTCGCGCCAAGGTGTCTGTCATCGTAGGAGGCTGGCTCTTTTGAGATACCTTTACCCACCCCTGGCTGATGCGTACTGCAACTGCAGAATGACTAGGCCTCTCCTGCGATGGCTGTATTGGCGGCGATCTCCACTTTCTCCTCAATGCCCACATCCGCCAGTTCTGTTGGGGTCGATCTCAGCTCCTCATCATCTGCTGCATGTTTTCTTCCCTGCTGTAGGAATGAATTACTGCAATTCCTTCTTGGGGGCGCTTTACTCCTGGTCCACCTTACTCTCGACACTGTTCACTCTTTCATGCACACTTTCATTTCTCTTGTATAAACAGTTTATTTTATTATGTACTGACTGACTATTACCTTCAACTTTTTGGTCCACATTTTCGTTCACACTGTCTATTTTCCTATCTACAAGTTCACTAAGACTATTAAATTAGCTATTTACAGATTCACTAATACTATCTATTTTTATATTTACATTTTCATTTACCCTTTTTACAGATTCATTAACACTATCTATTTTACTATATGAAGATTCCCTAACATTACTTATTTGGCAAGTCAGTCCTTCGATCAAGGCACGAAGTACTTTCATGTCTGCCGACATTTTCTTCGTTAGCATTCATAAATTTCTTATTAATTCCCTGGCCTATTACAATGACTATTGTATTTACAAATTCATCCTGCTTGTTAATATCTTACTGTAATAGTAATTACATTAATTTTATTACTATGAAATGCCTCCATCCCACTTCTGACACCAGTGTTATGATTTCTTAAAAGTCAGTGGACTCAACAAGGTTAGTTAAGTGATGGAGGGCATAATTAAATTAAGGAGTTTATTAAAATTTCCTAATTATATTTTCAATAACTACAAAAATAATTCTCTTCACACAAATGCTCACAATAAATTGATATTACTTGTTTACAATTAAATAATTAATGTAAATAAATTTTGAAAATCTGTCCTAATAGACAGTGTATCAAAATTTACTGAATTTTTTATAAATTATATGTCTATATTTAACTGTGTAAATATCTACAATAAAATCAGTATTATATGTTCATTCAGTCCCACCTCAGTTTAGTCCCCAAGTCCCACAAGTCCGCAATGTTCTAGAGTTCTCTGAGTGCCCTTATGTGGGTATTATGCCCTCTCGTCCATTCGCCCAGAAATTTCTCTAAATGCCGCGTTGCATCGAGGGTTCATAGAATGTTCTTGCCCATCCTCTAAACCTGTCGGCTTTTCAGAAAGGGGGAGCAGGATTAGGGGCTGTGACATCAGCCAGGTCACCACTGTCAATCATCCCCCGGGTGTGCGGTGGGTCAGCGAGCGGGTCTGTCTTTGGGGAGGAGAGGGTCGAGGTGGGCGACCCCCACAGAGACGAATCGCGCATAGAGTTCGCGTCAGCGGGTAACAATATTTTGTAAATCTGAAGCGTTTGTTTAATTCAAAGAATAGAATTTATAAAAATAATGAAAGAAGTCTGTTTTGTTACAAAAGTTTAATAACCAGCTAACAACATTACCGTGCGTCACTCATCACTTCTGGGAATTCCACACATTCCAAGAATAGCCTACTTTGCTTGAGGAGGTTGCACTATTACGCTGTATATAATTTTGGGGAATGTAATTGGTGTGGCCAACGTCAACAAAGCGGCAATTTTGTAAATGACTAATGTAAAACTGTTTATAAACTTTAATTTTGTAGATGTTTGCAGTTTTATAACATTCGTTGTTGAAGGTGTATGAACAGTGTATTCTTTGCTTAAATGTTAGATAAACTTCCAGAACAAAACCAAATAATGAATTTTAGCTTAAATTAATTTATCTGGAATACAATAATTGCACAGAAACATAAGCATAAAAATATTAAAACTTACTGAAATGAAAAGTTGCAAGAATAAATTTGTTATATAATTATAACCACAGTAAAATGTTTTTGTTAGCATGGAGCTGAAATATTTTTTAATGAAAACACATTTTTCTAAATTTACAGACGAAAACTTGGAAACCTGTATACTTTGTACACTTACAAGAGCAACAGCTGCACTGCTACACATAAATACTGGCTGAAATACTGTTAATCAGAAAACTGCTGATACTATCTCAAAAGCTCAAGTTAAGATGTGTGCTAATAGTCGATGAGTCATCACGTCCGAGAATCCACATATCGTGAAGACTGCTTCTTACCTACGATGACAGGGCAAAGTCAAATTAAAGTGATATAAAATTAATGTTCGCCACGAAACTGGTTTGCAACATTATTTCTGTAACATTGCAGACCAGGTTTTGCAAATGTATCAGTTTGTATCTGCTATAGTACAAATATGTACTTTTCTCTTAAATCTTTTAAGAAATGTTCAGAATTATTTCTTAATATGTACATATTTTGTATTTCTTCAATATTTCTCTAGACAGTTATATGTAAAGGGCGTCATGAGAAATAAAAGTGCATTCTCATGGTTTTGCACTGCTTCCGTGGAATGAAAATTGATAAGTGACAACAATTAGCATCAGAATACAGGGATAATGAAAATATAAAAACTCCGAAAAATGCAATGGCTATTGGCAGTATTCATTTTTCCTGCATAAAGTAATGTTTTTTTTTAAATGTGGGGCCAGCATACTCCTTGCAATTATGAACCAAACGTTTTTCAGTTCCGCTGCGAGCTCAGTAAAAACTTGCTGATCTCTTTCGAAAATAAAATACCGCATATTAACCCGATATTAAAATATTAAAAGTACGCATAACCTAATAAAATATAACACCATCCATGGCTGCATCTGTGACGTAGCAGTTAGTGTACTTGTTTCTAATTAAGGGGTACTGGGTACGATTCCCGTCACCCCAATGTTAGATTTTCAAAGNTAGCAGTTAGTGTACTTGTTTCTAATTAAGGGGTACTGGGTACGATTCCCGTCACCCCAATGTTAGATTTTCAAAGGCATATTTGGGTTTAAGCATACCTGATTGGGCCGCACAAAGTTATCTCTGTGAAGTCCTGGCTGATCTACGATTTTTATGGCATTTAATTAATGTGTATCATAGAGCAGACAAATTATTTTGTAGAAATTCATACAGTAGCTTGTCATTTTCCAGGAAAATAATTTGAGAGTTATTACACATATTTTTGTAATTCTACAGGATATCCCTCGGTAGTTTACATTACTTTTTTTTAACAAATACAGAAAATATCCTGTAAATTTTTAGAACAATTTCTTGCAACGTTTACAAAAAAAAATTGTAGTGTTACCTAGAATATTTTGGCAACAATATTCGAAACATTTTTTTTGTGAAAGTACGAACAAAATTTACAGTGTACACATCTCAAGCCATTTTTACCCATTCTTCCTATAGTAGCGCATCCTACTGTGTCGATTGAATTATTATGACAACAATAATTCATTTGTGCTTTCTAATTATATGGCGTCTCACTTGGCATGTTCACCGGGAGTAAAATATGTATCTGCTGACTTTTGTCTAAATTTGTAAAGTAGGCACACAATAACGGAATGGATGCTATTTTAAGTGATGGTGAATAAAATGTTATATAATGAAACAATAAATTATTTTGGTTTCCAGCTTACTAAAAATGATCTGCGCTTTGTTGGTAAATCGCATGTAGACAGAATTTTCCGTACGTCGAATTTTGTCCTCGAAATATGCCTGCAAATAACATGACTAAAATCGAGAAACTATTCTGTCATACACACTTGAGCTAGTTACAAGTATATTATGAAAGAATTGTTAAAATATATGATTGTATTGAATGCTGTAAAGAATTTTGCTTAAATTAACTCGATTGGTGACCCAGGTAAATGAAGAAAATTTATCTTTCCTTGTCAGTAAATATCACAATATAGCACTTTAGTTCTAGCACATCCTTGATGATATGTAGGAGAACATATAGTTATTTTTAGCATATTATACATATTGCCATTTTTTATAGCATTTACTTAAAGGATGCAACCTCTTTTAATTCCAGATTCAAAAGTACCTTATTACCCAGAATCGGTTAAAAAAATTAAGTTACCTCTGACAAATTTTGTATTTGGCTAACGTCTTAGTCTTTCATAATTGCCCACGGGATGATATTTATTTTTATACCTTCCTCCTAACCGCATTCGATTGACTTCTATTGGATGTTGCGTTTATTTAAGCAAGTGAAATATGCCTAGCGTCAAGTATTTACCGGGTGCAAAAAAAAAAACTTCTGCAGAAGTGAAAAGTGCCTAGGTTCCTAAGCGGCACTTCTCTAAACCATTTAAACAACCCTTTGAAATCATGAATCGAAATAAAAAAAAATTACAGTGGCTTCAAAAAATATCGAACATTTCCATGAAGTATTGTGCTACGTACACAATACATGGGGAAAAGACTAGGTTCCAAAGTAAAATAACTGGCGATTCTATTTTTCATACGAGTTTTCTAGCTACAAGCTTAGGAAAAATTTGGAAGTGCAGAGCGATAAGTCAGATAAATATCCCGATAGGAAAAGTTTTCTCTGTTTCAGAACTGGTACATGTTTCTCAAAATGTACTAATTATTTATGGATTCATATTACAACGAAGCAAGCTTCACATAAAAAACAGAAATGTCATTCCGCCACATACTAATGTCGAGGAGACCGAATATAGTAATATGATTATCTCGTGCTTATTTCATAATAAAAACTATGAAGTATTCAGAAAAAGGGGAAAAGATTGTGACATGCCATTTTGAGTCATTGCTGTATTGTTGTAAATAGAATGTACCATTTAAAATTTAAATTTTATTAGAATTGTCATATATACTTTGTTCAAATTACCGTTTATTCGTAGTGATAAGCATAGTGTAATGTATGAATTTGGAATTATTTTAAGTGTGTAGTTTTAATTTTAATATATTGCATTAATGAGGATGAGGAACACAGGGAAGTTATCGTTATTAATATCATCATGTGTTACAGTCTCCTCCTTCTATTGNCATTAATGAGGATGAGGAACACAGGGAAGTTATCGTTATTAATATCATCATGTGTTACAGTCTCCTCCTTCTATTGAAGTGTAATTTTTTGTTGTATTCCTGTGACACAAAACCAGGGTCGGCTTTCTCAGATACTCGTGGGAGAGAGAATCTACACGCCCGGAAGGCGGGTAAACCAGGACCCCTGTACTTAAACATATTGAAACTTATTTGAGGTGCAACAACCGAGGCACGCGCATCTATGTTCTCTATTGATTCTATTGGGGACGCCTAATTGCCTAGGACGTTTTACGGTGTTTTAGAGTTGGGGTCTTAGGAATTTTGTATTTTAAAACTCGCTCTCTGAGAGTAACTCCGCGAGGCCGGAGGGTCTCGCGAGGGTGCAAGTTTAGCGGTATTTATTTGATTATGTTCCTTGCTCGTTAAAACGTGACCAGATATGTCGGGGGAGGCTAGCGAGAGCACGAAGTCCATGGTTTATCAGAACGCACGTGGTCCAGTCATTGTTAAAGGAGAATGAACAACAGAGAACATACTATCGGTTTTTGGGCAACCACAAGGAGAAATTGGTGTGTTTGAATTTCATTTTTACATCGTAAAGAATCAATGAAATTTGTAATTAACCTCTGGGATGATAACATATATGTACATGTCTCGCCGAAAACTGGAACCTAGTGAGGTAAAGGAAAGCGAACGTGACATGGCAATGTACACATACACTGAAGAGCCAAAGAAACTGGTATAGGCATACGTATGCATATAACAGAGGAATGGAATCAAGCAGAGTAACGCGATGCGGTCGGCAGCTAGTTCGGTTACTGCTGCTACAATGGCAGGTTATCAAGATTTAAGTGAGTTTGAACGTGATGTTAAAGTCGGTGCACGAGAGATGGGACATAACATCTCCGAGGTAGCGATAACATTTGGATGTTCGCGTACGACCATTTCACGAGTGTACCGTGAATATCGGGAATCCGGTAAAACGTCACATCTTCGACGTCGCTGCAGCCGGAAAAAGATCGCGAACGATCGGGACAAACGACGACTGACGAGAATCATTAAACGTGACAGACGTGCAACCCTTTCTCAAATTTGCGCAGATTGGATTTGTAGACTGCCCTGCAGGATTCATATTCGTGGTATGAATTGCCTCCTGCATACCTTCAGACATTAGTCGAGTCCATACCACATCGTCTTGTGGCACTTCTGCGAGCTGAGGGGGTGGGGGACTACACGATATTAGGCAGGTGTACCAGTTTTTTTGGCTCTTCAGTGTATATTCTTGATGCCCTTCTTAAAATAATTATTGTACCAACATTGAAACTAGAAAGCATTATGATTGAAATCTTAGTCATAAATATCTTTTGGCCAAATGAAAATATAACGTTTTGAAAGTTCGCCAAACCGTGCTGACCGCGCCTGGTCCCACCGTGACATTGCTGCATATATGCTAGCTTGCCCGTCCCCTTGTTTACGTTACCCGTGAAACGTGATACAGGTGAGTCGTTTCCGTAGAGTGAATATAGAGTAGCGCGATCTCGCTGACTGCGCAGAACCAGTCTCCGTGTCTCAACATTGGACTGATTTTCTACCAACACGACTGTCATAAAGACGTGTGTAGGATTTGAGGTTAGAACACAGTTTTGTAAACAAGTGCTTTGAAATGTTTTTATACTTCCCCATAACAATTTTTTAAAACTACAATTAGGTTAAAGTCAAATAGGTGAAAGTATTTTATTCATGTAATAAGGGCCTGTATTTTGAAGATTAAGATGTATACAAATATGCTTATCGTCGTTGGCTATGTGACTTTGACAGTTGTGTAGGTTTGGGGTAGGTAAATGTTGGGTACATGCGCACAATACAAATAATCGAGCTACCTCATCTATAGTCTATGGCCGTTTCAATGTAACGGAAGTAGGTAACAGATAAAGTCACCTATCTCTCCCACATGATGAATTGTAACACACAGCCAAGAACAATTTACAACAACAAAACGCTGGCAAAAAATTTAAATCACGGCTGTTCTGAAGTAAGTGTTTTTACGTTTGTGTTATGTAAGAGACTAAAGATATTTTACCAAGATGAGCTTTTTTTTAATGACATAATTTTGATGCATTTATAAATGTGAAATTTTACTGTCAATATGTAAGCAAAAAAAGTCATGAGTGATTTTGTTTATTAAACATTAAATGTTCAGAGGGCTAATTACCAACATCCCTTACCATAACTATCAACACATTGAGAAGTGAATTTATTAATATTCAACTCAATGAAAAGTATTTTGAGTACAAATTTTGTATTTTGCATTACAGCTCTGCGAATTTAATAAAATCAAAGCACAGCTACGTAATTACGCACCAAATGACAGACAACGGAAATGCAATATGCTGTCCTGCCATGAGGAAAACGACTGATTTGTGAGAGTTGTTATGAGATAAATACCATATAATAGCTCAGTATTTCATTTCAAAAGATGGTTTGAGCTTTTGGAGTTACAATAACAACACAAAATATTACAAGCAGCATTCAGTGAGCTGTAGATTATATTTTGAACTTCTTTGTGAGTTTTTCAATAATATGTATCCATATCAATGCACGTATCTATTATGGAAACTAACATAGAGGATTATTAAATTTTTCGTTGTCAGGTGTAGGGCAAGTGGAGTTTGATATCTGTAATGCACAAAATAAAATTATTTAATACATAACAACACTGTGTATATTTCCAGTCTTTCTTCATTTCAATTTGAGGAAGATGTTTTATTTGATACGGAAAATTTCAATTAAAATAAGATTTGTAACGTGGTTCTTAAAAGCAAAAAATGCATTACGTGATATAAAATTTCTATGGCGTTGAAAGTTTTTTAAACTCGTCTTGAAAGCTGAAATTCAGTGTTTCTTAAAATGATTTTAAAAATTCTGGAAAATCTGAAATAAAAATTGCTTATAATTTATTGATATTTCTCAGCACCTACTTTGGCGGTACAAATGTTTATATAACAAATAAGTTTGAATTTTCTGAACAACAGCATTACAGCAAATCGTATAGATTCTGCATGTTAATATGCTGTAAAATATAAGTATTACCAAAGTGAAAGCCTATTTTATGGTTATTTATAGAATTGGAGTACTTAATAACGTTATACATAAGATGGAAATATTTTACTTGTTTCTTGTGTAGGGCTTTGCTATGTAGATCATAGTAAACGCCACAAATTCCTTTGGAATCCACCTCCTTTTAATTTCTGCTAAACAAAATTTGTTGGAATTAAAATAAACAAATAGGCCAATAATAATAGTCAAATACGTGTTGTATTATCACATTTTGCTTTCACGAAATTGTTTATAATTTCTTCCTGAAATTTATAACAAAATGACACTAAGCGGACTCTTTGTTGTCAGCCAGGGCTTGTTATAAGTTGTGACGTCACGCCAACGAGAGAGCGTTTTGCTTTCATGTGATAACAGCCACGTAAAACACTATTCTTTTACTAAAAATAGCCTAATATTCACCCATTTTATGCAATAAACTACACGTAGTTATTTGCATATGTTTGTCAAAATTGTTTCTCATAATTTGAAACGTACTGAATTCGGCTGTTTCTTATTGAAGAAGAAACATTTATAGCAGGAGAATGTTTCCATCAGCTCAAAATAATAGGAATCGTTTGTGATTTTTCAGTATCAAGTCAAATATATACAAAGGAAACTTAAAGGTGTGATGATAATGGTGCATCAATTATGTCTATGTCAGCGAAAATTGTAAGTGCCCACCAAAGAATTATGTCTGTTTTTCTACAAACGGGAGGTCATGAAAGAAATCTTAAGAAGTTGAAAAAAATTAAACGAGGCTAATTTCCATGTCTCAAAAATGAATACAATTCATAGCTAAGAAAGAAATGTAATTTTTGGTCTGTAATTACGCAAGTCTTCATTGATCAAATTGTTATATACTTGATTATTTTATATCATTATATTTAAAAATTATTTAACTTAATACTGGAAAACAATTATTTCTCTGTTGTATGATTATTACCATACATTACTGCTATATTATTTAGATTACTATAATAATTATTTTTAATGTGAAGTGCTTAACAGTGCTCCAGCTTTAATTTGTAGTTCAGTCAAAGGGCAAATTAATCTTACTATTAAATTATACTCATTATCATAAAAATGTTTCTAACTATTAAAGTACATAAATGAAATCATAATGTAATTTGTGTGGTGGTACAAAAAAAATAAAGAATAAATTACGACACTGTTACATCAGCACAAATTTCCGCCCACCTGCAGGCACAGGGAAATGGTTCTTTAATAACTTATCGGACTGCCTTATGCCTGAAAACCCGTGTCGCTAAGATCGGGCATGAAATAAAAAATAGCCATCTGTAATCCTGCAGAAGATTTGCCAACATTCGTTTTAAATTATGATATTACTAGCGAACTGGCCCGGCTTCGCCCGGCTACAATTGAGTTTTACAGTGATACACTAATAAATAAATTGGGAAAACACAATTCATTTATGTGAAAACAGAATTATAAAATGAGACATTTTTGGCCTAGGTTTTTAACTGATTACGGCAACCCAAAAGGAAGGAAATTTTTTTTTCCCGATAGCCAAGAAGTAGGGTATTGTTTTTGGAGTGTATCTGTGCAACCATCGCGTAGTTACCACATTTCCGCTTTCCAGCGTCGATGTATAAAAATCAAAACGTGAGTTTCATCAAGTTGTAGCTTTAGAAATAAGTTTACATAAGTACTACGTTTTACGGTTGGCTGAAGGATCTTAATCGATCAACAAAGTTAAGCAACGTTCCCAGCGGCACACATTTGATTAGTGACCGTTTAGTGGCATAACATATGAGCCCTTCCGGGCTTCGAAGTGCACGTTAAATATTCGGTCCCGGTTGTTATCGATTGATAGCAGTCGTTAAGCCATTTCAGAGGTCCTTGGGCGGCCTGATAAACTCTGTCACCAGAGGAAAAACGTTTTTCGGTCACGTTACCAGCCGTTGCATAATTAGGTTTTGTTGTTATTCCACACGAACCGTACAATTTTCCAGGATAAAAAGTATCCTACGTCCTATCCCAGGACCTAAAGTACCTACATACCAAATTTCATCAAAATCCGTTCAGCCGTTATGGAACTGAGTTCGGTCACGTTCCCAGCCGTTGCAGAATAACGTTTCGTTGTTATTCCACACGAACCGTATAAAAAGTATCCTACGTCCTATTCCAGGACCTAAAGTACCTACATACCAAATTTCATCAAAATCCGTTCAGCCATTATGAAACTGAGTTCGGTCACGTTCACAGCTGTTGCAGAATAACGTTTCGTTGTTATTCCACACGAACCGTATAAAAAGAATCCTATGACCTATTCCAGGACCTAAAGTACCTACATACCAAATTTCATCAAAATCCGTTCAGCCATTATGAAACTGAGTTCGGTCACGTTCCCAGCTGTTGCAGAATAACGTTTCGTTGTTATTCCACACGAACCGTATAAAAAGTATCCTACGTCCTATTCCAGGACCTAAAGTACCTACATACCAAATTTAATCAAAATCCGTTCAGCCGTTATGGAACTGAGTTCGGTCACGTTCCCAGCCGTTGCAGAATAACGTTTCGTTGTTATTCCACAGGACCCGTATAAAAAGTATCCTACGTCCTATTCCAGGACCTAAAGTACCTACATACCAAATTTAATCAAAATCCGTTCAGCCGTTATGGAACTGAGTTCGGTCACGTTCCCAGCTGTTGCAGAATAACGTTTCGTTGTTATTCCACAGGACCCGTATAAAAAGTATCCTACGTCCTATTCCAGGACCTAAAGTACCTACATACCAAGTTTCATCAAAATCTGTTCAGCTGTTATGGAGCTGAGTGGTAACAAACATACACACACACACAGGCTTTCGCATTTATAATATTGGTATGTTACGACATGTCTCCCACGTACGAAAATCCGCGTGACTCCGGCGGGAATCGAGCCCGGTTCGCCTTGGTGGGAGGCGAGTGGTCTGATTCCAGCGCCACTGCGGCCCCCAGCACTATCAAGAGCTCTCACCCACCAATTGTTCTCTTCTGGATCTTGAAACCAGGAGTAGAGAGAAGGCGAGTAACATAGTACACAAATAAACGTTTTATAAATATATTAGTCTTTAAGTACGTTTCTCAATAATATCATTATCTGAATTTAAAAAAAACTTTTATTTAAACGAGAAGTGAATTTAAAAAAAAACGCAAGTTTGCATCCATCTGACCGGAATGGTTGCGCAAAAACATTATCAAATAACATTTATTTTATAAATTATGTGAGATTAAAAAAAAATGCTGTGAAATCGCTTGAATACAAATTCGCCCCACCCAGAGTAAACACTGAGGTCACGGTGGAAANCCCAGCACTATCAAGGGCTCTCACCCACCAATTGTTCTCTTCTGGATCTTGAAACCAGGAGTAGAGAGAAGGCGACTAACATAGTACACAAATAAACGTTTTATAAATATATTAGTCTTTAAGTACGTTTCTCAATAATATCATTATCTGAATTTAAAAAAAACTTTTATTTAAACGAGAAGTGAATTTAAAAAAAAAACGCAAGTTTGCATCCATCTGACCGGAATGGTTGCGCAAAAACATTATCAAATAACATTTATTTTATAAATTATGTGAGTTTAAAAAAAAATGCTGTGAAATCGCTTGAATACAAATTCGCCCCACCCAGAGTAAACACTGAGGTCACGGTGGAAANTTAAAAAAAAATGCTGTGAAATCGCTTGAATACAAATTCGCCCCACCCAGAGTAAACACTGAGGTCACGGTGGAAATCCAAGGTCAACAATCCGCTTCTTGGCACCTCGAGTCTGAAGCCTGTGTTCGGGCCGCCATCAGCAAATATCGGCTTTAAAATTTTCTGCTTTTACTAAATGCATTATTTTGCTTTTAAATTGAAGAAGGGGGGAGGGGGGCGGAAGCAATTTTAAGAGCAACTGGTTGCTGGTATGAGAGAAGGGTGGGGAAGAAAATATATGAAGTAAGAAGTGTGTTTTACATGCGAACTATTACGCAGAGAAACACTAGACGACGCTCGGAGTTAACAAACTTAAGTCGTGGCGTAGGTTGGACGCAAACAACCAGTGGTCCTGCGTCTTCGCCTTAAGAGGGCGGGCGTGGTTTTAAGCGTTATAGGAGCCAAGAAGAATAAGGTGGGCGTCTTACCAAGAATTACTCCACTACTCCTAAGAAATATGAAAACTAATTTAACTAGAACTTACCCGCAACAATTCTGTTAATTAATTACAACTCCGCTATTGAATAACCTTATTTAGTTATTAATTTAGATTTTATTTAAGGATCCTTGCTTGTCGTGGGAACTCTTAACTTTCCTTGGCGTAAGAAAATATTCTACAGAAACTACACAACTATTATTTGTGTAAATCGACTGCAGCGTCTCTGTGAAAGAAACAAATGGTGCTCGTGAACAAAAATTACATTATGGAAAGCTGCTCANTAAATCGACTGCAGCGTCTCTGTGAAAGAAACAAATGGTGCTCGTGAACAAAAATTACATTATGGAAAGCTGCTCAATTTTTCTTGTTACACAAAAACTGTGGACAATGTAAAACTAAGTATTCGGGCTGAATATATATGGAATTATAAAACTCGTAACAGCCATTTTAACTCAGTCTGATAAAATATTCTCTATGATGTGTTTCTTACGTCAAGATAAGTTTTTGATTACAACTCATAAAAGTACCTATCAATTAAAACATATTATCACGAGGGTGGCACCTAGTTCACATTCTAAGTGTAATCGTAAATAGTTATTTTCCTCTGACTGTTGGTTTTTAATCTCATTTTAACTGTAATAAGTATTTAGTATCATGTTCTGTTCAAAGTATGAAAGGTTTACAAACGGAATTCACTTAAACTAACATAACATTAACTTTTACTCGAAACCGCACACACCCTTCAATTTCAGACAAGGANCTAACATAACATTAACTTTTACTCGAAACCGCACACACCCTTCAATTTCAGACAAGGAGTCGAACCAACGGCTAAAAATCTTGCACACTCTCTCATATACCACCGCAAACATGAGACGTTTGATTGCAAAATAACCAGTAGCAATCCTACACTTCTGATTGCCACTTGTCCTCAGATTTTCGTACTTTTTCCCACTGCCTTGTTCAATTAAAAAAAAGAAAGGGTGTAGCAAGGGCAACCACAGCATACAGTCCACCCCAATACCCTTACTTTCTTTGCTTGTGTCTGCCCTGGCACCATTTTCTTCCTGCTATAAACACAGTGGGAAATATCACTATCATTTTTGAAGTATTTATTCGCCATAGCCAGTGGCGTGGCCAGATATGTATATAAAAGTAAGAAGCGAGGGGGGTGGGGGGTTCAAGGCAGATGGGGTTTACACCGACATCAGCGGTGCTGACACGCGTATTACAGGAGAAAATTACATCCCATTAAAATAAAATGCATTGTATTTTACAGGAACCTCATATAACTATCGCAATTTAAGGACTACTCGTAATTTAAATACTAATTGTTGACCAGCTAATGGGCAAAGGAAGGGGTGTACGTCCCCCGCCCCTCCCCAGGCTACGCCACCAGCCATAGCTACGAGGTTATTATGTGTGTTGAGTAGAAAGCAGGCAGGCAGGCAGCGCGAGGAGAAGAAAAGACGCGAGGACAGTGGTATAAACAGTACCTGACGCAGGCGGGCGGATGCAGGACCGCGCGAGGCTCTTGTTGCAGGCNAACCACGACGAGGCAGGGGAAACCCACGTGATTGTCATACATTGCTTGTACAACGTCCGCGTTCCCCACCCCCCTTCCCCTCTCCACCCTCAAGACTCCCACCCTTCTCGCAAGGCGAGTGACGTTCTTTTGTCGACGTGCCCTTCACTTGGTGTCCGTGGCCTCGCAAGCTGGTTAACACTTACCTACCTCTTCCGAGATTTCGTGTGCCGAGCGAGCGGCTGTAGGCAACTCGCTGCTCCGTCCTCGGCAGGTTCGCTCGAAAACGCCTTGTTTCATTCATCGTCCCGAACCTCAACTTATTGATAAATAAAACACAGAAAATTATTCCTCAACATTGTTTCTGATATTCGGGCGTATTTTTACGGTAGATATTTGTCTTTTTCGTTGAAGCATTTGAAATTCCAGTCTGCTGCTTGCGTACGAGCAACCAGAAAGAAAGGCAATAAAACAAATTAGTTTTTGTACAGCTTGTACTATTTCAACTATTGAAAATATCTCGACTAGGGGGGAGGGGGGCATATAACTTTTTTAAAACACGAGAACTGTTTCTTGGTAACTATAAAAAACCAAAACCTGTGTAATGGAAAACCCAGGCTTTCAATTTGGAAATAGAGGGCCCCATGTTTAAATAATAGAAACAGAACCCAAAATTGATTAGTGAACAGTAAGTTAGTACATTAATGTATGCAATATTTAGCCAGTGTCGACAGGACCTTTTGGAATACAAATTGAAGTACTTTATTTAGAGGAAAATCTGTGTGTAGCAGGCCCTCTTACCCAACACTTGCCGTAAATAGTATTAATCTCATTGTGCAAACAACGGGAAATTATTTTACAAGTTAATTTACATTTTTAGTTTTTTAACTCAAGCCTGTGTAAAATAAAGACCAAAAATTGTTTGTCCTGAGCACATTTCTATCCACTTTTTTTACAGAAACACTCCGGAAATGCTCTTATTTACGTTAATAATTCGTTATATAAAATTTAATGCACGGTATTTTTCTACACTGCTTTAAGTAAATATAGAATTTGAAGACTGATTTTCTTACCCTTTAATGTATATATTAACTAATGTAAAAAATATCAGAAAAGCTTATCTTTTAGCTGGTAAGTAACGAAGCCATGGGGTATCTGCAAAGCCTAAATATAGTTGCAAATACCTGGGCGTGGTCATGTTCGTGAACCATATAATTGTTCAGTAACATAACGTAGCTTTATTTAATTTGTTATTTTTTTTACAATTCTACATAAGTTTAAATACAACAATACATTTTACAATTTACTAACACTTACTACTTACAGTTTTTGATACAAACGATATACAGTTATTACCATTGATATTGCTTGGTTAGTCAACTAAATAAATAAATTATTTCCGTTCAAACATTATACAGTCAAGTTTTCTACGCCATTCAGAGTCCACAAATCGCATGAGCATTTCGTTAAAGTCTACCTCTTCCGCTCCTGCGCTTTGGTGGATCACAGCCAACGCCGAACTCGTTCTTTCATTATTATTCCACATTTCCGCAAGCCCATAAATTACCTTATACAACACCGAGAGTTTTTTTCAAAAGGAGACATATTCCCCAATACTCCGGAAGATCTTATTCGCTGGCAGGCGTGAGTTGCCAATCACAGGAGCGCTACAGCTACGTCACATCTTCCATCCCCAACCCAGGAACCGCTGTCTTCCCAGTGCTACCGCTATCCCAATGCCAGTAATCCACGCTCTCCGGCCGGCAGGCCCACAAACGGGACAATATGAATTAATACATGCACTTGATTTATTAATACATTTCTACATATTTTAACCTTTACGTTAATTATTTTGTTTGCTTTTCACATATATTTACTCTAAAACTTTGTTATTTCTTGTAATTGCTACATAATTTATTACCGCATTAAAAATTATTCTTAATTTTCGAGAAAAAAAACACAACATGGCAGCCCGAAAGATTAGGTTACAAAAAGCAGGCCAGTCAGTTGGTGTCTACGTAAATACACTAATTGCTATAAAAATTGCGCACCAAAAAAGGAATAATTCGATTCCAATAAAATGTTATTAGTGTGATAATAGAGACCAATGAAAGAAATGACTAAAGTATCGTTGCATCATAACAATGTTCCACCAGCATGAGGTTGATAAGAAGATAATATTTAGTACCATTTCGGACCGCATCGTACCCGTGTGATGTGTCGATACGATTCAGGCATGGATTCAATCAGATTTTCTGTGTTTTTTTTTGTGGCAGATAGACCTACGCTTAGAAAGGAAATAATGTTCCAGGACACAGACGCGTCGAGATGGATGAAGCTGATATTCCCGTCTTGTCCCACACATGTTCCCTAGGTGACACATCAGGGGAACGGGCAGGTCATAGAAGTGCGGAGGCATGATGTAAGCACTCCTGGAAAATCAAAGGTCTGTGCAAATGAGGATTCTATCTCTAGAAACTGGCTTCTCGGTACAATCAGCTATTAAAAGTAGCACATGGAGCCACAGGATAACTTCAACAAACTTTTCTTCGTTCAATTACACTTGTATCAGTATCGTTGGTGAAAGAGAATCAAGTGTGATGGCTCATCAGAACCATCTCGTAAGTAGTAGAGAATGTGTATCACTGTAAAGCGATGTAAGGATTGTAGCACTCACCTGCGATCTTCCAAACTCTGGTACGCTGGTCACTTATTCCACAAGAAAAGTGTAATTTTCGCGGAAGTCAATGCGTTTCTATTCTGTAGCATTACACACTTCTTTCTGCTGACACCAATACCAACGAAGGCGTCGATGTATATGTGTTAATGACAGAACATATAATGGTCGTCCGAATTGCAGATTTGCCTTTTATAGGCCTCTGGAAATGCTTCTAGAAGAAATATGGTTTTATAGTTAGGCTGCCATATCTTGATGGTTGGTGGACAGTAAAATCAATGGCTCTATTCCGGCCTGTCTGGAAATTAAACTGTCCTCCCTATGGTTGGACTGTCGGGGTCGTTCGGAACCATTCCAATAACTATATTGATGTCCGAAGAGTCCAAATGACGAGCAATTCGGCGCACATTCCCCTGCCTCTCACAGCCCTATTATTATCCTTATATCAAACTCAATCAGTCGTTCTTAGGGCTGTTTCATGCATATTATCGGCATACTGAACGCTTATTTATAAAAACACTTGCAAGTATCATGCATGTTACTTTAGGCCTATATGTACTGTTTTGAGGACTATCTATATACTCTATGCAAATTGCGATCACAACACCCTCGTATGACGCGTGCATCTGTTTTATCGCAAAACTTAAATAGCTTACTTTATCTACTTATTTTCCTGTTTAGCAACTTTTCCGAAACTATTCCACATGATGTGACGATTTTTATTGCGATGAATATAGTTTGCTGATTTACACAGGGACCCTTTCAATTGTAGCCAACCTTTTAAGGCATGTCCATGTAACTTGTTGCAAAATGACACCTAAACATGTGGTGAAGGAAGGAGAGAATGTGGTATAGATTTGGAGATCATGATATTCATGTGTATATAGTCTGTTTTATTATTCCTATTACACTCTTCTAGGGGTAGAATATAGAATGTAGTAGATAAAGGTTTGATGAGGATCCTATTTCCGGAATTGTACAGTTTCGGTGCTACACGGATGACACGAACCAGGAGATTAAATCTCCCGCCTCACCTAATCAATGCGCTTTTATATGCGAGCTGCCTATGTGGTCATCTAGACGTTCATTAACACATTGTATCTGCAATACATGTTCCCACACACATACAATGTGCAGAATCACTTCTGCCACAGCCAAAATTCGTGCAAGTAGATCTTCCTCTGATGCTACAAGTGACTAGTAAACAAGATGCTTCACATGGCCCCACACGAAAAAGTCGAGAGGAGTTAAATCCGGCTATCGCGGCGGCCAAGCTATCGAATGTTCGGTCGAGATGTTGTCTGATGGCGCGTGAAAACTGTACTGGTGCGCCATCATCTTGGAACCACATTCGCTTACGAATGTTCAGTGGCATATCTTCCATAAACTCCACCAGTACTTCTTGCATGAATGCCAAGTATATGAGATCTATTAGTCGGTACAGAAGAACGTACAGCCCAGTCACACCACCATCAATAATGCCTGCCCATACTTTAATGCCAAACTGTTGCTGAAAGCAATAATAATGCATGGCATGAGGGTTTCCTTCATTCCATAATTAGGCTTTTCAACATTTTAAAACAGTTTTCCTCATGAAATGCGCTTCATCGGTTAAAAGAATACTCTGTGGAAACTCGGGCACGTCCACGAAACAATGTAGGCACCATATATAGAAGTTGATGCGTGGCACAAAATCGGCCAGACCCGTTGGGGTTGGCAAGGGTATAGTTATTGTCCATGCAAAACATGCCAGACACTGCTATGAAACACATTTATGGCACGTGCAATGGCTCGATTACTCGACGAAGGGTTCTCTTCAACTTGATGAGGTATCTCCCATTTGAAGTCGAGACTTAAGAGCCTCCGTGGAGCACCACAGATGAACCTGTTACCTTTGAAGGTACCTGTTTACTGCAGTCGTTGTTTTTATGTGGCAATCATTTAATATTATGAAGTCACGCGATGCGGAAAACACTCCTGATAGAGGCGCTGAGCAGCTATACTATTATGTTGAACATTGTCATAAATTAACATGTCGTTGTTCTCGGCAAATGTACATTCGTCCATCCTGTACTGTATCGCAGTCATCTACGACTTAATAGCAAGTGGAGCGAGGGTTGAAGCAGTAACTCAGATTGTAAACAGACATGTGGCATCAGGTGACGTCTGACATCGCCCTTTGTGATGTGGGGTTGCCCACCTTGTGGCGGGAATTTTGAAATCTTGATTCGTGTCATAATTGTAGCGCCGCAGCGGTAAGTTTCCGGCAATGGGTTCCTCGTCAAAACTTTATCTACTATGTGCCCTAAAATTGTTTTATAGAAATTATAGAACATTCTGTACACATATGTCTGCGTTATTCTATTTGTAAATTAACACCTAGAGCTCAGGAGGTCTATCCTGAGCTCTAGGTGTGGAAATGTCATGAAAATGCCTTAAGACTGACAAAAACTGAAATATAAACTAATGCCAAACTCGTAAAAAAGTATTTCGAAATTTTTTATTGAGCACCTGTACAGGGCAAACTTATAGCTTACAGAGTTCAGAAATGGCATAATATTACAACTGACCAGTAATAATGTCACGAGTCCATAACGACATTTAAGATTATGCACTGAGAAAAAGAAATAGTTCCTGTTACTAAATACATTTGATTGGAAAGTATTGTATTATGTTGAAAAGTGTATGGTAACCACAACCAAATCGGTCTTGCTTAAAAAGTCAACATATGTTCCCTTGAAACAGATAATAATTTAAAAAATAATGTAATGTACCAAACACCTTTTCGGTTTTTTCCACATTATCAGCCTAGTATATTTCGTACTAACGCCCTTTTCACGATGGTTGTCGTATACATTTCATTTTACAAGGTTAAATTCAAATCACTAAGCTTGTTTCGAACTGAAGAAATAGTTTGTTGCCTTGAACAATCTGTAACAACAAATTCAAATAGTGACAATACCAGCTTACATATGGTTGTCTGCACCATTTGGACGTCTTTGTTCGAAAATATAGCTCGAGCTTTCGTATACAATGTGTGTGACAATTTGGATACCGATATTACTTTAGAATATGGCTGGCACAACACAGTGTTGGTATAAACAATCAAACTGATATAATTTCAAGTCAAAGCACAAACAACAAAATTATAAAACTGAACAAGTACGTAAATGGGATTAATACTAGAAATTATATATATAACTTCGTGTTCACTGGAACGTCTGCAGCACTGGTCAGTGAGTAAAGCGCCAAACTTTGAGCCGATACTGTGGGTTCAAGTTGCGGCAAAGCTGTCAACTTATTTTTTTAAGTTTCACTCAACTGCGCTTTGTGACTCAAGGTGACTCCAGCATTGCGGAATTTTTTTTTTTTGCATAATGGTTTATGAAACGCGTTCCCTAACGACATTTATGTCTTTCAGTTTGAGATGTTCCGAGGTGTTGTGCCTTTGGAAAAATAGCATGTTCACACTTGCGGATGTAGTATAAATCCGAATCTTCATATAATAATATCAAAAATGTCGTAAATAAGCAAACATAAGTACACATGGGACCCTTGATAAATAAACAATTGCTAAGGATAGGTCGTAAACAATCACATGTCACATAAAATAAACATAGCAACTGTCTCAGAATGGAATTTTCAAGGTGAAAAGACAAAATGCTTAGAATCAGGCAGTTTTTCTGTAAAACGTTTCAAATGAAAGCAAAAAGACTATAAAAACGAAACGTTTAGACTCGTTATAATATTTTATATCAAAATCTGTTTAACAACTTTTATGTGTAATTGGTATGTCACTGGAAACAGCAACAGACTTCCAAACCATTACTTTGGGCTAGAAGCTTGGTTGAGTCTTCGATGGATTTTAATATTAACTAAACGCTATATTATTACTCAATATAACACTATGATATCTAAAATGGTAACATTGTTATAGTAAAGCCATAATTAAACTACGTTAATCTTCGGTCAAATGAATTTAACATGCTTTAGCAACAATATCAAATTTCACTTTAATTAAACAATAACGTTTCACTGAAATATGTACGGTTTGGTAAGTAAAAACAAATCTGGTGAAACATTTTATATTGTTCAATTAGCAATTTGACCAATATAAATTTATTTTCCCTCTAATATTTCTCTTTCTCAGTGTGGAATAAGGGAATTGCAGTTGGCAAGGTTAGCAAGAGGAATAATAGGAACAAGTGTCACAGTGGGTAAAGGGTCTCTCACCATCAGAATTTTTTTTCGAAATTGTGGAAATTGCCTTTTTTCATTTATGGACAAATACGAACATAATTATGACTGCATATATAATTTTTGTTTTTTTCTTCTTTGTGCTTTCGTCTTATACTAAGCTATTTTAACGTCATTCATACTTTGACAAACTGAACTTTTCTATAACATATGTATAATAAGTTATAATATTACTTATTTTCTCGTTTTTTATATCATAAATATCTTATATATTAAAATGGAATTTCGTGTAATGAAGAAATCTTTATCTTGTACCACAGGCACTTAAACTTTTAGGAAAGAAATTCCAGTGTATGATTTCTCAAAGTGTGTTGGTAATTTACATTCTCTGGCATACAATTTTGCGCACACTGCAATAGTTATAGAGAAAACATGAAGGTTTGTTAATAGCCACATCGATGTTTTGTATACAAACTGTTAAGAGCNACTGCAATAGTTATAGAGAAAACATGAAGGTTTGTTAATAGCCACATCGATGTTTTGTATACAAACTGTTAAGAGCTTGCAATAAGGCGATCGCATTCTCACAAACATAACACCGGTAATTGCGACACGAGCCGAGCGTCCGAACCACAACAAGGAGCCCCCTCTAACAGAGCGGAAGGCCTAGGAGTTTGTTAGTCAACACGCGACCAATATTAAGGCTGGAAGCGCGGCGGAAACTGTCTTTTGTCCTCGGTCACCAAGATGAAGACGCCAGGAGATGGAGTGTGCCGACCGCAGTAATATGTATACAGTTATCAGCCTTTGGAGACAGAATTCAGGTGATGGCGTTATATTCAAATATAATCCAAACTAAATAAGGTTCCCTGACTTAGTTAAATTATATGTAACTTTAACTATTTCTCTGAGCTCCTCCGAGTTAAGTTCTATTTAATGTAACGAGTTGTAACAAATACAACAAATTGCAAACCTACTAACTCACTCTATCCCTGAGTACTATGCATCCCCAAATGATTAAATGTACAATTTAAAATAAACATAAAATTGTTACTAAACGATTAAAATTTCACTTCAAAGCGAATGCACATATCTCATATTAGGACACTTACATCGCTCTTGGTGTGGCATTTACAAACATTACTCAGAGCAACACATGTAGTGTGATACGCACAATATTTGNACTTACATCGCTCTTGGTGTGGCATTTACAAACATTACTCAGAGCAACACATGTAGTGTGATACGCACAATATTTACCAGGCGGGATAAATAAGTGATATGTATGGAAACAAGATGCGAGAGACAGCCGTTTACACGGAGTTTACGAGAGGCTGAAAAAGTGTGGGTGGTATCCAAATTTTCCTATAATTTGAGCCGTTTGGACATCACAGTGGGATTGTATTGAAATCCATGGGTGCGAAAAGATATCTATACACAACATACAGGTTCTAGATTATACTAACATAGCAGTAGGGAGGACATTTTGATTGTCAGACACGCATGCATTGAGTTAACAGTATCCTGCTTCACCATTTACTAATATGCGACAGCTTTCTGGAACACTATATCTTCCAGATACAAAGTACAAAAAAAAATCTGCTATCACGACGACTTTTATATGTTGTGCCATTGACACCNACTATATCTTCCAGATACAAAGTACAAAAAAAAATCTGCTATCACGACGACTTTTATATGTTGTGCCATTGACACCTTAAAATTGCAGCGTCCTTTTGTAGTGGTGTCAGCAGAGAGGGAAGAGTAATGCTAGGTACTCATATTGCACATATTGTCTTTGGCAACGAATCACATTTTTTTGTGGGAACTTGTCACAACCATGCTAGAGTTTGGAGGACCGCAATTCGCTCAGTGCAGCCCCGCCTCACTTAACAGCAGCAAACATACCTTCCAACTGGCGTGATTGTCTGGGAAGTCATCCAAAATTACTTTCATTCTCTGCTGGTATTGGTACGAAAGTAGGTGAATGCACGGTGGTATGCAGGGGACATACTACGGACACGTGATCTTTCCTGGACGACTGTCCTGGAGCCAGTTTCCAGCAATATAATTCTCTTTCATACACAACTATTATTTCTAAGTGTATTTATGTCATATTTTTATACTTACGTGGAATGTCCATCATTTGACTTGTTGTCCAACATCTATGGCAATTGCAGCTTCCTACATGTCGTATAATTTGTATCATAATTTAAAACGAATGTTGGCAAATCTTCCGCAGGATTACAGTTGGGTATTTTTTATTTAATACCCGATCTTAACGACACGTGTATCCAGGCATGAGGCAGTCCGATAAGTTATTAAAGAACCATTTTCCTGTGCCTGCAGGTGGGCGGAAATGTGTGCTGATGCAAAACTCTCGTAATTTATTCTTTATTTTTTTTGTACCACCACACAAATTACATTATGATTTCATTTATGTACTTTAATAGTTAGAAACATTTTTATGATAATGAGTATAATTTAATAGTATGATTAATTTGCCCTTTGACTGAACTGCAAATTAAAGCTGGAGCACTGTTAAGCACTTCACATTAAAAATAATTATTATAGTAATCTAAATAATATAGCAGTAATGTATGGTGATAATCGTACAACAGAGAAATAATTGTTTTCCAGTATTAAGTTAAACATTTTTTAAATATACTGATTTAAAACAATTACGTATATAACTGTTTGGTCAATGAAGGCTTGCTTAATTACAGCTCAAAAACTAAAGTTCTTTCTAAGCTGTGAATTGTATTCATTTTTGAGACATGGAAATTAGCCTCGTTTAATTTTTTTCAACTTCTTAAGATTTCTTCCATGACCTCCCGTTTGTAGAAAAACAGACATAATTCTTTGGTGGGCACTTACAATTTTCGCTGACATAGACATAATTTATGCACCATTATCATCACACCTTTAAGTTTCCTTTGTATATATTTGACTTGATACTGAAAAATCACAAACGATTCCTATTATTTTGAGCTGATGGAAACATTCTCCTGCTATAAAGTTTTTCTTCTTCAATAAGAAACAGCCCAATTCAGTACGTTTCAAATTATGAGAAACAATTTTGACAAACATATGCAAATAACTACGTGTAGTTTATTGCATAAAATGGGTGAATATTAGGCTATTTTTAGTAAAAGAATAGTGTTTTACGTGGCTGTTATCACATGAAATCAAAACGCTCTCCCGTTGGCGTGACGTCACAACTTATAACAAGCCCTGGCTGACAACAAAGAGTCCGCTTAGTGTCATTTTGTTATAAATTTCAGGAAGAAATTATAAACAATTTCGTGAAAGCAAAATGTGATAATCCAACACGTGTTTGACTATTATTATAGGCCTATTTGTTTATTTTAATTCCAACAAATTTTGTTTAGCAGAAATTAAAAGGGGGTGGATTCCAAAGTAATTCGTGGCGTTTACCATGATCTACATAGCAAAGCCCTACACAAGAAACAAGTAAAATATTGCTATCTCTAATATTTTAGAGTATATTAGCATGCAGAACCTATACGATTTGCTGTATTGCTGTTGTTCCGAACATTTAAACTTATTTGTTATATAAAAATTTGTACCGCCAAAGTAGGTGCTGAGAAATATCAATAAATTATAAGCAATTTTTTATTTCATTTATCCAGAATTTTTAAAATCATTTTAAGAAACACTGAGTTTAAGCTTTCAAGACGAGTTTAAACTTTTAACACCACAAAAAGTTTACATCACGTAATGCGTTTTTTACTCTTAAGGACCACGTTACGTAACTTATTTTAATTGCAATTTTCCGTATCAAAATAATATATCTTCCTCAAATAGAAATGAAGAAAGACTGGAAATAAACACAAGTGTTGTTATGTATTAAATACTTTTATTTTGTGCATTACGGATTTCAAATTCCACTTTCTCTACACATGACAACGAAATATTTAATAATCATCTATGTTAATTTTCAGAATGGATACGTGCATTGAAATGAATACATATTATTAAAAAGCTCACAAAAAATTTTGAACAAATAATCTACAGCTCACTGAATGCTGCTTGTAATATTTTGTGTAGTTATTGTAACTCCAAAAACTCCAACCTTCTTTGGAAATGAAATCCTGTGCTATTATATGGTATTTATATCATAACAACTCTCATAATCAGTCATTTCCTCATGGCAGGACAGCATATGACAGTTACGTTGTCTGACACACGGAACGTAATC
Organism: Clitarchus hookeri; assembly: GCA_002778355.1. NCBI lineage: Eukaryota > Metazoa > Arthropoda > Insecta > Phasmatodea > Phasmatidae > Clitarchus > Clitarchus hookeri. The sequence goes on from NQII01001252.1 coordinate 258,548, forward strand.
ACGTAGTTGAGCTTAGATTTAATTAAAATTGGGGATCTGAATTTCAAAATACATAGTTTGTAATCAAAATATTTTCCATTGAGCTAGATATTGATAAATTCACTTCTCAATGTGTTAATTGTTATGGTAAGTGATGTTAGTAATTAGCCCTCTGAACATTAAATGTTTAATAAGCAAAATCACAAAAAAAAAAAAAATTATTTCCTTACATACTGATAAAGAATTTCACACTTATAACTGGACCAAAATGATGTCCACAAACAAAAAACTCATCTTGGTAAAATTTCTTTAGTCTTACATAAGACAACTTTAAAACCACTTACTTAAGAAAATTCGTGATTTACATTTTTTTCGGGTGTTTTGTTTCTGTAAGGTGTTTTTATATGTGTGTTACAATTCATCATGTGGGAGAGATAGGTGACTTTATCTGTTACCTACTTCCGTTACATTGAAACGGCCATAGACTAAAGATGAGATAGCCCGATTCTTTGTATTCTGCGCATGTACCCAACATTTACCTTCTCCAAACCAACACAAATGTCAAAGTCACATGGCCAACGAAGATAACCGTGTTTGTTTACATCTTAATCTTCAAATACACGAATAAAATACTTTCACCTGTTTGACTTTAATCTTATGGTAGTTATTAAAAAATTTTATGGGGAAGTATAAAAACTTTTTAAAGCTCTTGTTTACGAAACTGTGTTCTAACCTCAAATCCTACACACGTCTTTATGACAGTCGTGTTGGTAGAAAATCAGTCCAATGTTGGGACACGGAGACTGGTTCTGCGCAGTCAGCGAAATCACACTACTCTATATTCACTCTACGGAAACGACTCACCTGTATCACGTTTCACGGGTAACGTAAACAAGGGGACGGGCAAGCTAGCATATATGCAGCAATGTCACGGTGGGACCAGGCGCGATCAGCACGTTTTGGCGAACTTTCAAAACGTTATATTTTCATTTGGCCATAAGATATTTATAACTAAGCTTTCAATCTTAATACTTTCTAGTTTCCATTTTGGAACAATAATTGTTTTTAGAAGGGTATAAAAAATATATGTATACATTACCATGCCATGTTCGCTTTCCTTCACGTCACTAGGTTTTAGTTTTCGTCGAGACATGTACACTGAAGAGCCAAAAAAATGGTACACCTGCCTAATATCGTGTAAGGCCCCCGCGAGCACGCAGAAGTGCCGCAAAATGACGTGGCATGTACTAGACTAATGTCTGAAGGTATGCAAGAGGCAATTTACACCATGAATCCTGCAGGGCAATCCACAAATCCATAGAAGTGCGAGGCGGTAGAGGTCTCTTCTGAACAGCACGTTGAAAGGCATCCCAGATATGCTCAATAATGTTCATGTCTGGTGATTTAGGTGGCCAATGGAAGTGTCTTAAGTCAGAAGAGTGTTCCTGGAGCCACTCGGTAGCAACTCTCGACGTGTGGGATGTCGACCTTGTCCTGATGGGATTGTTCACGTCCGTCAGAATACACAATGGACATGAATGGGTGCAGGTGATCGGACAAGATGCTTACGTATCTGTCACTTGTCAGAGTCGTATCTAGTCATATCAGGGGTCCCATTTCACGCCAACAGCACACGCCCCATACCATGACAGAGCATGCACCAGCTTGAACAGTCCCCTGTTGACATGTAGGGTCCATGGATTCATGAGGATGTCTCCATACCCATACATGTCCATCCGCCCGATGCAATTCGAAACGAGATTCGTCAGACCAGGCAACGTGTTTCTAGTCATCAACAGTCCAATGGCAGTGTTGGCGGGCCCAGGAGAGGCACACGAGTGCCGTGCACTCAACAACGGTACACGAGTGGGCCTTCAGCTCCGAATGCCCATATCAATGATGGTCCGTTGAATAGTTTGCATGCTGGCACTTGTTGATGCCCCAGCATTGAAATATGCGCCAATTTGAGAAAGAGTTGAACGCCTGTCATGTTTAATGATTCTCTTCAGTCGTCGTTTGTCCCGTTCGTTCACGATCTTTTTCCGGCCTTAGCGGTGTCAAAGATTTTATGTTTTACCGGATTACCGATATTCACGGTACACTCGTAAAATGGTCGTACACGAAAATTCAAATTTTATCGCTACCTCGGAGATGCTATGTCCCATTTCTGGTGCGCCGAATATAACACCACGTTCAAACTCACTAAAATCTTGATAACCTGCCATTGTAGCAGCAGTAACCGATCTAGCAACTTTGCCAGATGCTTGTTGTCTTATATAGGCGCTGCTGACCGCATCGCGTTACCCTGATTGGTTCTTTACCTCTGTTATTTGCATACCCACGACTATACCAGTTTTTTGGATCTCCAATGTACATCTATGTTATCGTCCCAGAGGTTAATCAGAAATATTACTCTTTCTTTTCGAGGTGCAATTAGAAGCCAAACACACAAATTTCTCCCTATGGTTGCCTTAAAGCCGAAAGTCTGTTCGCTGTTGCACATTCACCTTTAAAAATGGCCCGACGACGAGCGATCTGGTCCGTCTTTCTCTCTAAAAACCCGGCCTATTAGGCCAACGTCCTGGGCACACGAGTATAAAAAATATAATAAAATAAGCCGTGGACTCCGTGCTCTCGCTAGGCTCCCCCGAGATATCTGGTCATGTATGAACCAGCAAGGAACTTAATCAACTACATATCGCTAGCTTCGCACCCTCGCGAGAAGCTCCGGCCTCGCGAGGTGACTCTCAGAGAGCGAGTCTGAAAATACAACAGAGTTCCTAAGACTCCGACTCAAAAACACTGCAAAACCTCTTAGGCAATCAGGCATTCCCAATAGAATCAATAGCGAACATAGGCGCGTGTGCCTTGGTATTTTGCACCTCAATTTAGGTTCAATATGTTTAAGTACAGAAGTCCTGGCTTGCCCTGCCTTCTGGGCGTGTAGATTTTCTATCCCACGAGTAACTGAGAAAGCGAACTTTTTGTTATGTCACAAGAATACCATAAAAAATGACACTTCAATGAAAGGAGGAGACTGTATCCCACGATGATATCAGTTACGATCACTTTCGTGTGTTATTCATCCTCATTAAAACAACATATTAAAATTTGAACTTCACAATTAAAATTATTTCGAATACATACATTGCACTATGCTTATCACTACGAATAAACGGTAATTTGAAAAAGCATATATGACAATTCAATAAAGAATTATATTTTAAGTTGTTCATTCCATTTACTACAATACAGCCATGACTCAAAATGGCATGTCACAACACTTTCCCCTTTTTCTGAATTCCTCATAGTCTTTATTATGATATTAGCACGTGATAACCAAATGACTATATTCGATCTCCTCGACATTTGTATGTGGCGGAATGACATTTCTGTTTTTTATGTGAAGCTTGCTACGTTGTTATATGAATCCATAAATAATTATTACATTTTGAGGAACAGGCAGCAGTTCCATAAGAGAGATAAGTTTTCCTACAGGGAATTTTGTCTGCCTTATCGCTGTGCACTTCCAAGTTTTTCTTAAGCTTGTAGCTAGAAAACTCGTATAAAAAATAAAATCTTCAGTTATTTCACCATGAAACCGAGTCTTTTCCCTATGTATTGTATACGAAGCACAATACTTCATGAAAATATTAGATATTTTTTGAAGCCACTCTAATTTTCTTTTGTATTTTGCTTCATGAATTGAACGGTTTTTTTCAATGGTTTAGAGAAGTCCTGCCTAGGAACCTAAGCACTTTTCACTTCTGCAGGAGTTTTTTTGGCAACCGGTATATACTTGACGCCAGGCATATTTCACTGGCTAAAATAAATGCAACGTCCAATAGGAGTCAATCGGATGCTGTTGAGAGGAAGGTATAAAATGAAACATCGTCTCGTAGGCAATTATGGAAGACTGAGACGTTAGCCAAATACGAAATTTGTCAGAGATATATATTTTTTAACAGATTATGGGCAACAAGGTACTTTTGAATCTGTAATCAAAGAGGTTGTATCCTATAAATCCATGCTATAAAAATGTCAAGGTGTATAATATGCTAAAACTCGGGGCGGAACGGGATACTTAATGTTTAACCATTTTTTTTAAATTGGGTAATTACACAAAACACCTGATAAAGATATAAAACATAACTTTATATTGTTAAGAATCACATGTAACATGATAAGTACTTATAACTAAACATCTTTTATTTATTTATTTATTTTTTTTTTCAAAAAAAGTTGTGCAAATTTCCCGTTCTGGCCCACATACGGGGCAGAATGGGATAGGTTTTTAAAAATAAATTCTATTACTAAAAAATTAAAAAAACAGTAAGAATTGCTGCCTTAAACCTACAAATCGACATTTATTAGTTGGCAACTAATATTAAAAACATAAAAGTCATTAAAATAATTATTAGGGTTAAAAATTAATGATTTTTTATGATGAAAAAATTATTATTTTTTTTTTGGAAATATACAGAAAATTGATCTATTTTGTATATCCATCAAAAACTACACTACTTGTCCTCGCAATGTTCACAAATTAAAATTTCTTCATCATCTTCGGTGTCTATGCCAGCACACGAGTTGTGAGCCCACTTGTAGCATTTCTGGCAGGCAACCCATCCTTCATTAGAAACGGAGTAACATTCCCCACAGTAAAGACACTCTTCATCTTCTACTTCTGATTCGCTATCCTCCACCTTCATCTTCTTAGATTTTTTTTGAGCCCTTTGATTTCTTAAAGGGATTTTTTTAAATTAACTTCTCTTTAGTGGCAGTTTTTGGTCCCTTTTCTCTGTTTTTGCGCTCTTTCACTTTTTCTTTTCATTTTTTTTACAATAGCATTCTGCAGCTAATTTTTGTAAGGAGAATCTGTTAATATGACGGTTTTTCCTTTTTTCCTTGAAGTCCGCTTTGTATTTTGCTTGGTTAACGGAATTGGTATCAAAGATTCAGGTGATGTCTGAAAAGCTGATTTTTCTTGAGAATTTGCACAAATTCTCGGAGAATCTTGTTGCCACGAACATCCAGGTTGTGGTTCATTACTGAAGTTTCCTTGGTTTTTTGTCTTCTTGTTCGGTGGCTCTGTGGACACGGGAGAGTCTGTTGTCAAATCGTAATCGTGATCATCAGTAGACTTTTCAGCGGAACATTCATTGTTTTCCAATTGAATGTCAGTTGTCGCAGAAGGCAGGTAGTCTGNGCAGTCTGCGTCTTAAAAAACGTTTAGATCCGGTGGCCATTTCCCCGTTTTCCTAAAGCCGTTTATATCGGTTAACATTGTAGCAGCGTGTAAAAATGATGCACCAAAGATTGTTGATATTTGAAAAAGTGTAACAACTTTTCCTGGATGGCTTCTTAGCCATTTTCTGACTTCTTCACCTTAGTAAAGACTAAGGGGCTTGAAAAACGTTACATCTAAAGGTTGCAACTTATGAGAAGCGTGAGGCGGTAAACAAAGAAGAACCACACCATTTTCTCTAGCCATTTCAAGCAGCTTCAGATTTTTCGTATGTGTCGAATGTCCATCCACAATGAGGAGAACAGGTGATTCTTTTGTGGCTTTTGAAAACTCAATAAACTTTGCAAACCAGACTAGAAATAATTCAGTAGTCATCCAACCCGAAGGGTGAACTTCACACCAGCCTCCTGGGGGTAAGCCAAGGTCAAACTCTTGTTTTTTCTTCATTCTTGGGAAAATAAGCATTGGCGGCATGTATAACCCAGATGCCGACATGCAAACCTCCGCTGTCACTGTTTCTCCGCGTTCAGCAGATGTTACAGCCCCTACTTGCCTTTTTCCCTTCAGAGCTATTATTTTAGACTGACTTTTTAGGTTATGAGTGTTTACTGAACTGAAAACCTGACGTATTTATACTTTCTACGCGCGTATCTTATAGCTAATGACATGCACTATAACGATAAATAACACACATTAGTGTTGCATTAACGGTTAGAAGCTTACCTTATATTGAAATCAGCGAAAAGTTACAAAACACGCGTCAGAAAACCACGAACACTCGGTTAACTCAGAAGGCTGTGTCAGAACTGGTCAAAATGGCTGCCGAGTCTTCTCTACTGTCTGTAGGCTTAGTTCAATGTCTCTCCGCTAGTCTCTAGCACTCTTCAGTCGAAGAAAGTGCCCTATCCCGTTCTGCCCCGCTATCCCATTCTGCCCCGAGTTCCCCTACTTCTACATATCATCAAGGATGTACTAGAACTAAAGTACTATATTGTAATATTTAAATGACAACAATGAAATATAAATTTTCTTCATTTATCTGGGTCACCAATCGAGTTAATTTAAGCAAAATTCTTTACAGCATTCAATACAATCATATATTTTAACAATTCTTTCATAATATCCTTGTAACTAGCTCAAGTGTGTATGACAGAATAGTTTCTCGATTTTAGTCATGTTATTTGCAGGCATATTTCGAGGGCAAAATTCGACGTACGGAAAATTATTTCTACATGCGATTTACCAACAAAGCACAGACCATTTTCAGTAAGCTGGAAAACAAAATAACTTATTGTTTCCATATATAACATTTTGTTCACCATCACGTAATATAGAATCCATTCTGTTTTTGTGTGTCTACTTTACAAATTTAGACAAAAGTCAGCAGACACATCTTTTGCTCCCAGTGAACTTGCCTAGTGAGACGCCATATACTTAGAAAGCACAAATTAATTATTGCTATATGTAATAATAAATCAATGGATACAGTCGTATGTGTTTGTAAGGGGCACGGTTGTAAAGGCCCATAAATTTAGCATTTAATCAGATATATTAATGAGCAGCTAAGTTTACCTCAGTTTACTATTACCATTGTCATTGTCAAGTCGAAACATCATGGAAGCACTGGACTCAAACATCGCCCATGGAAGGCCCAAGAAAGAAACTAATCGGGACCGTCGAACTCTAACGCTTGTTGAGCAAACCTATCGCCATGTTAACAATTGCAAAGGAATTCCATCCCAGCTCAGGTACAGAGCCCAATGGTAATAAACTATGCCATGAGATAGTACTTGTTTTCATGTTCGTGCTGCCGCCATGAAACCACTGGTCACACCTACAAATGCTCGACGTTGTTTGGAGTGATTTAAATAACATCATAATTAATATGTGGAGTTATAGAAGAAGATCGTATGAACATACTAGTCACGTACATTTTCTGGCTTACTGATCGATGGCTAGACCTGGCGAAATCATGGTTAAAGTTGTTTACATGAGTGTGTGGTGTCTAGAGTTAAATTTGACCTGTGGCTGATTCTCTTGGTTTATCACTGCTTGTAAACAGTCAGGTGGGACGACTTATATATTCCTCTCAAAGCCCTGACTCTAAAACAATAGAACATATTTGGGATGAACTGGAGCGTCGTTTGTATGCTGGAACCACTCGGTCCAATGATAAATGCTAAATTACACGATGCTGTAGGAAGAATGGGAAAAAATTGCTTCAGATAAATACACTGTAAATTTCTTTGTACTTTTACAAACAAATGTTTGGAAACTAGTTGCCAAAAAATTCTAAGTAACAATACACAATTTTTTTTTGTAAAATTAGCAAAAAATTGCTTGAATAGTTTACAGGATATATTTTGTATTTGTTCAAACACTGTAAACTACAGATGGATATCCCGTAGAATTACAACAATGTGTGTAGTAACTCTCAAATTATTTCCCTGAAAAATCACAAGCTACTGTTTGAATTTCTACAAAATAATTTGTCTGCTTGATTATTAAGAGTAGCTTAATGATATAAAAATCACATTTCAGCCAGGACTTCACAGAGATAACTTTGTGCGGCCCAATCAGGTATGCTTCAACCCAAATATGCATTTGAAAATCTCCCATTGGGGTGACGGGAATCGTACCCAGTACCCCTTAATTAGAAACAAGTACACTAACTGCTATGTCACAGATGCAGACACGGATGGAGTTCTATTTTATTAGGTTATGCGTACTTTTAATATTTTAATATCGGGTTAATATGCGGTATTTTATCTTTAGAAGAGAACAGCAAGTTTTTACTGGGCTCGTAGCGGAACTGAAAAACGTTTGAAAATTAACTATAAGGAGTATATTGGCCCCACATTAAAAAAATAAGTAACTTTATACAGGAGAAAATAAATACTGCCGATATCCTTTGAATTTTTCGGAGTAATTTTATTTTCTTTATTCATGTATTCTCAATACTAATTTATTTCACTTATCATCTTTCATTCAAAGGATGCCATTCCAAACCACGAGAATGAACTCGTATTTTTCATCAAACTTTTAACATTTAGCTGTCTAGAGAAATATTGAACGAATACAAAATATGTATTATTAAGAAATTATTCTGAACATTTCTTAAAAGATTTAAGAGAAAAGTACATATTTGTACTATGGCAGATAAAATCACATACATCTGCAAAGCCTGGCCTGTAATTTTACAGAATTAATGTTGCAAACCTGTTTCGTGGCGAACATATTCTTTTTAAACCAGTCAAATTTGACTTTGCCTTGTCGTCGTAGGAAGAAGTAGTCATCACGATAAGCGGATTCTCGGATATAATGACTCATCGGCTATTAGCACACATCTTAACTTGAACTTTAAGATGGTATTAGCATTTTTCTGATTATCAGTATTTTAGCCGGTACTTATGTATAGCAGTGCAGTTGTTGCTCTTGTAAGTGTAGAAATCCAACATGGTTACAAGTTTCTTTCTGTAAATTTAGAAAAATTGTTATCATATAAAAATATTTCCACTCCATACTTACAACAACTTTTTACTGTGAATATATATATATATATATATATATATATATATATATATATATATATATATATATATATACTTGCAACTATTCATTACAATAAGTTCAAATATGTTTATTCTTATTTTTCCGTGAAATTATGATATTCGAGAAAAATTTGTTTAAGCTGAATTCAATTATCGGGTTTTGCTTTGAAGGTTTTTCTAAAATTTAAGCACCAAATACACTGTTAATACACATTTAACAATGAATTTTAAAATACTTATAACATCTAAAAAATTAAAGTCTATAAACTGTTTTATATTAGTAATTTACAAAATTGTCGCTTTGTTGATGTTGGCCACAGCAATACCATTCTTCAAAATTGCATACAATTTAAAAATGCAACTCTCCTCAAGTCAGGTAGGCTATTCATGAAATGTGTACAATTCCCAGAAGTAAAGAGAGATTCACAGTAAAGTTATTAGCTGGTTAATATACCATTGTAACATAATAAACTATTTCATTTTTCTCACAAATGCCATTCATGGATACGACCTAATGCCATAGATTTACACAATGTATGTGACGTGCTGACGCGAACTCCATGTGTGATCCGGCTCTGTGGAGTGTGACATACCTCGAACCTCCCCTTCCCATAAACAGACACGCTCTCTGCCACCACGGCNNTGACCTGGCTGGCTTCATAGACCCTCCTAATCCCCCTTGCTGGGAAGCCAACGAGTTTAGAGGATGCACAAGAATATTCTGGGAACTAGGATCCTTGGCTCACTGCAGCATTTAGAGAAATTTCTAGGTGATGGCCTACTCCCTACAAATATTGCATTGTTTAAAATGTCAGCAGTCTTGTTGTGGAATCCAATTGACTGAGTGCGGTAATCGAGCGAGTGTAGTGCAGCGAGGTACATCGGTGAAAAGGACGGACGACGACAGGAGATTGCAAGGCGACGGTGGACGAGATGTTTGTGGTGTGAATGTACATGAGCGTGTAATAGCCGCATTAAGGCGCTCGGAGAACTCTAGAACATTGCGGACTGGTGGGACTTGGACTAAACTGAGGTGGGACTGAATGAACATAAAATACGGATTTTCTTGTAAATATTGGAAATGTCAAATATGGACATATAATATATTTAATAATTTAATAGATTTTGATATACTGTATATTGAGACAAATTTTTAATTTTTTTGCATACATTTTTTGAGCTACTTGTAAATTGTATTGATTTAATTCATTAATTGTAAACATCAAGTGATATCTATTTATTGTGAGAATAAGGGTTGAGAGAATTTTTAATGTTGTAATTGTAAATACAATTTGGAAATTAGAAGTAACTCTTTAATTTAATTAAGACCTCCATCCCTTAACTAACCTAATTTATATTACTGACTTTTCAAATCATTAAACTGGTGAAAGAGGTGGGATGAGTATGACTGAGTATACAAATAAGTAATGTTGGGGAATCTGCAAATTTTAAAGTAGAGAGTGTCCGTGTAACTGTAAATATTGTAAATGTAAAAGTAAATAGTATAATATAAAGTATTAGTGAATCTGTAAATAACCAATTTAGTAGCGAACTGGTAGATAGGAAAATAGACATTGTGAACGAAAATGTGGATAGGAAAATATACAGCCTGAACGAAAATGGGGCCCGAAAGGTAGAAGGTAATAGTGAGTTAGTAAATAATAAAACATAATATCTAGACAAGAAAATTGAAAGTTTGAATGACAGAGTGAACAGTGTCGAGAATAAGGTGGACCAAGATGTGAGCGATTTAAAAAGGAATTTTGGCAGGGAACAAAACATGCAGCAGCTAACGAGGAGCTGAAATCAACACCCACCGAGTCGGCGAATGTTAGCAGAGGAGAGAAGGTGGAGGTCACCCCCAATACAGCAGTCCTAGGAGAGATACAGCCATTCTGCAGTGTAAGTACGCTTCAGTCAGGGGTGGGTAAATGTATCTCAATAAAGCCCGCCCCTTACGATGGACTGAATATTTGGTGCGAATACCAGCACCAGTTCGAGATCGGTGCCACCCTAAGTGGCTGGACTAACAAGTAAAGGACATAATACCTGGTGGCTATACTGAAGGGACCTGTGCTTAGCATACTGCAGTCGATGCCAGAAAGACATCGACTGGAATAATCAACATTGGTGTCGGCATTGGAGCTGCGGTTCGGCGACCGATACCTGCGACACTTCCACCACGCCCAACTGCAAAGTGGCATCCAGTGACATGGGGAACCACTGCAAGAACTCTCGCAGGATACCGTGAGGCTGTCACATCTGTCTCTGGAGGTATGCTCTGAGGAGGCACGTGATGTGATCGTAGTTGGCTTCTTCATCTATGCTATCGCCGACACCAACATGCGGCAAGTAGTACGTTTGGCTGCGCATCTCACCATACAAGTTGCGTTTGCCCGAGCACTGGAGGTGGAGACAGCAAGGCAGGCATCAGTGCGCCGACATCCAGCGTGGGTGGTGAAGCTGAACGAAGAGGTGGGCGCCAATATTAAGAGAAATCTGAAGGACTTTAGACAGCCATGAGGGACATCGCTTCCAGGGTCCGTGCTATGTATATTCGCCGTCCCCCACCCAAATGGCCGGATTGTTGGTCGTCTGGACATCCGGGTCACCTGAGAGCCAACTGTCCTCAGCAATGGCAGCAGCAACCATGCAGCAGGCAGCAAGGGGTCAGGAGAGAGTGCAACAACTTCAGAAAACTTGTAAGCACCAGTCTTGAGGGGCAAAGGTCTGTGTTTGCTGGAGGGAAGGCCCCATAGAGTTTGCAGTTGCATTCAGTGAAACAGGACTTGCTTGTCATATTGGCGGAAGGGAGCCTAGATGATGTTTCTTCTCAGATGGTCGTTGACATAGGGGTGACTATAATAGTGCTAAGATCGGACATTCTCGGGCCTTCTCCCCAGCGATCAGACGATAAGGACTTGCATCACTGATATTTAACTACAGTAACGGGCGATACCACACCAGTCAGTGGCAAGAGAATGGTACTCTTACAGCTCGGCAAATTTAACATAAAACATGATGTTTACATAGCAGAGATAGAGGACGAATGAATTATGGGTTTTGATGTATTATGTAAGCTGGGGTGCTGTATCGATACTCGACTGGGGGTGTTACGGACTGGAAAAACTGTGTTCGTAGTGTCAACACGGCGATATTTATCTTCGCCAATGAGATGCCCAGTTGTGTGTAATCAGTCTACTGTGCTCCCTGCTTCTAGCAAAGTTGTTCTTCCAGGCAGATGCCAGGGAAAGTTTGTCAGGCAGTTGGGAATAATTGAACCAATCCAGAAAGTTGGCATTCTACCAGATGGTGTCATTGTAGCAAGCACTTTGATTTATTCAAAATCGGAAAGTATGCCTGTCAGGATGATTAATTCATTTGACATGTGTTATCCATTTTGAGGAAGGGGCCACAATATGGGTTTGAAAGCAGGTCTCACAAGTAATTCCAAATGTTCCAAAACTTCAATGCCACATAATACCGAATGTACTGTACCAGATTTTCTGGGGGAATTGCTGACAAGAACAAGAGAAAACCACAACTGGAGACAAGAGTAAGCTATATGAGAATTACTACAGAGAAATAGGGGTGTTTTCTTCTGTAAGCCCCATTACCTTGGCAGAACTAATGTTTTGAGGCCAGGTGGAAGGAGACTAGAAGGAATATGAGGTAACCAAGGTTGAATGATAGAGCAGGAGACTTGTCCCGCCCGAGTGCCAGGTGAAAGGAGCCCAGAAGGAATATTAGTGGAATGATAGAGCATGATTCTCTACCCCGCCAAGATGCCAGGTGTAAGGAGATCATAAGGAATGTGAGAAAACCAAAGTGGAATGACAGAGTATGAATATCAGGGTAACCCCTCAACCCCATAACCCCTCATTCCCCCTCCTAAAGGAGTCACTTAACCACATTGTGGAGTCATGATATTTGTCGGAGTGAGTGACTCATATGAATTGAATTTCTGTGGAAAATTTTTCTGGTTTTGAGGGAAATTGGGGTAATTTTTGGCGCCCTAAAGTAAAAAGGTAAATTCCGAAGGAAAAAAGGGAAGATGGTCGCCTTTGGCAAGGAATGACAAAGCCGAAGTTTTCAGCATAACATCATCCAAGATGGCGGTCGGCTCGTCACTCGTCCCTTTCACCTATCCCCTTTCCCAGAACTCCCTATTTCTAACTATTGACATGTACAAAACAATTTCACATTAAATTACTTCAGAGTCTGGTACGGGCATCACCTATGCCAACCAAATTGTTTGCATCACTTGGTAAAGCAACGAAGGGGCAGAATTTTCTTTTATTTAATATTTTGTAATTTGAGTGTTATTGTGCATTGCTTCGTGTTTCTTTATAGTTAAGTTGCTCAAATAAACTGAAACAGTCAGAAAATAGTAATATCGGAGTCCACAATTTTTTCATAAATTCTCTGTTGTGCCGTTTTTGTAGTTTTTACAGTGAAATATTTTTACATGCAACATTTGAGGGCAAATATGTATTTGTCCTAAATTTAGCAGCGTTTTCCAGTGTTCAGTTATTAGGTTTGTTACAAAATAGCGCAATGTTAAATTTGCTCCATGATGTCGCGCTCTCCCCTCCTTCCTGTTGGCGTTATCACGCAATCGTCAGCAGTCTAAGAACAGGTGTCACAGAGTTAGGCCACACTGCAAAGAACCTCCTGGGGCTTTCGCCGTCTTTGTATAACCACAACATGCTATAGTTACATCGTTTTCCTGGAACATTTTTATCGTTAACTTTTCGTCTACCCCAAGGGGAGCGCTGTCACATTTCCCGCAGGTTCACTCATGCCCCAGGAAAGTAACTCATTTTATTTGCATTCATGAAGGACATAACTACATTAACCTGAGTGAGCCATCGACAGGATCCAAGTGACTTTGGTGTGTGTAACTTGATTTGTTTTTATTGACCTGCATAATCGCAATAAATAACAGTGTTTCCCAACTGCATAGCATTAAATTTGAGATCTGGTGTCTTCATGGCCACATAGAGAGCTAGTCTTACCAACCAGCCGTGCGAGAATCTTCAATTACTTTTGATCAGTGTTTTGTGGTACGTGGAGCGGCCTGAGCAGCACCACATTCAGTATACATTTAATTAACGAGTTGTTTTCAGTCGGGCTGTAATCTAGGTAAAATGTAACAGAATACCATGAGATCCTAATGCTGCCTCCTTCCTCCCATGCCCACAACTGTTACCACATAAAGATGGCTACCACAAACATGTGGCATTTGTGCCAACCACAGCGACTGCATTACAAAATTTTGTCAATTTTGAAAATTTCTTAAAAGAGCAGTAATTTTTGTCTGTGCTATGTCGGAATTTCCATCAAGGCAGCATTGTTTCATGCGTGTAAAATGAAGTATGCATGGAATTTTCAAAATTTTCGGCAATTTTTAAGTGTTTCGAAATTTTCCATACAAACTTTTTCACATGTACGCAAATCCAAAATGGTTGGACGAGCAAGCAACCATCAGGGTACAACTATGCCATGCATTCCAGCATGGGCAACCATGTTTGTCCACCCCAGTAATGTCAACCATCCACCCCACCCACCACAACTGGGCAGCGATGGAGATATTCGAAAGCTTCGAGGTGCACCTCCTCTCTCCACCACCTACCACGGGCCATCCATTCCACTCGGTTCGCAAAGTGGCAGTCAGCCTCGAGTGGAGAGGTCTATGATCCTGCAAAACAGCTGATTTCTCCACTGATAAACATTTGCGATACAGCAGTGACAATAGTGACATTTTGCATCTAACCGACATGGACTCTGGACGTAAAGATCCGAACCAGTGAACAAAAGCAGAGGAAAATTGTGAGAAAAGAGTAAGAAGCCATCATATCCCTGCCACAACTGCCCTGGCCAGCAATATCACAGGCATAGTGATATTGCTGCAAAGCCAAGTGTGGGGAAGCTGACAGGACCAGCATTCTGCCCCTACCGAGAAATGGGAAGCCGGGGTATGCAGACCGGCTGCTGTTCATCCCAAGCCAGCAACACTCCCAGCCTTGACCCCACAACATATCCTACTGCAGTAGATATACATAGACAACCAACAAAACTGTAAATTAAAAAATATTACAGTTTCAATCAATAATGTAAAATATTTTGCTCTTGTTGATATTGCTGCTTCACACAACTTTGTCAGGCCATGTTTTGTTGATGTCAGAACTTTGCTAACTTGTAACAAAACTATTCAGTTAGCAACGCCTATCTGTAGTGGCAAAACTATGGGAGAAAAAAGCATATTATACCGCATATGCGATCTTAAAACCACCACAGTAGCAATTATTATAAGTTATTTATGTGAGGATATAATCCTTGGTCTTCCCTCGTTGAGTAATCAAAATGCTATTGTATAAATCTCTGCTAGGTGCATTCATTTGGTAAACATGAAAGTAAAAATGTGCATAACCTAGAGTCTTGCCCTACGGAGAGTGGTCCAAGTGTCTGTCCAAAGGATCTAGACTATGATATCTCGCCAGCTTACCATGATGTAGTACAAAATGTTATAGACAAGCAATGTGATATATTGGTCATACCCGATTCCCTTCAGATGCACAAACACAGCAGAACATTCACTCCACATCGCGGTTACCTATAGAAACAGAGTAAAATTATTTAATAACAAATAGGGGAAATAATAACTTAATACATCATAGAACCCAGAGAAAGCCTGTATGAAGGATGAAATGTAAAGATTCTGTGTGGATTATTAACTAATCAATTTAATCACAAAAAGTGGACCTCCGCTATACATTATTAAAGATGCTCTAAACATTTAGGAAAAAAAAAAACAAATTATGTGTTCTCTATACTTGTGCAGCAGTTACCAGCAAGTCCCAAAGAAACAAGAGGTTCGACTTGAGATAGCATTCACATCAATGGATAAGCCGCGATTTATATTTAAAGCAATGCTTTTTGGTATAAAATGCTTCGTGTCGATGTTCCATTGTATGATATTTAATTTCCTCGACAGCCTGGTTAATGAGTTCACACTTGCCTGCCTGGAAGATGTTATTTTATTGGAAACGTGATAAGACCACATACACCATTTCGCCTTAGTTCAAGAGACACAACCTATAAATGGATTGATGTGCACCGATCACAAATGCTACATAGGTTAAGTCGAAATTTATTTCATGGGACACATTTTCAACACAGTTGGCAGCCAGCTCAATGGTGGATACTTGCATGTGATGTAGTAATACAGGCAACCCTGCACCAGAAAATATGTCCGCAAATTTTTTGCCAAATATATTGGTTATGTGAGTAAATAAAATATTCCGCAATTGTAACTGTGCCTCTCATAAAACTCATGTCAGCGAACAAAATTCAACTTGACAGCAGAAGCTGCAGCCTGTTTCGAGGAGATTAAGTCTCATTTCGGGGAGTGCACAGCTCTAGAGTGTAATGACCAAAACAACCTTTTACATGTGCAAAAGGATGGCAATGAGAAAGGCTTAGTTGCCATATTGTTCCAATCAGGGGAATATTGCGAGCTGTAAATTGATTATTTCAGTAGGGCAAAGTTTTGCCACAATGAGAAATATTATAACATCAATGATTGGTACTAATTGGCAATAGTCTGGGTATTAAAATTGTACGAACCGTACCTGCAGTACCAAATATTTACCCTAAGGGCTGACAACCATTGCTTAATTTGGCTGCACAGCATGCATGCTGTGGGAAGTAAGTTGACCTGCTGGTGGATGTAACTACATTCCTAAAATTTCAATGTTGAAAATGACCTCGGGCCTTAAAATCAATTAGAAGACACTTTGTCACAGTCCCCAGGAGACATCGACATCGCGTACAGCGCCGAGGCATGGGAAGAAATGCTGCTACTCACCCTGGCAGAACAAAAAATTACATCACAGCTACATCAATATTGTCTGCCAACATAAGAACAACACTGAAACCAACATTGAGTTAGCTGTCTCAGGAAAGAATTACTGCACCAGAAACAACATATGGAATACAAAAAAGATACATTTGCGGGAAATAAACATGTGATATATGGCATGTAGTTGAAAACAGGCTGGGAATGCGACTGTGTGGCAAAAATGTTACATGCAATTATGCATGCAAGTACAAAAGTGCATTGATGTAATGAACTTCACAAACAATAGTCAATTCGCCAGACACCCTGGTGCAAAACACACCATAAACAATATCATCAAACACTTCCACTGGTCCTGTGTATCATGGGACATTCACGAACATGTGAGACAGTGTTTACCATGTAAACACTTCAGTCGAGGCACACAGAGAGCAAACAACAACAGCAGCAGCCACATGTAAGACATAACCATTTGAAACTGACATCCTGGAATTCATGGGTCAGTATACGAGGTCTGCCATGGGAAAAGGTTTCATAATGGTTGTCACTGAACTGTTTCACAATATATGGAAGCATATGCAGTATAAAGAGCACGAATATGTAACACAGCAAAGGTGTTAGAGGCGGAATTTTCCCCTAGCTGGTTGTATCCCATAACTATATTATCAGAAAATGGAATGAAATTTGTAGCAGAAAATGGTGCTACTTATGCACAAAGTGGTTTATAACTTATACCACTGACATATACAACCCATTTGCGAGCCCAACAGAATGCAGGAATTGAGACTTAAAGACACAACTGTGTCACACATTATGTGCTGAACAGTTGCCTGCTGCCC
The DNA here is from genome assembly GCA_002778355.1 of Clitarchus hookeri. Taxonomy (NCBI): domain Eukaryota; kingdom Metazoa; phylum Arthropoda; class Insecta; order Phasmatodea; family Phasmatidae; genus Clitarchus; species Clitarchus hookeri. The sequence goes on from NQII01001252.1 coordinate 276,026, forward strand.
TCTTCACAATATGTCGCTAGGTGAATGATGTAACAGGCTAGTCACATGCTGTAGTGCTTCAAAGCTGAGAACTACAGCTAACAGGCTAGTGTGTGTGCCCTCAAGTAGGTAGTGCCACAGAGCCAGAGGACAGCACCGCACACTGCGAGCACTGAGCACAAAAATTAGAGGAGGTCAGAGAACACCAGGTAGAAGACATTCAAAAGTTGGTCTCTGCCACTGCATGTTCGCCATAAAAATCACTTACAGGGCAAACTATTTTGTGAAAGAATGTGATGTCCTGGGGTGGAATAATTTCTATGCTGGCCTAGGGTTGAAATGTAGCAGCCCTCACATAGTTGCGACATCATGTACCTCATCAGGGTCGCCGGCAGGTAGAGCATTTGCATCCATTGGGATTACCTGTGGTGTACTGAGCACCGAGATGACAGCACCATGACACCAGACACCTACGCTCCAGAAATTCAAAGCGATCAAGACGATTATGTGCAGTCCACACCACAAACCAGCGACAGTGATTCTCCTGCACTGGAGGCATCTGAGCTATTCTCCCCAATGAGTGTTTAGTGCTGCGATACCCGTTGTCCCGATTTCCTCAGTGATTACAGACACAGAGCAAGAAGAATAGGATCCATTAACCAACCTAGCCATTCAACTAGCCACTGTTGTGCCACAGCAAGCTCCTGCTAGCACTACGATGTCCTTCATCATGACACCCAGTGTCGTAGTACTGTGCATCACAATACCCCCTCACCGATGACCTTACCACATCAAGCAGTAAATACAGTGGACAACTGGTGGCCAGATGCCATCCTGGGAAGTACACTGGCGTATTTTACTGTGCCTGCATGGGTGTACTCAGAAACAACAGCACGTGCAGGTCACCACAATACTTGAGGGGAAACTTCCCATCAGGGATGCCAGACTCTTCACCCGACATCACTGTATCTGTCGAAGCCCCCACTTCAACAGTGACGAGTCCAGTAGGGGCATTAGTAAGATGCTCCAATGTAGCTCCAAGTATCCTCGTAAGTTCTGCCATGACCTGATGTCCCATTATGCAGCACCCGAAGCAGCACCTCACAGGTGTAACCCATCAATGGTACCCATTGGAACCTAACTCTGCATCATCACAAGAACAGCAGTAGTGGGGTCGGTACTTCCTGCGGACATGCTGAGCCTGCCCACCTATTTTAGTGTACTGTGCCTGATTGCATAACATACCAGCAGATAGTGATGTGGCACATTAATGGTATCCAGAGGGGAGGGAACTTTTGATTCAAGTTGGTTCTCGCATACCTCTTGCGACTGTTTGTTGCACTAAATTCATCAGCATGCCCATTAGAGCTCCGTAGCTAAGTTCAGTACATCTTTGGTGTATCAATTAGCAGCTTCATCTCACCAGTGACTGGGAACACACCCAATCCCACAGCCACTGCGCTAGTCAACTGACAGTCCCACTTTCATGCGACCATGAGGACACACCAGGACAGTTCCGTGGTTCGGATTACACATGACCAGCATGCATGCTAGCCCGCAACACTACACCATCGGGATGCAGCACCACTGAATGTAACACCATGCAGCACTTCATTCAGGTTCTAAATGCTGGAGAAGTTCTCACACTACTGTTCTTCCCTAACATGTCAGTGATGCATGTGAAAACCCAAAATGCAGCATTTCAAAAAAGTATTTTGTTCCCTAGTGAGTGCAGCACAACAGTGGAAAAGCACATGATTTCATATATTGTTAAATTAAACACAAAATGATTTCAATGTCTAGCCTGAGATTCACCTGTGATAACATAAAAGATAACACAATTTCTTAAAGTGACAAGGGGCAATATATATTTATTTTATTTAATATTTTTAATTTGAGGATTCATGTGTTATGTTTCGTGTTTCTTTGCAACTAGGCCACTCAGGTAAACAAAGACAGACAGTCAAAACATTGTGCGAGCTGAGCTCCAAAATTAGCATAAATATTTTCTTGTATGTTTTCGTATTTTTTTTCAATGAAACATATTTACAAATAACATTTGAAAATCTGAGGGTCAATATATATTTATCGTAAATTTAGCAGAGTTTTCCATTGTTCAGTTATTAGGTTTGTTATGTTCCATTCGTTTATTTTATTGTGAGTAGCACAGTCTCCACTGCTTTCGCACCACGAACAGTTTGACGTCAGCAGGTATACGAGATAGCAAGCATATTGCGACCTGGTGGCAGCGGCGGCAGAGAATGGTGGACAGGGGGCACTGTCCCTCCCCTAGAACAGAGGGGAGAGACAATGCAGTTATTTGTCCCCATCATGATCATCATGGCCTTATTAAATTATATATACTCTAGTTTATTATCTATGAAACCATGTAAATAGAAAATTTTGAAACGAACATGAAACACATTAGTGAATATTACCATCAGCTGAAAGCTAAACAGTTACCTTAGATTGCGTGGATTCCCAGAGCCCTGGAATACCAGTGAATGAACCGGACACATTTCGTAATTGGACATAGTGGAAGGGGGAGATACTGAAACATCGTACATCTAGATGTTTTAAATATCTATGGTGTAAGGCATTAAATATAATCTTTGTCAATTCATTAACAATTAATTCTGTTCTTATGTGACACGATAGTGGAGTTTACACTGGCACAACAGGTACGACACTGTGGGAGGAAGAAAAACTATAACGGTCAGCTAATTTATAAATACACTGGAATTACATCAAAATTACATAAATCACTAATGTTAAATTTTTTGATAATAAATTGTTTCTATTTCTGTCCTGTCATAAATGTGAGATTCATGAATAAATAATATTGTTTCCTTTCTCTGGAAATACTCAGCTTACAATTTATATTCATGGCCGTTTTGTATTTATCTTATCATTTTTAATTTTGAAATTATTGTCCTACTTAAAGGATAAGAGTTGTCTGTGAAGAGTTGTTATTATTTTTGGGAATATTAGCTAGCTTCACACATATTATTTAAAAATTTACTAAGCTTTCATTTAATTGAAGATTGCCTTATATCATACTCCTTGCTGGATGACGACATGAATGCATAACATTCACTCGTTTGGTGTCGCTTCACATCTGTCACTGCTTTTCCTCGTGTTTACAGTGATGGAATTATTTGTTATTCTTGTGTAATATTTATATTAGTATTTATGGATTTTATGTTTCTTCAGAATTAAGTTATAAGTTTCGTTTAACTGTTGAATTTATACCAATACAAAAAACAGCAACGGCATTAAGTCCTCTTCATTAAGGTATTTTTTTTTGTGATTCTCATTTACATTATTGCAAGTAGCTGGATTTTGCATTATTGAATAGTAAAAAATTATAATCTGCAATAATAGTCGCAATAGCTAACTTGGTGATTTTTCGCCAGATCTGTTGATTTAAGAAGATGGCCTGGTGACCAAATTTCATATATGCCACAGGTCGAAATGTTAGTGAGTTATGTTAAAATCTGATTGTAGACCTGGTAGTTACAAGGAAGGCCGAAGATTTTTTCTGTTGCCAGATTATCATACTTTAGTGTCTTCAGGATTGTTCATTTCCCCGAAAGTATTTACACCTTGATAGAGAATGGGGACATCTTGAGATGAATATCACATATTTTATTGCATGTGAATATTTCTTTATAGATAGTTGTGTGTGCAGACTTTTGCGGGAATAACATTACAATTTGGCACCATCGTAAGCGAAGTTTTGTGAACCTCTGACTTGGAAAAGTAATTAAATTGTTTCTATATACAGTGTGAGAGTACTGAGTGTTGTATGTATGTCTTGCGAATTCATTATTAACATATTTTAGATGACATTTATTTACACTTTTTTTACAATTTGTGATAGTGTAGTAAGCAATACTAAATAGTATTTCAAGCTGCAAAAAACTTTTTTTAACAGTTTGTCGAAATTTGGTTTGAGATAGACTAAGGGTACGATATAGCGGTTTTCTGGTGATTCTTGTGTATTGATTTAAAGGTTTTCTCTCAAAAATATTGCCCTTAATATGTCTACTGCAGTACCAGCTGTAACATAAGTTTTTCTATTATTTCAACAGCTATAATCCAAAAAGCCTTGAATTTTCAAGATTAGCTGTAGTTTCTAATATACAGAGGAAATTTTCGAATAGTTTGTATTTGAATAAATGAGAAAAACCGAAACTAATTATTTCAGTTTATTAGGAAAATATTTGTGAGAAGGAAAATAAATATTGGAGTAAATCTGTTAGGTTCAACATGAAATTATGCTTCCTTACTAGAAAAACAATAAAATAGATATTCCGTAGTTTATTCACTCAGTTGTTTTGTCAAAATAAATTTAAACTTGAAAAATTTTACTGGGTGCCTTAAATATTTTGTTCTATCATACGACAGCAATTCTGTTGTACACTATGCACTAAAATGTGCTTGGTAAAACAAGGTTATGTTCTAAGGCAACTAATAAAGTTTCCCTCNTTGGGGAACTTAAACTTTTATTCAATCATCTTAACTGCAATGGACTTGATAAGTAATCACTGGAATTATTTTTTTTCATTTTCGTTTTCTTCTGAGGATGCTCCCAGCTGTGCAAATTCTTGCTTTGTCAGTTCAAATGCATTTTAATTGTTTTTGTCATCCATGTGGTGTTTTTCTGCAGTGTACATAGGACCTTAGCATCATGACCACTTAATTTTGTATCTCCACCACCATTGTTTCAAATATGTCAATGTAAAAAACTATTTGTGTCTTGTTTACATTATTTCACTTTGCCAGTTAACAGTGAACTTAAAGGGATGAACCCACAAACTAGTCCAGGCTGACTTGGCTTTATATAAGTATGGTAATTTTCAGTGTAATATAATTTCTCAGGGCGTTTTGCTGGGCCAAAACACAGAAATCAGCTCAATCGCTAGGAAAACATGCGGTCACAAGTTTCTGAAACTTGGGTCTTTGACAAAGTAAGGAGATAGTTGGATCTCGCACTAGTCATATCAGTGCATTAATTGACTAGTTTACACCCAGGAAAATTTGCCTTGCATCGCTCATAGCTAATTTTCAATCCAGCATGGCAATTTCTTTCCCTGTGATATCAGTGTGATGCTTACCACTGCCGTAATCATGAGACTAACTTAGAAACACATCAAATTCCTCCCTTCGCGTGTGTTTAAAATTCCATGGAATTTGCAGCATCCAAGGGGTCAAAAAGCTGTGTTCACCATAATTACCATATTCACTGCAGGAAGCCATGGAGTAGGACAATACCATCATCTTGGGACAGCTGCATTTTGGAGCTAGAGGCAACGGGTCGAGTCACCCAACCACTCTCTTGAAGTTGACGCACGACGGCATCCTGCCTTCCAGACCATTTGCCACGCCGTACGTTCACAGCATTAACAGCACTAGTGTAGTTGCAAAACACTGTGAGTGTCGGCACGAGTGCAGTGCATGTGCGTGGCATAAAATCAGGTAAAAATCTAATTCGCAACCACAATAACATCAATGGTGCAGGGTATGTGCAGCAGGTCAGCCAAAACCAGACAGCGAGGTGTCACCATCCTTTCCCCTCCAACACAGTGAACTACGCAGCAGAGTGGGCAGGTGCACCTTCACTCACCTCCTCCCCTTGCTTCGCCAACAACACACCAGTTGGGAGTATCGATCGTTGCAGTGGGCTGAGTGCACAGGCGTGCACACCCCCTTCGCTGCTGCCAGGTGGTATACTCACCAAGCGGACACAGTGAGGTCAGCTGCGAATGTGTGGGTCATGCTCTTGACCCCATCCACCAGGTTCGGCAGCCATGCCACAACCATCAACAATGGCTGACATGACATCTGTAGGCATCCCGATGCCTATGTGTTGGCAATGCTTGTGCACCATCCCACAGGATGAAGTGGCCAAATACGAATTACGCACAACATATTGCAAGTGCACTCATAAGACCAGCCCAAGGAGTAACAGCACCGCGAACAACCGCGAACACATGAACAGCTCCGATGTGATAAACAAAATTCAATGCCAGTGCAAATTTGAAGTTTTGGACAATATCAGTCAACGTAATTCAAACATTCATTTCCCAAACACAATTTTGTGTCCCTGTTAACTGTGCATGTGCCAAGGTATCCCTACACTTCAGTGTTATTCGTGCCTACAGTATTATCATTATATGTGCCTAACCGCGACTGGAATCGCGACCGTACAAAACTGGAACAGTGCTCACAGTGTCACAGCAATAATAATCAATTGAACACTTCTAAATTGTGCAAAGATTTATTAACTGGTCCAGACTGTCAACCAACGAAATGTCACTGCCCAGTGTGCCCAACGGGAGAAAGTAACGATGTATTGAAATGCAAGGTGTGTGCAGTGCATGTACATGGGCAATGTTTGCAGCCTGGCAAGGGCTGACTGTACAAGATGGCAAATTCATGTGTTGGCAATGTACAGCAGTGGCCGACACTGCAATGCAGCATTCACACACTTTCAGCATGCACATGGCAGATGTAAACAATGCAGCACCACTCGCCCATTCCACACCCTGCCAGCTGGCCTTGACTGCAGCGCCTCTCCTACCATCCGCCCCTTACATACCACCCCTTACATACTGCCACTCGCCACCTACTTTCTCACACCTGCCTCCCCCCAAGAGATGATTCCAGTGCTACCTCTCATGCACCACAATTTCCGAAATCGAACCCAGTGACATAATTTTTCAAACACCCAACTTCGTTCCCCTAGCTGCGAGCACATGGCCACAAAGTGGCGGTAGGCAACACTAAACCACTGCTTATATCCCAACATTTGCGCCTCGATCAGTGTTATCACGCCCTCGCGATTCCAGTCGCTACCCACCTTTGCAGGATTATTTACAGAGGACCCATCTACTTTCCTGAGTGACTGTACAGCACGCCTGCAATGCTATGGGGTATGCATGGAGGAGTGGCCTAACAGTGTTGGAGTGCAACTCTCCAGAGAAGTGTACTCCTGTGGCAATCTATCAATCACTACAGACTACAGTGGGAGGAGTTACTCCATCCTTTCCAGTACTGCTTTGGAAGAGCATTCTTGTTACTTCAAGCGCAAAGCAAACTGACATTACAAGAACAACAGCCAACGGAGAAAATAATCACGTTTATGACCAGAAAAGTACAATTTGTCAGATGTTTCCACCAGCACCTGCCCGAGCGCGAATTTTTTGAAAAGGTGGCGGAAATAGTGCACCCAGAATACTGTGCTGTGTTGGTACCACTGCTTAATAGCAACCCTGATGAACTCATGCACGCCGCAATTATCTTGGAGCGAAATTCATGCCAACTGCACTGCTAATGAGAAACGAGTGCCTCACGATGGAGCCATGAGCAACGCCAGGACAGTGTGGAGGGACAGGACACCATGCAAAATAGTACTAAAACACACTCTTTCGGTCAACAACGGGACAAAAAATTTAGTGTAGGAAGAAGTGCAGAAAAATTTACCAGTACAAGGGACAACAAAAGCAATAGTGTGGCACAAAAAGCGCGAAACAAAAACATGAAGTGGGACAGAAGCCAATCACTGCCAACTACATGCCATTATTGTGATGGTCGAGAATACCATTGGCACAGTGTAATTCCTAACAATCCCCCTCTCAAACAAACAAACATGCAAGTAGCAATCTAAGAAATGGGAAACAGGGGTAAAGGAACTAGATATTTCTGACACCCCAGTCCCAGACAACATTACCGACTTGACACCGCAATAAGCACTAACTAACCAGGTTAGTGACAGTCGTTCACAGTTCATTCGCATTCTAGTGTTTATTAACAGTCATTATTGCCACGAATAATAAGACACTGCTACTTCACATAACTTCATACAGTCTAATTTTGTACATCCTACAGATATCACTCCAGCCACTCACATAATTCGTTTAGCCACAAACCAGCACACCAGCCCTGCACTAGGTCAAACCACAGTGACAGTTCGCATACATGACCTAGAAACCATAACTACAGCAGTTTTCACCACGGACATAGGAAAATTGCCATACATGGAGTACCATGGCTTACTGAGCAAAATACCGTAGTAGAACCCATGGCACATCGCATCATTTCGGCCTGAAGGAGAGACATACTGTTTATTATCTGAATGGCGATCAGCCAATGCAGTATCAGCTGTTTCACTAGTGACTTCGACAACAATATACCGCTCGAACACCAAGTAGCTTTTCAGCGGCTTCCTGACGAGCGCCAAAAAATGTTGGCAGCACACGATGCCTTTCGTCGAACTACAGTAGCTGAGCATGCCATTCCACTAGTTCAATACAGGTCTATATACACTCCACCACACAGTTATTTACCGCACCAAGCATTAATTATTAAACAACAAATACAATAAATTTTGAATAACAGTGTTATTAAACCAACAAACATTGACTTCAATTATGCCATAACACTGGCACCTGTAAAAAACTACAAGTGAAAGTTTTGTGTACATTTTCGGCTAGTGAACCAAGGGACACATTGTGCATTACCACTGTACATCAGCATCAAATATGCACTCAGTTCCTTATTGCAAGCCAAGGTAATGCAACCCTTGACCTTAAGAGTGGATATTGGCAAGTTCCCATCAAGCTTGAAGACAATGGCAAGATAGCTTTCACAGTCCCCGACTACAGGTATTTTCAGTTCTGCACTATGCCATTCGGATTGAATTGTGCACCGGCCACCTTTCAGGCAATGGTGGTCAAAGTGTTGGATGACCTCATCGGCGAATTCACACTCGCCTACCTAGACAATGTGGTGATATTGTCGGAATGTTGGGAATATAAATTACACTATGCACGAGGCATACAGCAAGTTGACCTGGTAGGCACTGCTTCTTCAAGCTTACAATTTAATTGTGGAGCATGTCCCGAGCAGTGAAAACCAGCTAGCAGACGCACTGTCTAGGCCACCATGCGCCGATTTCGTGATGCAGGACGATGCAGAGTGGGAGGAGATATTGCCCCCAACAACATGGGAATTATTGAGCAAGGTAAGCCTTCACCAGACCAATACCACTAGCAATGACATCGCTGTACGTGATCTATACCACGATGTGTTGCAAGTGCAGTTTGAGCGTGCACTCATTCGTGAACAGAAAGAGAGTTTCTCCCAGCAGGATGTCATGTGTTGGTGCATAATTAATGACCATTTAGGAACATGTTCACCCGGTAACCATGATGTGAGGAAGCTGTCTGTTCCCCCCAGTGTTAGAGAGCATGTACTGAGACATGAAAACAAAAGCAATGTAGCAGGGTTCCCGGGGACAGAGCAAACAATTCGCAATGTGCGTGAAAATTTATTTTGGCCCGGACTAACCAGGCAAGCATGCAGGTATGTGCAACAGTGTGTTAAGTACAACCAATTCAAAGCACAGTGAGCTGATGGGATACAACAACAACAGCAGCCCCGACTGCCCACTAAGCACTTCGAGATGGTGTCCCTCGACCTCATGGGGCCCTACCACAGGTCCTTAGGGGGGAAGAGATTCATCATGGTGGTTGCCACCGATAATTTCTCCAGGAGGAGGGAGGCATATCCCGTCAGTTGCTCACAAGCCACAAGTGTTGCTAAGGTCCTGCAGACAGACTTCTTCCCCAGGTGGGGATATCTGCAGAACCGGCTTACCCATAATGGCACACAATTCACTGGCAGTAAATGGTGCGAATTGTGTACCATTGGGGAGCGCGATGCTGAAGATGGCGATTTACCACCCATGTGCCAACCCCACGGAGCACTACAACAAGGATCTCAAGCCCCAGCTGCAGCTCTGTGTGGGTGACCAGCACACCACCTGGGCCGACCATCTGCCTGCACACACTCTTCATCCTCTGTCGGCACATCAATGTCACCACCGCAAGTCACCTGCCCATGTCCTGCTGGGCCACAACCTCACTCTGCCTGGTGAGTTTGACTGCCCATGGACAGAAGATGGCCGTAACCCATTCAGCAGTGACACCTGACATGAGCAGCATTAGAGTGAGCATCAAAAGGTATGCACTCATCAGTGAGATAACATCGTGCGTGGCTGCCGACCACCAGGCGACCACAACCTCGACTGTGGCCCAGTCAGCACATCTATGTCCATGTGCACCCGCAGTCCACAGCACACAGAGACTACTGTGAGGGCTTTGTGGAGAAGTGGAGGGGGCCGCACGCGATTGTACGAGCCATAGGACCCACCACCTACCTGGTCCGACTTGGCAGAAAGACTGTCAAGATGCACCAGGATGACCTGCGCCTAACACCAGGTGATGTCGACGATGCCACACCAGGTTATTAGGTACCCCATGACTGCGACCCCGATGTCGAGGTAAGCTGACCACCCATGCAGGAGGAAGTTCCATCAGCACCTCCCACATAGGGGCATTCACAAGATCCCGCAAGCCTGACGATGACCAGCGTCTAGGCATCTCTCAGGGATCTTCGAGGTGGGAGCCCCATCATCGTGGATGGTGCGGCACCATCCAGCATCGCCGTCCCCATGGCATAACATCTGAGGCTTTCCACCATCACGAACAAGAGTAGGCAGCGCAATGGCCTGCCAGCATCACGACGCCTGGCATCGAGTCGCCCACCTCGACTGTAGCCACCACCCCCATTCGAAATGCCCTCTGCAGTTGACACCCTGGAACCTCCTGCTGCACTGACGACAGCATCAGGACGGCTTGTGGATGTGTCCACCAATGGCGAGGGGTTGATGCACCAGGACAGCACCACAGTAGAATTGCCATTGCCAGATGAGGGGTCCCCACTAGGTTATTATCCCCCCTTGGTCACTGCCCGCCTAGGTCACTACTGGTGGCAGTGGGGTTGGTGGAGCAGAAGCAGCAACAGCAGGAGCATTGGTGGGCGGCAGCGAGGAACTAAGGTCGCCTCCACCCTCCCTGCTGATAACACCGGAGACTTCAGCCAGCATGGGTATTCCTGACCTGCGGCGATACCACCGCATCCCACACAGCAGGCCTCCAAATTCAACATCAGCATCAGCCGAACCAGTACCATTCAGACCACCTAAGGGCCCCATACACTCTGCAGCCCCGACATCGTGGGACCACAGCCTGTCCCTGCGGCGACTGAAGACTTGCAGCCTGCAAATGGTCTCAGCAGGAGGGGGGCATTTGATGCAGGATGGCTTCCTGCCTTTCAGACTGTTTGCCATGCCCCATGTCCACCATATAATCTGCACTAGTGTAGCTGCATCACACTGCAAGTGCTGACATGAGTGCTGTGCATGTGTGTGAAAGGGCAGAGCAGTACAGTGAAACTTCATACTCCTTCCCACTGTGGGAGGGCGAGGGTCCATAATGGTAGACCCAGCATATATAATTTGTAAGGCAATTTCAAAGCAAGTATTATAAAGTAAAGAAATACACACTAAGAGTGTAAATGTTCAGAGACACCCCTACTAGGATTTCAGTTTTTTTATTTTGAATTTCTCAAATTCATGTGTTTTTCACCTCAGTTGTTGCACCATCATTTCATGCCATCCAAATGTAAATTATAACAATTTTTATTCAGGGAATATTTGTGTTTTTATTTTGTTAATTTGTTATGCAAGTGTTAATGTCCTTTTAATTGTTGAAAGTTATAGGCAAGCAGAAAGTAGTGCAGGGAAGAGCCACATGCCACCATAGTTCGTGCTGTGCGTGCTTGCCAGATTTAGTTGCCGTCGAATGTCTCAAGGGGTCGGAACGTACTGCGTCGTGCTCCGAGTTCCTTCATGTTTTCACACCAGTCACCTTTTGCTGCAATAGTCTAATATAATGTACCAGAACCTGTTCTTTCTGCACTCGGAGATGCCACCCTTCTTCTCCGGTAATAGCATTACCTGGGGAAGCTTAAAGCACCAATAATTCACTCTTGTGCACAAATTAGTGTTTTTCGCAGTCTTGCCTATCTGGCAGGCCGCAAGCCAGAGTCCGTATAAAGTATTCACCTATAGTGATGTAAGTGTTTCAGAGCAAGTTTTCAGACTTTGTGTATTTTATTTTAAGCACTACCTTCGGGCGTTTTGGTGTATGGGTCCCCTTTAACCCGCTTTCACCCAGTTTCACATAAATTATGTAACTGGCAGTATGCTCAACTCAGAGCTTTTACAGTTTAAGGCATGTGAGTCAGCTTGATTAGGTCTGCAGGATTTTTCATGTTAGTAGCAGGAGTAAGAGGCTCTTCCAAAATTTCACAGAGGGACTGCGTACATCTGGGCGAATGGCCCACTGTAACCTGTGGTCATCACCAGCAACAACAATTGGCACCGCCTGCTGACAGTGTCTGGTGCCTAGTTGGGTATCTAAATCCACAAACTACCTAACAATATTTTTCACAGTCCCTCAAAGTATCTCTTAACCCAACACCACCCAGCCAACAGGCATTAAAGTCATGCCACCCTACCAGGCGACCTGCTTCACCACCCAAGGGCAGACAACATGCATAAACCCCCAACCCTCATAAAACAGCTAAAAACCTCCATCTGAGAAATATGTCCACACACATGGGGCACCACATTAAAAAGGAAAGTCATCCCACCTTGCGAAAATTTCAGTGTACCTCCACCTATCACACACCTGCACCATGCCACCACACTAATACGAACATGAAACTAGGACACACGAAAATGGAACTGAGCTTATGGACAATGGGTGTTTGAGCGGTCTGCCGCAAAGCCAAATATTTCAACCCATTAGTCTAATATGACTCATCTGCCAACATCTGGTGTTGTTTTCTAGTATTGGTTCTTATCAGCTCAATGCCAATGCAATTTTTTTCTACAACATGCATGTACACCCACTAAACCTTGTGCTCTATCGCAGTGTGATGGACCAGGGCATGACCAGCGAACCTACATACACTGCACCCAGTGTTATATCGGGTGCCTATGCATCGTGGAAAATTTGAGTAAGCACAATGGATAGTTCACATTTACTAAGTGTCATATCACCAGCACTTTGGAACTGTTGTAATTCAATATCCTGTGATCTATTTACCTGCACAGCATGACACAATGCAGCAATGTGACATTATCAATTGCACAACTACAGTGGTAACAATGCAAAATGTGATGAATAAGGGAAGCGAAGTAAGACAATGGTCAAGTGGGCACAATTGATGCAGAACCTATCCCTTTGTTGCGACTAACAATATAAACAAATCACCCAGAATGCATTCAGTCAGCCACACCCACCTCTGCATATACAAACAGTGCATGCTACCCTGTGACACACATCCAGCTGTCTCAATGAAAACCCAGCCAACTGACATGCTGTGGCGAGCATGGCCTATGATCAAAAGCGACACATCTCTAGCCACTCCAACAAACATAACTATCACAAAAACACTATCGCGCATGCAGAATATCTGCAGGTACTGTCCAACAATGTGGTATCACTGACACAGTGGGTGCCAGAGCAGGTAGAAAAAAGGACATGTAAAATAAGTCAGAAAAATTACCGCAAATATACATTGTTACCACTTGTGTTGCAGCGTCCAATGATCACTGATGCCATGTTTCTAAGAATTGCGATGCTCTTCATTGTTTCCAATGCCATACAAGCATCATATGATCCATTACAGCAAACAGTTTAACCTGACAAAGGCCACAGTATTATCAAAACCTGCTACCAGTGTGTGTCAATGCCCGTGCAACAAGTATCATGATGCAACCTTCACTTGCAGTGAAAGGCACCCTAGATTTGTTTGGTTTTTCTGCAGATTAGTGAATGACCCAGGTGGAAGAGGTTCATACAAAAATACCAACTAAATGTTTGGGATTTAGACCATTATATCCCATCTGCCATACATGATGTAGTACAATGGATCCTAGATGAGTGATGTTTTCGTAGCAGCTGGTCCATAATGGTGCGCTAGTGTAGCAGAATACAAAAAAATTGAGCACGAACCGATTTACACTTCAACGCCTCCAATCTGGCATGCACAAACAGTGTTCTTCTTATCGATATTCTTGTTGGTGTGGTCGACTACAGGAACGTGGGATCCCTACGTGGGATCCCTATACTTCCCTAGAAGCTTTGTGATTTCTGCCAGCCGCAACCTCTCAACTACGTACTCCAGTGTCACAGTGTCTTTAACAATTAACTTTTCCTGTGTTTCATTGTCACTGCAGCTAACACTATTTTGTCCCTTAAAATTTCTCACTCTGTACGAAACAAGCATTTTTAACATAATTTTTTACATTTGTGAGAAAATAGTCAAAAACTTCCCCAGATGCTTGCTTCCTGTTGTAAAACACATGATGCTCGTAAAGAACATTTTTCTTCGACTCAAAGAAGTCATTAAACTTGCCCAGAACATTCTGGTATGAGACTTTACCTTTCGCAAATATGAACGTATTGTACACAGATACCTACTCTTCGTGAATTACATTTAGCAATATAGCAATTTTTCATTGATATTCTCGTTTTGCTAGCCCCGACGCTGTTAGATATATATCTCGAACAATGGCTTAAACCTGTTCCAGTTCTCAGAAACATTGCCATGCAAAACAAGCTTCTCAGGAACATTAAAGCAAGATATCGCAATGCTGGACACTCATAAACATGCCTTGAGTTTGCTTAAAGCCATCATTCCACTTTCGACTGTGCCATGTATCACTTGTAATAACAGCAACAACTGTTTTGTACAATAAATTCATATTATTGACTTGATGCTTACACAAAGACACATATTCTTACACACCCTTACTCATCTCGCTTTCTCCATATACCTTCGATAACACAACTGTCTTCGTCCTTCTCCCATGTCCTGTTGCCAACCTCACAGCACACCACGTCCTATGCTTTATTACCAACATTACTTCACTACAAGTTTTGTCTTAACTTCCCTATTTATATTACTGTAATCGCATTAACCTATTCGCGTTTTCGAGCAAATGGGGTGACATGTAGTGGCAAAAAAGTGTAATTGTATGCTCTTGTGATATGACTGACTGCATCTAAATGAAAGGTTATGTTTATAATAATGGACAATATTTCTAGCTGATATTGTGTGAATATTTATTTCCCATAAAATAAGTGACTTACTCGAGCAAATATAGTTCAGTTCCACAGTGTAAAATCAAGCAAATACAGAATAAAATCTTAGTATCAAGGCAGGAAGTTGGCATGTCTGTCTTGTCTACAGCACCCATGTTTTGGTTGTATTCCAAACTAATCACTGGCTTCTTTACAAAAGTGTCAGCCCTATAATTCTACATAACATCCTGCATTTCATGTCCATGCACAGTTGAGAGCATGCAAACATTTCGTTTGTCACATCATTTTTCAGCCAATATTTGGGCTGTGTGAAACACTGCACATTCGCCTTCGGACAGTTTGGTAGGAAATTTTGGAATGTTTTTCCTATTAGCACGAACAGTTACACATGCTCCAGTTTTGTTTTCCAAGAGAAAAAAAAACAAACAAACACAGGGCTTGTGTACCAGTTATCTGTAAATAATATGTGTCCTTGACCAAGATACTGATTCATTAGAGATTTCACAATTGATCCTGAAATCCCAAGATAACTTTCTACCTATATGTTTGTCTGGGCACCAGTGTACACAGTGAAATCAAGGATGTAGCCTGTTTTGCATACATAGAGCACAAACAACTTAATACCAAATATGTGGTGTTAAGATGGAAAATTTTGCTTAAAACCAAATCGACTCTTTCGAACCGTAATGCTTTCATCTATGCATAGAAACTGAATTGGTTTTAAAATTTTTGGAATTTTATTTTCATTGTTTCGATTACTGTGCTTATTTTGTATAACCGATCACCTGTAGGTTGGTTCTGACTGTCAGAAATATGCAAGAAACACAAAAGGAGGAAGAACCGATCTTGTGAGGAAATCCTTCCAAAGAATGGTGTTGACAAAATTGGATTGGCAAACCAGTAGTCCTTCACACGATTTTTAGCTACATGGGGCATTAGCAACACGACAGCAAAAAATGTGTAGAATTTTCCTAGTATTGGTTTTACTTATTTGTGCAGTTTTGATTTCTCCTTGACATCGAAGGGGTCACACACATATGAGTAATATTGATCAGACTCTGGAACGATATTATCAACAAAATCAACATCAAGAAACTGTTTGAATACATCTGACACTGAGAAATTATCAGACAATTGTAGGTCATCAGTGATACCAGCAGGTGAATAATCAAATTCCTTGGATAAATGGCCTGAAATTTGTGTAATTTTCCCAACAAAAATCCTTTTGCACATTTAAAGTAGAATTTCCACATCTCCAATCTCCATTTCTTCTCCGGGTGCAACATTGCCCAATTCACAATCTGTAGAAGTATGCACATCACTAGCATCATCATTGTCACTCTCCTTATCACCATTCTCCTAGTTTGTAATAATGCCCTTGAGTTATTTTTCACTCAGAATGTTTATTCTCTTGCCTGATGACATATTTACGATTCACAATATAACTTACATAATTTATAAACAATAATTAAATTATATTATTTCATGGCTGCCCTACAATTGATACTTACTCTCGTTTGCCCACCGTATTATGTTGGGAAAACAAACCCTTTTTCATAATTTATTACACAACAGATGGCAGCATAAACTACTCTTTAAAATGCTAAAGTTTAAAAAAAAATTTGTATTGTGATTTTAGATGCAGTGCAATTATTACAATTTTATTTTGAGGCTAATTGGTTTTAAAGAAATGTAAACATAATGATTTTACAAACGACAATTTAGTACGATATAACTTTGGCGTGTTTGAAACAATAACAATATATTTCGTAAATCTATTACCAAAACTTTAGTTACGAACTACATTCGCGTTTACTTACACCAGCTGAGGGACAGCCAAAACTCCACAAATTTTATATTGGTTTAATACACATTATAAAACTTAATAAAAATTAGTTTGTTTTATTTTATTTCCTTTATGACTTTACAACTTTGAAATAAATTAGTTAAATCATTGTACTAAGTAGAATGTCGTCCTGGTAATAAAGCCGAGTGCGAAATTCAAAAGAAAGTGTCTCTACAATGTTTAATTCTTATAAATGCCATAAGATCGCAGTAAATTCTAGTTCTATACTCAGTATTGCGGAAGTAAGTTTACGATCATACTAACGAAAGCATTCTTTAGGGCGCAAATATTTGACTAAACTCACAATGGACAGCTAGAGTATTGACATAAATATACGCCTTTACTGCTCAAAAGGGTTATTAGTGTGACTTTGACAGGAACTTAATTCTAGGTTTTCGTAGCCAGGGGGACATGACACTCTTTACCTAGTAACCAATTTAGTTTTTTCTTTTCATCGCAAATACGTTCCCTATAGGCCGACTAGTGTTCGTGTCTCTGCGGGAAGGATTCCAGTGAATAATAATCAAATAAGTGAAAATTTGTTGTTTTTATTTCGCCGCTGGCTGCTTCTTTGCTGAGTAATATTATTGGGTCTTATACCCACTGCTTCACCACATTTAACAATGTATGACCTAATATATTTTTGACATGTTGGATGGAAAGCGAACAATCCCACATGATATTTAGAGGCGTATGAGAGGGCCAACACTTTCGCTAGGTAGGCAGAACAAGACTTTGCATCATTACTACATCACCTCTTCGCGAGGTGATCGCAGGAGGAGCCACATGGACAAACTGCCATTACCCTAAATGAATATCTTGTACTCTGATGCTCTTCACAACTATACAAGTATTCTAAAATCAGGTACCATAAGCGAAACCTTCCTCTGTCCCACTTCTGAGACCACGGCAGCCCGTCAAATGTCGCCCTTCCATGTGGGCGATTCCCTTCTGAAGAGCCTCACTGCTCAACACTTTTCCTACTCAAATTTCCTGTCGTAAAATGTTGCCATTCCATGATGCTAATAATTGCCTAAAATTCTAAATTACCTAACTTATTTCCTACACCATTCAAAACCTGTCTTAATTCTTACCTAAACGCATGAGCCTATCCTTGTTATTTCCAGTGTGATTGCTATGTGTCATGTTTTCCTGTGAAAATCCCATGTTCTTCACGCAACATCTCAAAATTCCTGGAACTCAAATTTCCAATTTCCACATTGAAAGAGGGCAGTGCCAATGTCAGCTCAACAAGATTCCATGACAGTGTGGGAAAAGCAATATCCACATCACTGCAACCATCAACCGACCACAATGTCAACCAGCTCCACAAAGCGAACTGTACCAAATCCTGACATCTTGTGGAACAACACCCAACACCCCTCTCTCCCTGCACTGGGCGAGACAGGATGGCACCAGCTGTCAGCATAGGTGTGTGTGTGCATGATGTAAACCACCTCCCTCCACTACAATAGCCAGAGGATCATATCGATGCAGAGACACCCCTTCACCGCCCCATCATCAAGGGTGGATTGTAAATCGGGAGTCAGTAGAGCATGTGCCTGCACGCATCTCGGCAACCTCTCGGGCCAGTTTACCCCTCCAATCTGGATGCTGGGGTGACTGCCACACACTGCGAGATTCGTTAACCACTGCCAGCATCTGACTTCTGCATCATGTCGCACTACTGTGCCAGTGTCAACCATGTGCACATCAAATCAGTCAAAATGGGATTCGTTTTCAACTACGAGACTGTGCAGTGCAATCAGTATGATCAACTTAAGAGCATGGGACTTTTCACACTTAACAGACAATATAGTTGACCACCTGTAACAAAACAAACCTTTGGCTTTACACCTCCTTTTATTTTCTGAGTACCTGCCTCCACACCACTTTATATTTTCAGGGTACCTTTTGCCTCGCATCCCTCTATTTTTTTGGCATCTATTGCTTCACCGCCCTCTCTTTTCGTGCAGCTATCTGGCTATACTCTCCCAACAAACTGTGATTAGCCAACATCCTTCAACCGGCCTTACATCTCCATGCTGCCGAGCCAGCATGACATGAGCGCCCATGACACCTGTGGAAGTGTCACCATGCATTGTGTTTGTTGGCCGCTTACATGGCCACATGGCAGACTCTCAACAAAGCAGAACGAGATGTTTGTCCTGACTGAGAACAGCTTCTATTGTGACTGGTGCCTCGCCAGAGAGAGTATTCTTGCAGAACACCAAATTGAAACCATTGGGAAGCCAACAAACGTGCCGATGCACTGCATTGCGATGCGGCATCGAGCTACAACTTTCGAGGCACCCTGCATCGAGAAGCTGCCTTAAACGCAGGCACATGTTCCTACACATGTGACATCAAGTGACAACTCGACGTCGAGCCGTCACCGATGTCCAGCATCACAATGCCGCATTTGGCACCCAGTGTCGAGCTGCCAAACATCTTC
The DNA here is from genome assembly GCA_002778355.1 of Clitarchus hookeri. NCBI lineage: Eukaryota > Metazoa > Arthropoda > Insecta > Phasmatodea > Phasmatidae > Clitarchus > Clitarchus hookeri. The sequence continues at coordinate 295,332 of NQII01001252.1, forward strand.
ACTGTCTTTGGCATCCCAACTGAGGAGTTAGTTGCCAGAGTAAGTGATTTCATCGCAAGGGCACCACATCCATGCGCCCCAATGCCACTTCTGTGAATCACGATGCAGTGCAACCAAGCCATCTTTGATGCAGCCTAAACCTGCGGCATGCCTTTCATACACCTCAGTGGGTCTAGCATGCAGCTGAACGACACTCCTGTGGCTCAAGCGAGCTGCACATGAAGTAAGCTGTACAGGATTGTCCAACCACCACAATACTACTAGCATGCTGACAGCACCAACAAACACAGACACCAGGACAACCTTTATCTCCTCCGCCACTTCACCTGGCAGCTAAACTAAATTCACCCCAAAATTACAGGCAAGCAGTGTGGTGTCCACACAAACGTCCTTTGTTGGCAACACCTGTTACTGCCACATGTGAAACTCTGCCATAAAAGCTGTGAACAGCGTAGTGATGTGTGTGTTGTGTCGACCACATGTCAAACTCTTTTCAATTTATGGCTTCATGTCAATGTTTCCTAGTTTTTATTTACCAGCACTCCTCCAACTTAACTGAAGTGTGTTAGTGTTTATAAATGTTTATCATTTTTACTACATTGCTTACCCTAGTGTTTATCATTGTTTATCATGTTTATCTTCCATAATAGCCAATTTTTTCATTCACGAGTGTGCTCTACAAGTCAGTATATGTTATTGTTTTTCAGTGATCACATTGTTTACATCATTGTTTATCTCACTACTGCCTATTGATTTAGTAATTTTCATTTCACAGCATATTGTGTTCGTTGTGTTTCATTACCAAAAAGGAATTTATATGCAATTTATTAATTAAATTTATTTAGTGTTTATGATATATTTCCAATTATCATGTTTCTTGTATAATTGAATTAATTTAGTAATGTGGTGTCTTGCACCTTAGTATTATTTTATGTTCATCAACACTGGGACATTTCAAGTGTCTTTGATATTAGTTTTCGTAGTTATAAACATTGTTAAACTTTGTTTACATTTTCGTTTTCGTATGTGTAGTGTCTGTATGTGTTTGTTGTTTCATGCTACGTTTTTGATACCCAAGTTTCGCCATTCTACATTCGCCCTTACTCCACACAAAAATGGCACATGTGGATCGATCCCACTCTCCTGCTACAGCTTGCTGGCTAGCCACAAATTGCCACGCTGCACATTATGCTTAAGGTCTGGCAACAGGCATATCTGCCAGCATTCCTGCATCCTGGGTGGTGCCCTGTTCAGCACCACCATGCACTCTCGTGATGCCACCATGCAGCTGCACCACCTCCATCGTCGGGACCTGTAACCCTGTCACTACTTCATTCCACCAGCTTCAACAGCCAGACAGCTGAGCACTGTGCCCAACTCACAGAGACCACCCCGATTCCCTCAGCAGCTGCAAGAGCACCACATCAGCGAGGCTTATACTCCGCCTCACAACCTGTAATTCGCACCCGAGGACCGTGTGATCTGCAGCCTCAGCGAGGGCCACATCGACTACTGCCCTGCTGCCCCTAGCTGGCAAGCAGAGCTCAACAGCTTGCTGTGGTAGAATGACATCAAGAAGAGGGGCATATGACACATGTTGCATCCCCCTCCCATATCCAGTTCTTCCCACTACATCAGAGCAGCTATGCCATGCCCTCTACTGGAGACAAGTCAACCCGAACATGGTGGCCACTCCTTTCACGACCCCCAATGCCAGCGACTTGCAGAGGAGTGCTTCCCACATTCGCTACCCTTTGGGTATTGTCAGAGTCAGGTGATCATCCCTCTTTCATGGCCTTAAGATAAATCTTTTGAGCACATGATAATTAGGGTCGACCAATACTGCATAAAAGCACGTGCATGTGTGTTTTCCAATAAACATGCCTTTTTTAAAGCTCAATCGAGCATGTCTACCTACACCACTACTTGGGTGAGAATGTTTTCGCCCTCCACGTGCCATCTACTTCCACCCTAATATGTACGGAAATTAGGGTGCAAGTGATTTTTGTGAAAATTTTTTAAAATGTTTGAAATGTAAACAAACACTTCTAACTTGCAACAGACTTAGAGAGACAGCTCAAAGCTAAATCAAATTGCTTAGCTTACATATTTTGTTACCAACACATATTCTTTTTTATACTTAATTTACAAATACAAATTTATTAGTAAGGGTAATTATGTCTTTTAGTGCATTGTAATTATGTCTGTTGGTCTTATTTCATTAATGAAACTGCCATTGTATTTTTAAGTATAACTGACGTGCTTTCGAACCCGGGTCCCAGTGGACTCTGCCATACTAGTTCAGTAGGTTCCGAGCACTTAACAAGAGTGGATGTGTGACACACTTCCCGTGACACTTCAACTTCTTTGTGGTAATCATGTATTGTATCAGTAGTGTCGAGTTTGTCTGGAAAATAATTCTCGCTTTTCGTAGCATGGGAAGCATGCTACTCTCAAACCCAAAAGCTCAAATCGCACCAGGGATGTAACCCATTTCATTTTTAATCATTGGCATTGTGCCATTTTATTCTGTATAGGCTGCTATTGCACCATAGCTGCTATAACCAGCATATATGCCTTTTCGGAGGGGATTCCAATGACTAAAAATCAATTAAGTGAAAAGTGGTTGTTTTTATTTCACTGCCAGCTGCTTCACGGCTGTGTAACCATTTTGGGTCTTCTACCCACTGCTTAAAACCTAAATATGTCTAACCTGTTATGTATTTGGCATGATAAATCACCAGCTAAAAATCTGAAATGATATTTAGAGGTGTATTAGAGGGCCAACACTGTCGTTAAGTAGGTGTAACAGGACTTCGCATCATTACAATGACGTCACCTCGTCGCAGGGTGATATCAGGGGGAGCCACTTTGGCGAACAGCACACACCCTAGATTAGTATCTTGTGCTCTGAGGCCCTTCTAAACTCTACATGAATTCTAAAACCTGGTACCGTATGTGTAACCTTCCTTCTCCCTGTTGACGACAGCCCTGTCACTCTGATAAATACTGACATAACTATTCTCAGTGCAGTCATATTAGTTTTATTTTCACATTGGTAAACAATGTCGCTCTCCATTGTTATTTTAATAATTTCCAAGCATGCAACAAATAAGCATTGAAATTTCCGAAATAAACAATTAGCAATTCAACTACAGCCTCAAAAATTGCTGTTTCTTCGCCAAATATATATGCATAAATACACAAAATTCACATTTTGCTGTATTATTCAATGTAATTTATATCACTTTATAACCTCTATAATGGCCATTTTCGTCGATACAGTGCTGCTTTCTGGAGGCATGGAAAACACTTAATCCTCATATGTTAACAATGGACACCATTTAGAATTCAAAACATAAAACTAATAGATAATATGGCACGAAAATACTATGCGCTTTTTACTCTTTCATACCACATCTGTTTTTCAAACTACATACTTCTTTATAATGCTCACTATATTCATAATGTTAATTTTTCTATGGTTGTATTTTTTTACAAAGTAAAACTATGTCGGAAAATAATTATCTCTGTTGTTTTGCAAGTTCGGTGTGGCTGATCACATGGAAAAAAGGGGAACAAGTTTGAAAGAAAACTGTAACAAAGGCGAACAGCTTAGTTATATTCGACGATGGTGACAACAACCGAATGCAAACACTGCCCGAAAAGATTACAGTGGACCCAGATGTGGACATTTTTCTGTATTCGACAAACGAGTTGTGTCATTTGTGCGAACACAGAGAAAAAATTGGATTCCAGTTTCGTTCATTGCCATGCATCTAAAGGCGCGCGAATTTGCAAGAATTCTGAATATCGCAGGTAGATAGTTCAAAGTCAGTAGATGTTGGTGTACAAGGCTCATGAGAAGAAATAGATTTTTGCTTCGACAATGACTAACACTGTCTCAGAGGCTGCCTGTAATTTTTAAAATTTCGAGAACATATTAATAAAATATAAATATTTTCTCGACTTTTAACAACTAGTAGACAACCCACAACAAACTTTATGCACAAAATTATTAAACAACTCGTGACATGTACATTTACTATAATCATATATTGTCAGTAATTACTATGACTCTGGGATTATGACGTGAAAACGAAGAACTTCTGCAAAAGGGGCGAAGCCAAACCTTAAGAAATGTTAACAAACTAATAGAGGTACATGATAAAATTTTGAAAAACTTACAACTACCTACTGGACCAAATCTGAAATGCTGATGAAATACCAGTGTAATTTTATATGCTGTAAACTACACCATTGATGGCCATGGGATTTAATCAGTCGCAGCTATAACACCTGCAAATGAAAAACTACGAGAAACTGTAATGCTGTCAGTGTTGGCAGATAGTAGTAAACTGCCATCATTTGTCATATTAAATCGGAAAACAATTCCTAAAAAGAAAGTGCCTAAAGGAACTGTAGTGAAATGTCAATAAAAAGAATTGATGGCAAACAATGAAATTCAGGCTAGGAATCAATTGGGACAGAAAACCTGGTGATTGGTTGAAGCAGGGATGCATGCTTGTACTGGATGTATTTAAGGGACACCTGATACCAAAAGTAAAAACAATACAGGATTTAAACACATACATTGTATCCCTGGTGGGATTACTTCCAAACTACAGGTGCTAGCTGTAGCAGTTAATAAGCCATTCAAAGATAATTTGAAGCAGCTGCACTGCGAATGGTTGTTAGCAGGAGACCATGCAAAAACAACTACAGAAAATTTTTAAAAGCCAAGTGTTACACAATTATGCCAATGGATAATGGGATCATGGGGCAGGATCAAGACTGAAAAGATTGTGAATGGCTTCAGAAAATTCTGTATATCAAATGTCATGGATAGGACAGAAGATTACATGATGTGGTATGATGCAGAGAATGCAAGGAGTGAAAGTGATGAGAATGAAGGCATTGAAAGTGATGTTCATCAATGTGACACCAAAGAAGAGAAAAATGTTTAGTTGTGGTGTTGTGAAAGTGAAAGAAATTAGTTAAAATAATGTGGAATATGTTTTTTCAATTATTTAGAGAAATATAATATAATATATATTTATATAATCAATCACATTAATTTAGTATTTTTAAATTAGGTGGCATTGATTTGAGAAATAAATTAAAAATTGTGATTTGGTTTTTGTGATTCTATGTAATGACTTTCTCAGCAAGGAAATCAGAATGTTGAGAAATTATATTTATTAAAATGCATTCTCATAATATGGGGATCGTCTTATTTTCTGGTAAATGTGATAAATTTTTTACACTGAGGTGGGAAAAGCCTGCACCCCAATCAGACTATCTGGCATGCCATGCTGTGAATCTAGCTCACAACACCAATGTCGCCACCAGGAAACAGCACTGTGTAGTACAGTGCTAGCTATTGCCATGCATTGGTGTCTGATATCACCGAGTGTAGACCATAGAGCAATGATCATTTTGCCGCACACCCCACCCACAGATTGGACCCAACTGGCGAGTGGGGTATGAAAATATTGTCAACCCATCATCGTGCAAGTATGAATATATTTAAAAACAATATTAAAAGTGCTTAGGACAAAACCAATGTAATTCAATTAATTAACTCAAATGACACACATGGCATATTTGTGTAATTTTCAAAGTATTTGCAGTTGTTTTGTTGTGATTATTGTAATTTACAAATTAAATTTCATATTTTAAATTTGATTTTAATACAGTTTAATGCGAAGATTACATGTTCATGTTTAATTTTTAAGTATTCTTGTGCCATTTCTTAAAGGGTGCAATGTGTATTTAGCATGTTTGAGTTATTTGGGTGTATAGTTGTCATTACCTCACCCAGCTAAGTGCTCCAGCCTATCTGTCACTAAGTCGCCTTGCATGAGGTTGATGTGGCACACTGCTACTTTAGGCAAATAATGCTTTTTGTGTTAAATAATATAGATGCAATATAGTTCCAAGATAAAATAACTTGGGACCATTTTTATTCAGTGGTTGGAGATTACCACCTCAAATCGCCACATTTAATATTGCTTGGGTATGCTTAGTTTCCATTTAATTCACTTCACTTGTAAGGCCACATACCATGAGTTTTACCACGAAGCTTGCCGGGCAGGCTTAGGCTCATTGCCTCATACCATGTTGTATCGATGTGCATCGCGAGTTGTAATTCTGCTTGTGTACTAGAAAAATATGCATGTGTTTAGCCAAATACTGTATTGTTATAAGTTAAAGAATTGCCTTCGGGCATGTCGGGGCACGGGACCCTAAAAACACACATAATTATTAACAAGTTCCAGCCATGCATGCCAGCCTTAAAAGGCTTGGTAAATCCGATGGTACATACTACTTTATGAAATGGAGGAGGCTTAATACCTCATGCATCAATATTTCTGTAATTGTCACAATACACCAAGGGGATTACTATACATCTAGGTGGTCGACAACATGGCTCTGAAAACAAGAATTTCATCTCACATCACTGCAACCAGTCTAGAGGTTCTACCACAGGGAGGTTCTATCAGAGAGTGCAAGGCAGTGACCTTGGCTCCACCAGTTGATCGGCTTCTGTACCACACTCCTGTGCAGTATGGCTGAGCAGGTACATGGAGGTGTACCGATGCCTCTCTACCTACAGAGCTTGCACCCAATCTTTGAGGGTGCAATGAACAGTACGAAAAATAAACACGCTTCTGTCAGTTTGATTGGAAGCCCAGCCCAACTAAGAACTGTACCACGAACAACCACGAGCTGAGAAATATTGTTAAAAGTATTGGTGACAAGCAATTTAGTCTGGACTTCAATCATTTCCTTATAGAACATCTAAAGCAAAATTCCAAATCCCCAACCCAGAATCAACCACAATGTGTAGTTTTGGAGTGTGAAGGGCAATATATTTCTTAATTGCTATTAGGCATACCACTCGGTGTGCTTAAATACAACCGAATGCACAACCGTAAGTAAAGGAGAGTTCAAATGTTAACAGTGTACTTGCACCTCACGATGCAGTTTGTACATCAACAAAGTATCAGGACTTCCTTTCCAGACAAGGTTACTGACCCATTCAATGGCATCAACTGATGTGTGAAGGTGAAAATGTAGATGTGTTTGTATATCGAGTGTCTCCTAGGCATGTACACAGGCGATGCATACAAGTGAAAGAGATACAAATGGTGCATGTTAGCTAATTCACATGCTACAGTGCACTGCAGCAGCGAGCACACTGCAGCATGCATGTGCACTCATTGATCATGTGATGAGTGTCAACAACATGCTACACTCTACACCACATCAACTGGACTTCGCAACAGTACTTCTCCTCCCTCCGCCACCTGCCTCTACATACTGTCCACTGCCGACCTCATATCCATCACTACTTATACCAATGCCGCTAACATACCCGCAGAAAATTTCCCACATCGCACCTGTCACATTCATTCCACAGACAATTAAACTTTACACAAAATATTATGTACATTTATTTTTAATTGACACAATGAAAAATATTTTTTAACAAGAAAGATAAAGAAAATAATCACATAAATGTTTAAACATTACAATAATTTCGGATGACAAAGACAGATTTACAACTTCACAGAAAATAAACAAAAATGTTAAGCTTAACTAGAGCATGTTCCAATAATAAAAAAACAAATAATAAGAACAGAATTAACAGAATAACATATTGACTTGATACAAGTGCTTTAATTTCCCTTGTCTTCATAAAATAGATTTGTTTTGTTCGTAGAAATTTCTTCCTTTTCCTTTTAACTTCACATTTATCATCAACTTGTTTATTAGGACTTTGAAAATGTACTCTTTCTTGTAAGGTGTTTTATGTGCGTAATTTGATAAAACAACTGAAGTTTCTGCAGTTCACTTTCTTGTCATCTACTTATGTAGGCCTGCATCTTAACAAGTAATGCTCCTGGAGGAAAGGCTGTAGGTGGGGTATTAATGCGGAAAGTAATTAATATAGCACTGGTTAGCTTTAGAGAGCACGGAAGAGTGGGCAGTGTGCCATTCACCCATGTAGCCCTCTCCTGAAGGTCCCTGTTGACTGTTGACTGCGATGATAATGGCTCTTGATGATTATTGTTGCATGTATTCAACTGGCCCCACCTAGGAAGGTGTGCAGGCTACCTCGCTTATGCCAATAAATGCGAGGCTGTTAGGGCTACCTCACAACACCCATACATTTATAGTACTTCCATCTGATGTAGGTTTTATTGACATCACAATGTGAAGAATAAGGTCAACATGTATAATTCGGGTATGAGCACCCTTAAGAGGTCGTGAAGTGACCTTACCCTTGAAATAAAACATGTAGAACTGTTCACGATATTTACTCACATGTTAACTCTGTACAATAGACAATGCAGTTGGTGCACACACTTAAGGGCTGTGGCGACCCGAAACAGAAAAAGACGCGGAGTGCGAAATAAATGAATTGTAGTAATTCAGCCCCTGGGCACAGATAGCCAGCAAGGAAGGGAACTACTGCCACGGACAGAGAAGCAAATATATTCTGGAGCGATTAACCTATTGTCGGGAAAGTGATAGAATACATAAAGTTAAGGTGTCCAGGGAGTGGCATGACAGAACACCCTTCTTCTACGCTCTGGAAGGTCAGAGTGATGTGGCTCAAAATACTCGAAAAGTAAGCAAATTATATGAAGAGCAAGTAATTACATTGAATGTCCAGATGTTACACTAGAATTGCACAAGACAGTTAAGAGTACAATTATATGGCAGATTAAAAAAAATAAAAATACATTGGTTGGCAATTGTCATACAGAAACATGTCACAGGAATAAATTTGTGAGACATCGTGCAAAGTACCTCATGACAACTATTCACAAAAACAACTTATTACTCAACAAAAATCATGAAACAGAACACAATATAAATAATAATGTAAAATGTGGCAACGGGACTCTGATGTCACTGGGTGAGTCCAATTCAGAAAAGTGTGCAAGGAGTGCAGGGCGTCAATGTAACTGTGCCATAATTCCCTGTTTATTGCCTTTCAATATTCAATTGACTATATCCTTTATGGGATCACATAGAAAAAATTGGGGGTTGAGCCTCACACACAGTTACTTCACTCATTTCGGCTTAATTTTGTTTTAATAGCAGGATGAAGGGACATATGTGGTGTCACTGGCCTGCAATCACCATTGATGCGCCAACGTGGCGTTCATTTTCCCGACATTACCTCTACTGGGTTTAAATTTGGAAGTCCTCAGTGGGCCTGAACAAGCATGCCCCCAAAAGTTATCTCTTTGGGTCATGAAGGTGGGACCACTGCTTGATGCCGGTGGTAGCACGGGGCTTCAGTTGAACACCTTCATAAAGGCCACACCAGTCAGCAGTGTTTACATCAGCTGCCCATGTTCAGGCATGGCAAACCTGGAAGAGGGGCTGCGCGTACTGTGCAGTGGCGGCGGGTCGAAGAGACGCTAGGAGTTGGGGATATTGTATGCATCAATATACTTTCCATTTTGGAATAGGAGGCAGGGTTTGTGATACTGAAGAACATTTTGTATCTTGGGTGTTATATCTTGGCTCAGAAGATTATCTTCAGGTTAAGTACTATCAGTTCTTGCCAAGTTCATATGGTATATTTCGTTAGCATTCGCACAATCATAGGCGATCCCTGCTGCGGTATGCTTATAGGGTGTATTACTACCTTCAGTGACCTGGCTCATTACATCTGCATTGGTACTGTAATCTGCAGTTTCTTGGGTTTTTGGCTACTCTTCTTCTCTATTCAATAACCCTAGGCCTACTTCTTGATTTTATGCTATTGTTGAAGGCGGGAGATCTACATCAGTAAACATTTATGTATTGAAAGGATATATCCCAGCCCAGCAATTGCAAACCTTTTTCATTCTTTTTCTACAGTTGATATTTATCCAAATTCAGTACAGCACAGCTGAACCACAACAATAATGGCAACTGCTATGCCAACATTGTTTGCCATAAAGTGATTTGCTGATTTTTAAATAGGCTTCAGAAACTATCTTCTAATTAATTATGCTACTACATAATTCTATTATAATCCATTATCACACTGCTCATATTCTGCTGACGTGACCGACAATGGCACTACCCTGCTTTTCGTTGTTACTTCAATACTTCATGCATAGACCTCTGCATTGTTACATGTGTAGAGAATTTCTGTTATTTTTAGCATTAATACCTTTAGGGCCAAAAAATTAATATAAACACTAAAGTTAATAACAAATATAAAAAAATTATATGATTATAATTTAAACATAATAAGAAATATAGAAATCTAGCAAATTATGTGGCTTATTAAAAATAATATATATATGGATAATGAAGCAAGCAGGACCTCCCCAATAGCAAAATAAGCATGAGTCGAGTTAAAATAAAACTTTCCATGACAATCCTGTAAGAGTAAATCAAGTTTGCTATGCAAGCCAACTAATTTGAATGATCTTGAATCAAACTAACTAGTCTCTACAGTCAAGATTGTAGCAAGTTTAATTACCCAAGTAGCAAAAATAATTGGGCCCACTTGTGCAAATATGCTGAGCAACCGACATATGGTGTCCATAATCAATTAACAATCAGTCAACCACTGCAATGCACCCATAGATGCTTGCAGTCCCCATGATGCAGGTTTCCTGTTGTGTGGCCCACATCTGGGCCACTGTTCAGATAACTTTCATGCAGAAAAATATAATCTGCCCAGAAGCAGCCCGCTTCTGCATAAACAACTAAACCCCACACATGTCAGCACCATCAGTGGACCATGTGTGGCAGCAGTGGCCCACTGGCTTTCTGCTTCTGGCTTGCCATATGTTAACCACATGTCGTCAGCCAACTGTTAGCAAGCCACTTGGGGCCCGGTTATAGTTCACATGTAACCCAGCTATTTGCCACTTACAACCCGGCTATTGGCCACTTACAACCCAGCTATTGGCCACTTGTTGTCCACTTAGAAGCAGTTTGTAGTGTATTTTTAAAGCAAAAAAATTAAATAAATACGTTTCACCCAAATAAAACTTGTTTGTTTATTATATTCATATATTTTATCTTGAGCATTATTTCATAGTTAATAAATTTCTTTGGAATAACCTGGAATCGCACTCGGAAATCTTTAATTCTGCTAGAAACTACTGTACGCTGTATTCATGTAAAAATATTTGAAGTAAATTTGAATACTTTGTAAACATGCAAGTTGCATTATTATCTTTGCTACTGGGATTTCTGTGTTTTGTTTAAAATACAAGCATTTTGATTTCCGGCTATTATCAGGTAAAATTTAAAATTCAAATTAACGATTTTTTTTTTGTGTGTTATACTTTGCAGGTCTCCAGTCTAAAACAATTTTTGCTATTAGTAGTAATGTCACATTACAATTTTACTTCATATATGCAGAACATAAAAAGATCAAGTGAATTCACATATGCTATTAGCTATTGAACAACAACATATAGTCCGCATGTCATTAATGATGCATGAAATTAACAGTAATATTTACCCAACAGTAACAGTTGGTATGCAATAAGTGGCACATAATCTTGCTGATAATGTTTCTTCAGTAATAAGCATCAGTTGGCATGCAATACATGGCTCATTAGAATGCTACTAATTCATATATGACAATAAATAACTGTTGGCATGTCATGAGTCACCGAAAAGTTCGCTTTTTGTATGTCCCCAGCAGTAAACAAGAGTTGGCATTCCGTAAATAGACAGTTAGCTTGCTGGTAATATTTTCTTAGCAGTAAGTAACAGTTTGTCTGCTGTAAATGACCCATAAACATGCTGCTAATACTTTGCAAGCAATAAGTAACAGTTAGCATTTCGTTTATCGTCTGCTTGTGAGGTGTCTGTTGAATTCTAACAATAATTGGTAGAGCAATGGTTCATATCACGATTATATTACGATTATTAAAAAAAAAGGTAGTGTCAGTTTTGTTTATATGAACTGATTGTCAACCATTTTCATACAAGAAATACTGAGCATCATAAATACGAATGTTTGCCACCACTGCCAATAGTTGGCCAACTGTTGGTGGGGGTGACAAATGTTCGCATATATGTATGTCAGCTTCATTGAATATGGTTGACGAGCAGGTCATTTAAATTAAAGTGATATTACCTATTTTTTAAATAATCGTGATGTGGGCCAATGATCTTACAATGGTTGTTAGAATCCAACAGAAGTCCCACCAGCAGCTGATAGACAAAATGCTAACTCTTTCATACTGTTGGGAAAGTATTAGCAGCAAATTTACATACTATTTATGGCATGCCAACTGTTACTTACTGCTGGGGACATATTAGCAATAGGCTTGTGGGCCACTTATAACATGCCAACTATTGCTGCTTCAGGCAAATTAGTAGAATGCTAATGGACCACTTATAGCAATGACATTTTTATTATTGCTGGGAGCGTAATAGCAGTAAGCTTAAGGGTATTTGTGTACTGCCAACTGTTGCTTATTACTGAAGAAACATTATCAATAAAATCATGTGCCATTTATTCCATACCACCTGTCACTGTTGGGTACATATTACTGAAAATTTCATGGGCCATTTGTGGAATGCCAAATATATGTAATTGAGAAATAGCAAAAGATATACCTGTGTGAATTCACTTAATTTTTTTCATGCATATGTGAAGTAAATGTATAATGATACATTATGAGTAATATAAAAAAAAATTTCCTAAACTGGAAACCAGCTTAACAAAAAATTTGAAACATTTCTATATTTTGCATTTATAATACCACTTGAAAGACGCCCAAAAAATACTAGTATTTTAAACCAAACACATGATTCTCAGTATTGACTTATGATACCAACATAAATTGTGCATGTGTCCATGTTAATAAGCTACTCTTATTTGTGGAAATTATTGACATTTACATATAAGTTTCTACATGTATATACAATGTAATAGTTAGCGACATTCTAACCTGTGAACTTAAGGGTTGTGCTTACGATTCCTTGTTATTCCACAGAAATTTCCTAATTGTGAAATAATGCTAAAGATAATGTATATGAAGATGGGAAGTAACTTATTTTTATTAGGGCGAAACAGAATTTATTTTTATGTTTGAAAGTCCATAGTAATCTGATTTAATTTGGGCCACAAATGGCCAATATCTGGGTTGTAAGTTGTAAATAGTTGGGCTACAAATGGTTTGCCTAACAGTTGGCTGATGGAAGCTGGTTAAGTTATGGCAGGCTAGAAGCAGTAAGCCAGAGTGTCACCGCTCCTATTCATGGCCCACTGATTGTGCTGGCATTTTCTGGGTACAGCTGACTATGCAGAATCAAGCTGCTTGTAGGCAGATTGTATTTTCTACATGGGGCTTATTTGAACAGTGGCGTAGATCTGTCCAATTGCACACAACAGTCGAGGGGCATTATGTGGGCCATGTGAATCTGTGGGTGCATGGAAAAAGGTTAACTGTTTATGTAAAATGTTTGCGGATAGCTCATGTACAAGCAGATTTGCACAAGTGTGCTAACTGACTTTTGCTAATTGGGATGTTTGCCTTAGTAACCTAAAGCATAATTCGAGCCATTTGGAAGCTCGCCATTAAAAAGTGTGTGACAATCATGATAAATTTTGCTTGAATCACCCAAGATATGACAAGACTGCTCGGAAAGGAAAAGTCATGTCAAATGGCAAGCTTGCTGCAAACATAAATGTTATCTAGGCTTTGGGGCATGGAGGACAACCCATAATATTTACCCCACATGCACTCAGTGAAAGCAAAATGGCATTACCTCAAAATTGTTACAACAAACACAGTCTAATTTGTATATTTAAAGATGAATTCTGGCATTATAATTAAATGTGTGTAGACAATTTTAAATATTATAAACAACTGACAAAATATGTATAAAAGTAAATACAAGTCTGTGTGAACCACGTATCCATAAGCTCCTTGTGCCCACTCTGACTGCCGTAGTCACATCAACTGCACCAGCTGCACAGAGCCACACCAATAACATCAGGCCAAGAGTGCGTACTGCCTGTTGACAGGAACGAAACATGCACCTTCTTGCCAACAGGCACTACGTGACTCAAGATACCACCCTACTTTATTTATTACAAGAGATAACTCTTGTAATAAATTAGTAGGCTATCCGAAACTGTGTTTACCCTAAAGCCATATCTGTTGTGCGCACGGGCCATTGGTCGTTATGTCACAGCAGCTTGCGCCGCGACAAACGATGTAAAACACCCCCAAGTGACATCAACTGGCCTGTAAGCCGAAGCTAAAGTGCTAAGTGCCCCTAAGTGCAACCAATAATGTGCAGCATTTTTTAAAACATACCACACAACTTCATCTCATTCAACTCTACAGTAAGGGGTGGGTTCTATTGTGTCAAGGGCCTTCGTGAGTGACAACCCACACCACTTTGCCCAGGTGGACTCGTTCATCACTCCAAGAGATGGCCACCTGGCAACACTGTAGCAAGTGAAACGCAAATATGTCACCGGAAATGGAATACAGAGACTTTTCACAATAAATAATAATAGTGTATCCAACATATATTTATAAGAGGGTAATAGAGTTTTCATAAAGGGAGACTGCCTATTAAGGCCTCCATCACAGTGACATTAAATTTTGTACCTTGACACTCCCCATCAACTTCACAACATCAAGTTTAACAGACATGTGTTAATCAAAGGGAGTGTCAGCAATTTGTTTCCTTTAATCTATATAATTTTTAGCCAGTGCAATAATGCAACATAGTGCTTATGTCATGTTTTAACACTCGGTGTTTGACGTAGGTTCACACAACCTGTCGCGGAAGCCCACGCCATTCACCCAGTTCGCCTCAGCACACGAACCAGACTCGCAGCATTGGTCGTCTGCTTCACGAGCCCCCTCGTTACCATCATTTAGGCTGATCTCACTTCATTACAATAGCCACATAATTAGCTGGAACATTTGATTTATTTTCCATACCAAGGGGAGTACCACCTGCATTCTCACCAGAGAGTTTTAATGCTACCGTGTATCTCCATAACACCGCGCTGATGTAGGACATTTTCATGCGAAGGTCACCGACAGGCCGTAAGTGCTGGGTCTGTTTCTTTTAGTACTACCTTTCCACTTCCTGGACATGTAGAAAAGTACATGAGTAAAACGCTTTACAAAATTAAGTGAGTGTTCATTCATTGTCCTCTGTGACACATAGGATGCTTCATCCCTTTGTAATACCACCCATAATTTTTCTAATATATTTCAGGTGTAAGAGACGGCCTACAGTCTTGCCATATGGTCGATGCATGTAAGTAATGTAATATTAAGTGTGTGACAACTTAATTTTCAAACTGATGGAGGCATCCAGGCCCCCCTGGGCCATCGACCGAACGACCCACATCATTAACTCTCCACTGAGTTATGGCACTAGGCAATCCTACACTCCACCAGCCCTGGCTCACGTCGACCACATCAAAGATGGCTTCCCAACTATAGGCAGGAGAACAGGAAGGTGCAAGAGCCAGCCCAATGACTTGCGAGCAACCACAAGAGCAGAAGGAAGAACAAAACATGAATACAAGTGCAGCGAAATCACAATGTCACCAAACCTAATCACCGTCAAATCAAAGTGAATGTTCCATCAATCACGCACCACTTGGCTTGTTCGTTAAGCTATAGGCCTCTCTTGCTCAGAGGAGGGCACTTGAAATTATATTGGCCAGTTTAGAAACTGTGGGAAAAATCAGGCTTCCATACCAACTCATTTTTCACACAAGTAACAACAAATTATATTTTAGAGGGTTGTGTAGTGTAACTGTATCATTGGCCAATTCTAGGACATCTAAGTGTCTTTATGTCCATCGCGCAGCACACACTTTAACACAGGTTGATAACAACACACTGCATGTACGTGGTTGTGTTGAGAAACAACCCACACGGTAATTACAAGGTCAAATCAGGAGTGCATTGTTTATATTTTATGGGAGACGTGAAATACAAAAGTTTCTACAGACTTGTGATATGTACATTTGTTTATCACGTAAAATATACAAAGAATTTAGACAAAATCTATTTTACAGTACACCATGTATGTTTTACAAAACACGTAAAACATTAATAAGTAAAAGTGATATAGTAAGTGTTAAATTTTTTTCATGCTTAGCACGACACGTAAATTGTAAAAATGTTCTAAGGGCTTTTTAACAATTATATGCACATTCGCATAACAAGGAAAATCGTTGGAAGCTGTCAGCAGCAAAATTCATGTAATAATTGTGTCAATATGTCATCACGTGATAATTTCACAAAGCAGGCAAAACTTGCCGTCAGTATTTATATTAATACGAAACTATTTGCCTTATTATATACAGTCGGTAGTGCAAAAGACCGCGATCAGTCCGAGGCAACATCGACCTCGTGAACAAACACGCGTGCCAGTGTACACTCGTTCAGCAAACAACGATTTTTGGAAAATACAAAATTAACAAAATTTCGCAACCGACAATGCGATAAGCAAATGTTATGTGTAGGACTTGGAAACAGGACCATACTGTGCGTAATTTGCAACAAAAATTACCACACCGAATGCCTCACAGTGGTAGAGTACGCAACCACAGATAGCCAAGACCAAATTCTGTGCGACCAATGTAAACATACAGTGCTACCAACTAAACATAGAAAATACTTGATAACTGGAGACGCATTATCACCGTGCCGGTGCCAGCAGGAGCATTGCAATATCAGGCAAAGGGGAACAATCGCATGCGAACAATGTTGTCAAATAACACACTGGCAGTGCATTACAGAGCAGGACGTGGTAAACATCATCTCGAGACATTTCCGGTGCGAGCAGTGTGCGAACATACCGCGAGGGACATTGCCATTCCCCCTCACTGAGGATAGGTATAAGCAAGCATACAGCCTTTCGGCCATACTTTTGTTATTTTTACGTAGCGCTCTTAGCCTTACAGCCATTCCGCGCTCTGGCCGCCCAGTCGGCAGGGAAGAGGGATCACGCCCTCTCAATGCAGGTGTCTCAGCTATTCATCTGAGGTAACCAAGCCCAAAGCCCCGACTTGATACACAAGCCGCAGAAACTACTGGCAGGTCCCAATTAAGCCAGAAGACTGCCACAAGACAGTGTTCACCACCCCTGATGGGCGATGCTTCCAGTTCTGTGCCATGCCCTTTGGCCTAAAATGTGCACCCGCCACCTTCCAGGTGATGATAGTACAAGTGCTAGGTAGGTATATTTGGGATTTTATCCTCGCATACCTGGACGACATGATCATCTGGTCGGGGAACTGGGAAGACCATGTGAAACATCTGTCATTAGTTCTAGAGCACCTAGTGATAAACAATTTAATATGTGCAAACAGGAAGTAACACATAGGGAAACCATGCTTTCAGTTCCTTGGTCACCTAGTGGACGAACACAGCAGTAGGCCAACATCGAAACAGCTGTCACTAATAGACCAATATGAGGCACCCAGGACACACAAACAGCTCAGGAATTTCTACAGGTTGGTAAATTGGCTGGAGGAATTTTATGGACTTCGCAATGATAACAGCATCCCTAACAGACATGCTGTCCCCGAAATGTAAGTTCCAGTGGAACAGTTAACACAAAGCTGCTTTCAGGAACTGAAGAGAAGATTCCGGCAGTATACAACACTCGCACATTACGACACCAGTAGGCACCTATACATACAAACGGACACTAGTGAGAAGGATCTAGATGCCATGCTATTCCAGTTAGGTGATAACAATGAGTGCCAAATCATAGAATATAGCAAAAACCAAGTTTGATCCGACTGAAGATCGGTACGATGTGAACAAGAGAGAGTGTTTGGCAGTGATTTGAGTGGTGAAGCTTTACAGGGTTGTTCGAGTACCAGTACTTTACCATAAGAACCGACAACAGGTGCCTGCTTTGACTTCCCTCCACGAGGGAAGCCAAGAGCAAACTTGCCCGCTGGGTATTGTAGTTACAATCGTACGAATTCGTTGTGCAGCATGTCCCTGGTGCAGATAATAAACTGGCCAATGAACTATCCTGAGCACCAGGATCGAAGTAGCAGTCGACAGGGACGAGAGGGACGACTTGCTACCCCCTACTGCCAACACCGCAATGGCAACAGGCAACGGCCATGTAAAATACAACACCATAGAAATCACACCGAACATGGAACCCAGGCTCGATGAACTCAAGACCTTGGTCATCAACACAAACATCAATGCCCACAAACACAGGCCAAGGAGGCGGAAATCATTTAAGGAAAAAGTGAGTGGTGATGCATCCGGGACACACACATAAAGACACATCGGCAGCATTCCGATTCGACTTGGTACCTCTATGTACCAAAAGTAGCACTTGAACATGTGCTAAGGCATGCCCACAGTAGCTATTTTGCTGACCACCCTGGGGCAACCATAGATTGCCAGGTATCTCCACCCGCATTTTCACTGGCCAGGAGCAAGAAGGGACATACACAAGTATGTGAAGAAGTGCATCCCCTGCAACCACTTCAAGAGCAGGAGAGCAGACGGCGTGACCCAACAGCAACCAAGACTGCAGAAGGAACTATTCTCGATGGTGTCCTTAGATCTAATGGGTCCATACCTCCACAATTCCACAGGGAAGAGGTTCATCCTAGTCGTGAGTGATAAGTTTTCTAGATGGACCGAAGCCTACCTAGTGTCTAGTGTACGGGCACGCGCCATTGCACAGACAATGGAAACTGAGTTCTACCCCCACTAGGGATACCCAAAAAATGGTACCCAGTTACTGAAAATTACTGGTGTGAGCTGTGCACTCGGTGGGGGATAAGCCACCATACAAGACAAGTATACCAGCCAAGGTCAAAACCCACCGAGAGAAGGAATCAAGACCTCCAGACTCAGTTATGCCTGAGTGTGGGGAAGACCACACCAGCTGGGTCGAAAAAATTCATCCGGCCATCCTATTCACAATAAGGCGATGGGTGAATCTCGAAACAGGGCTGACTCCAGCAGCGGTTCCGTAGGGTCGCGAACTCATGCTACCCGGAGAATTTTCCGCATGCCAGACAGAGGGCGCGGGCGAACTAGAAGACAGGACAGCTAGAAAATAGCACCGAGAGGCAGAGTTAGAAGAAGCTCACGGAAACCAAGACCGCTAATTTGATAAATGTATGCCTGCCACCACACGAGTACCACGAAGGTTGGCACCTGGCCAAATGGCCTACATCAGGGACCACAAATTATACAGCAGCGCGAAGAACTTCTGTGCAGGGTTCTCCAGAAGGGAAGAGGACCACATTCAGTGGGAAAGCCACTAGGATAAACCACATACCTCATCAATGTGAGCAATTGGAGGAGGGCCGCCGTCCACCGCGACGACCTCCGATTGGCAGTGGAGACGCCAAGTATCACGATGACTGACCAGCAGGATGTCGAGCACCAGGAATCAAACACACCAATCGCCTCCAGATGCGAAGTCGGGATTCGAATTCACGACATAGATGGGAAAATTCTCCGGCTCCTCTTCTCTGCTATGACACCCGGCATCCCGACGTTCACAAGGGACATGGAGAAGGAAGAAGTACCCCAGGGAGGATCACTGCTGCCAAGAACAACTACCAATGTCGCACACATCACTGCAGGCCCGGAAGGGACACTCCGCAGTATCGTAACGCATGGCATCACGGCACTGGTAACCAGAGATGCCACAAAGGCGAGTCGCCAGACACCTGTGGGTCAGAACTCTCCAAAGGACAGTTCTCTCGATGGCTCTGCTGCGGTGCCCTCAGCACGAACTACAGGAGGATGACCTCACACTGGAGGATGCTGTGCAAAGCGATAGGGGAGCATAACTGGGTTTCACAGCCCTTCACAGAGGCCCTCTTCTTTCCGTTCGCCAACCACCACACCATGCCGATGTCCACACCGCAGCAGCAACAGGAGGAGTCAGAGGAGGAGACCACCACCCCTCTCCCCGGTTCCAAGAGGCCGTGCTGCCTGACCTTCCTAGCATACATCACATGTGGTGGGGACACCCCCGCCTAAAACATGCACAACATGGGATTTCAGCCTCGCTGGTGTCAGTCCCCTGACCACCCCAGCAGCCTTTATAGTCAGCTCCCAGAAGTGTTGGCTTTATGGACTGAGGCCATGTCTCAACCTGAAGCCACCAACTGCCTGTTGCACCTAAATACGCGATAAGCTCACACGGGGATCTGTGCGGTCAGGTGGTCACCAATGGAAGGGCCATTTGACATGAATCAAGTGTCCATGAGTTCCTTGTGCCCACTCTGACCGCTGCAGTCACATCAACTGCACCAGCTACACCCGGCTACACAAAAAAATTCAGGCCAAGAGTGCATAGTGCAGGTTGACAGGAACGAAACTTGCAGTTTCTTGCCAACAGGTACAAGATTCAAGAGACCATCCAACTATATTTATTACAAGAAGGAACTCTTGTAATAAATTAGTAGGCGAACCAAACAGTGTTTACACCAAAGCCACAGCCATTGGGTGCACAGGCCACTGGTTATTATGTCATAGCAGCTTGAGCCGCGACATACGATGTAACACACCACCAAATGATGTCAACTGGCCTGTAGGATGAATCTAAAGTGCTAAGTGCCCCTAAGTGCAACCAATAATGTGCAGCATTTTTTAAAACACATCACACAACTTCATCTCATTCAAATCTACAGTTGGCAGTGGATTTTATTGTGTTAAGGGCCATCGAGCATGGGTACCCACACCCCTTTGCCCAGGTGGAATCATCCATTCCTTCAGGAAATGGCCACCCAAGCAACATTGTAGCAAGTGAAATGCAAATATGTCACAGGAAATGGAATACAGAGACTTTTCACAATAAAGCATAAAAGTCTATTCAATGTTTATTTATAAGAGGGTAACAGTTTTTTGATAAATGGAGACTGCATATAAAGGCATCCATCACAGTAACATTAAATTTAGTGCAGTGACACTCCCCATCAACTTCACAACATCAAGCTTAACAGAAATTTGTTAATCAAAGAGGGTGTCAGTAGTGTGTTTCCTTTAATCTATATAATTTTTAGCCAGTGCAATAATGCGACATAGTGCTTATGTCATGTTTTTACATTCGATGTTTGAAATAGGTTTACGCAACCTGTCGTGGAAGCCGATGCCATTCACCCAGTTCGCCTCAGCACACGAGCCAGACCGGCAACGTTGGTCGTCTGCTTCACGAGCCCCCTCGTTACCATAATTTAGGATGATATCACTTCATTACAATATTAATGTAATTAACCGGAACCTTTGATTTATTTTCAATACCGAGGGGAGTACCACCTGCACTCTCACCAGAGAGTTTTAACGCTACAGCGTATCTCCATAACACCTCGCTGACTTAGGTAACTTTCTTGCAAAGGTCACCGGCAGGCTGTAAGTGCTGGGTCTGTTTCTTTTAGTGTTTTGTGTCCACTTCCTGAACATGTAATAAAGTACGTGAGTATAAAGCTTAAAAAAATTTAGTGAGGGTTGATTCATTGTCCACTGGGACACATAGGGCGCTACACCTATTTGTAGTACTACCCACACATTTTCCAATATATTCCAGTCATGTCCTACAGTCTCGCCCCATGTCAATATGTGTAAGTAGTGTAATAATAAGTGTGTGACAACTTCATCTTCAAACTGACGGAGGCATCCAGGGCTCTCTTGGCCATCGACCGAACGACCCACATCATTAGCTCTCCACTGAGTTATGGCGCCTGGCAATTTTACAATCTACCAGCCCTGGGTCACCCCGACCACGTCCAGTTTTATTAAATTTTCCATTATATTTGACACTATTTGCTCTAGAACCACATCCATCGAATTGACAGTTGCCTACTCAGTAACAGTAAGAAAACATGGCTGGTAATCCTACTACAGTATTTTGAATACCTTATTTTGGATGTGCAATTTTTGGTAAAAGCCTAAACCTCTGTAACCCCACAGTCCGCCATGCCCCACACTCACATACTTGAATTTGCTTCTATGAATTCGCCATTTCAAGCAATTATGAGTTTAAAATATTTACTATTGTAGTGGGTTAAAACTGCCTTTACTGATACGATTTACTGCAGTAAAATAAAATTTAATATTTTGTTGCTGTTACCAAAGTGTCACTGGCAAGCAGAGTAGCTGGCAAGCTATTGGTGCCTTGCCCAGGAATAAAATTGTAACATGACATCACTAAGTTACTGTTGTGGCATCCACTTCTGTATATAAATAGCATATTATGGCTAGGGCAGGGAGATGAACTCTAAGGGGTGATGGTCGGCAAGGTTAATTTCCATCAGCTCCAAAAATTTAACTGACAAATGGTTGTATATAATGTGTACAAGGATCTACAAAACTAGCTTCTTCCCCTTCACAGACCATGGAGTATGCCTGCTGCCCTCGTTCTGTGGCACAGCTGTGTCTAGCAACAGTAACTATGTAAATAAAAACACATGGTTCAATGCAACAAGTATCTACTTCCACATATATTACACTGTTTGTACATACGAACTTACAATACCCTCATACACACTGTAAATGACTCCTAGATGTCTTTCAGCTAATTAAAACAGAAATTAACTTAATGTGTAAAACACAAGTTAAGCATATCTGAAATGGCCCGACCATGATGGGGCAAATAACAAGTAGGAAGAGTCGACTGCGCCTATAAATATATTATTGAAGCTCACATGTACTGAGATGTACAAGGGGGTGCACCAGGGTTAAAACAAGGAAAAGCAGACAAGATTCTGGTAGCTAAAGATGCTGAAGGTAATCTAACAGAGAAAAAAAAGAGATGAAGGCCACTCGCAACGATGTGCGACTTAACATGCAGAGCTTCAGATGAGACTAAATCATGGCAGATGTGGAAGGTAGTTTGTGCCCTCCACATTAACATGGGCGTATGCCAAAAATTTGTCCAAAAAAATAATATAAACATACACAAATATAATAACTTTCCTACCATTAAAATTCAATTTTGCATGTGTTTTCTTACACTGCCCTTGTAACATTTAAGCTAAGGTGTATGTTACAAGGGAACAGCCTTGTGTCCAGAAGAACAGCCGGAATTCTGACATCAGTTTATGTCTTTTAAATGTGATGTGTAGGAGGAGCCAGGGGGCTGATGTGTGTCCCCACCTTACATGACTTACCAGATTAACGTGGAAACTGATGAAGTTGCTTGGTGTCATAACTAAGTGAGCATGAGTTTGTGAGGGTCGCTCAATAGATGGACTGTAGGGCCCTGGAGTCCTCTACCCATCAGTGATGATTGAAGATGATGAAGTTACCAGAAATTTAACATAGCTAGTATTTCCACCCTTTAGTTGACGATGTTGTAGGACACCCCGCATGCCTTACTTACACTTTTGTTTGTTGCAAGGGGGGTGCCACACACTAAGTACCCAAAGGGGTGAAACAAATTAAACACTACCCGTTGCTTGAGATGTTTACTTGTTTCTTGACGTACATGCACACTTATGCTATTATTTACAATATTGATGCAGAACTGGAGCTAGGTCTGCCAATGACCAATGCAAAACAAAGGCGGCCTAAGCCAGAGATGTTTTAAGTGATGATTACGCAAAACGCGTTAAGTCCTGTTTGAAGTTACAGGAACACAGAATGGTCGACCCCTCAGCACAAATAAGCAAAATGTTCTACTTAGTAAATTTACTATTGTAGTGAAATTTATTACAGCCAAAAGTTGATGGTGCTGAGGGGGTCAGTGTGTAGCGAAACTCTCAGGTAACCAGCCGGCCCGAGTGCTGAGGTCAAACTTATATCATGGCATCGGCTTCTGCTAAGGGTGACCGAAGCCAGCGCCAAAATTTTAGTGAAAATAACATGAAGCCACTTACAACTAATTAATGTGATACATAATACAACTACTTGGTAAAATACACAATGGTGGCATCCCTGTATTTAATTAAATTTTAATTAGTCTGTGACTGTGATGTCACAGGGCATGTCACCGCAATATAGAAATTGAATTATTAATATGGAGCCATGCTAGGCAGTCTGTTGGAATAAAGGTAAACAAATTCACTTTCACATAATACAAATAATTGAAATTATTAAAATGTCATTTTATCATTTCCGGTAGGCTTCGCCGATGGGCGAGTCCAAGTGTATCAACATGGGTGGGCTAGGTGAGTCCATCCCTGAAAAGGGGGTTGCGTAGCCATACTCGAT
The DNA here is from genome assembly GCA_002778355.1 of Clitarchus hookeri. NCBI lineage: Eukaryota > Metazoa > Arthropoda > Insecta > Phasmatodea > Phasmatidae > Clitarchus > Clitarchus hookeri. Next base: position 319,520 of record NQII01001252.1, read on the forward strand.
TTATAATTTAATAAAGAAAATATATTTAATTGGTTGGCTGCAGTGTTTATGGTAAATTTAATAGCTCCAGGATTTAATTCCCCATTGTTTAACTACACTTGGGGTCATGTAGCATTGTTTTCCTGGCCAGCAGGCTGGTCAACATCACGTAGTTGGAGAGGATGCTGGGCCCGTGGTGCGAGCTGTGCCGATGTTACTTCCAATTGATGGGGTGCCTGATGGCTGTGGCATTTGGGGGGACACCATGTTGAACCGTTTGTTTGTTATTTTACCCCAAGCGTTACCTCTTGAGATAAATAAAGCAAGAATGTCACTTGAATTACATAGTACATGACGACGAGGTAGGTACATTCCTTTCTCGCCAACCCATACTAACGTTCTCAAGGCCAGGTGTTCGCTTCGGCCTGGTGTCGGTTAGGTGGTAAAAGTGACTGCAGGGGTGCAAGTGGTCACGAGAGCACACATGGATGCCTGGTTCACGTCAAATGCATTCTTGTTTTATAATTCCCTTCTAATGTATGTGCTTCTATGCTCTAAATTCCTTAGTCTGTTTAATATGTATCCCACTAGTGACATAAATATTTGGTAACACATTGTTTAAAACATTTATATGGCTCATGTGACACTATTATGTTGAAATCAAAATTCCGACTGCTTCCCACACAATTTCACATAACACTTAACACAATGGTATATTGGATTCCTTGGTTGTGTTGGCTGGATTTATAATACATATTACATTCACCACATTGTCAGTAGGGAGGCTATGTTGGTGGTAGTGGTACTGGGCATGTTCCTGGTAGTGTGGCTTCTGCTGCAACTGTAGTTGACAGGCTGGGTGATGTGTTCTTTATACGCTCGCCACTTTTCTGTCCTATTGCATATACTGCACACCATGCACTTCACTGGTGAGCTATGTCCCTCATTGATGTATGGGTGAACATATGCTCACTCCAGAGAGCCCGAGCCAGACTGCATGCACACCCCATCACTACGCTGCCACCTCGTTGGTCTTGTTATCTGCTGGTATGCTTGGGATCCTCCCCCTATATACTTTGATTGAACTTTCGTCGTGGTGTCTGCTGGTCCACCCCTGTAAGTGAAAACCGCAGTGGTGCTCTGCAATTGCAAGGGGTCGGTGGGGTTTATTGGTTGCGGCTGGTTTCACCTCAACTGTCGTTTGCTGCCTGCCTTCTGCTGCCTCTTGGCTCTCGCAGTTTGTGTTGGGTTCTCAGGGTCAGGTGGTTCTTGGATGGTTACTTTATGGCTGTGGTGAAAAATACATCATGTAGCACTAAGTTCTGATCCTGGTGTCTTAACCAATGATATTAAATTATTTGCTCACCCTCCGTCTCTGGTTCACTAATGATCAGTACACTTTGTTCCCTTTCTCTGGAATCTGGGAACAGAGATCTGGCTACTATGTTGACCTCAAGAGGAGCATCTGCTTCCCCCCTCTATGGTGTCGTAGTGCTCTTCTCGGGTGTGGGGTTTTCTCTGTGTGCTTCTGGCAGAGGGTTGACCCCTTCCTTTTGTTCCATAGCCTGATATATTTGTCCCCGACGTTGTCTTAGAGCACATTTATACGCTGACCAGTGCCATATATTACTATGTATGAAATCTCTTTGCTCAAGCTTTAATGTATACTGTCCTGCCCAGTATGGTGCAAATGCAGCATAAAAAATCCTTGCCTGGTCTGACAGGGGATGGCTCCGAGCATACACTGTGTCCCATCACTTTAACTTCGTCAGTTGTCTGTTTGTGATGGGCATATTGGTACCCACATTATGCTCCTGGCCCTTCGTGCAACCTCAATTCTATGTTCGTGCTGTATGAAACTCTCTTCTGTGTTTACTCTTTCTTGTCACTACCCCATAAAAGCTTCACCTAGCCTTGGCAACTAATGTCCCTGCGCTAGTACCCCTGGTATTTCCCCAGTGGCCATGTTTACCCGTCTCCATAGGCAAAACAATGTGTTCACTTAGTAAATGTCCCATTGTAAATTATATTCCCCCACATGTAATATTTTTTGGACCTTCAATTCCTGGTGTCTACATTCTGCAGATTTTGCACATATGTGATAGATCGGTATTGTGACATGGTTGATATTCAGTTGTTAGCACCACTGCTTCCATTTCCTACTCACTAAATGAGTCCTTTTATCAGAAAGTATTGATTTTGGTAATGACCACCTGTGGATAAACTCCGTCTTCAATATCATACATATGGTGGTGGCTCAAGTTTTTTGACCCTGTCCGCTTCCATCCAGCAGATAAAATTATCTATAACCATGGTGTTGAATTGTTACCTGGTGTGTGTGTGCAAGTATGGCCCATTGACATATAGAACAATCTCTTTGAAAGATGTGTCGCATTGGCACGATACTTGATATTCTACACTATCGTTTGTGTGTCCTTTATTTTGTTGACACTACACACAGGCTCTTACATATTTCCTGGTGTCTACAGATAGGATGGGACAGTGATAGTCATCTGCTATGTTTTTCTGTGTCTGTTGCACACTAGGGTAACCAGCAAGCTGATTATCAAGCATTTAATGATAAACACATTATCTTGCCTCTTGCCACAAATTGTGCTACCTTATGGTCTAACTTGCATAATATGTCAAATACTGGTTTGTTCTCGTTCACTTCTATACAGTACTGTTCCCTTAATTCTTGCACTGAGGGTGACACATTGTGTTTTTTTTCGCATTTATACTTTTGTTTCCGTGTGTTATTCCCCTGCTGCCGTGCTGTTGTGTGTCATGAATTGAGCCTCCAGGGGATTTTCTTTGGCTCCTCCTACTGCTGGCAGTCGTGTTCTCTCTGCGAGCCGCATACTGCCATAGTCGACATCGTCCCGCATTACTTGTACAGCACCTGAGTCGTGTAACAGCATGTCAGGTAGCTCGCTTTCCATGCCTGGTTAATATTTCACCGTAAAGTCGAAAGACTGTTATAACATGGCACATGTCACTAACTTCGACATTCTACTCTACATAATATCCAGCTACATCAGACATTTGTTATGTGTCTGGAGTGTAAATGGCCTGCTTTCTATATATGGAAGATATTACGGCATGGCCCACACAATAGCTAGACTTTCCCTCTTATTACTGTAGTACCACTTCTCCTGGTATTCAAATTTGGCACTGCCATAGCATATGATTATTCAGGCCCCTGCTTTGTCTAGCTGGTACAGCAGAACCCCTGCTCCTACTAGACTATCATCCATCAGCACATAAATTCTTTTACTTGGGTTAATTCTAGTCAGTTTATGGCATTTCATGAAATGTGCTTCAGAGAAAGTTTTTTAATACATATATACTCTTCCCAAATCCATGACAAGATTTTTGTAATCCGTGTAAACTGTTACAAATTCACTAATAATGTCCTCCATGATGTGGGCTATATTGAACTGAAATGTGGAGCATGCACATTTGAACCCGAATGGAAGAACCCTGAATTGAAACCTCTGACTATCTAGGTTGGTGAACATCGTTTTCTCCCTGTACTCCTGTATGATTGGTTCTTGCCAGTACCTTGTGGCAGGGCGGAGATCACACTCGTTTCCTGCACACAAGCTAGCATCTCTTCCTCGCTTATTTATGTTTTTGGAAAGAAGGGGAAGGTGCTCAATGTCTAAGTTCAAGAGGCAGAAGTCCAAACAAAATCTTATATCACTGTCTTTCTTCGGTATTCCGATAATGTGTGAATTATACAGGCAGTTTGACCAATTTGTCTAACCCCTTTTAGTATCTCATAAACCTGCTCCCTATTCCCCCATTGTTTCTCAGACATGTTTCCAAATGGCCTTACAAACAGAGGCTCGCCTGCAACTGTGGAGGTATTGTGTTGCACTGCTCTTGTGGGATGCAGTGAAACCAAAATCACAATCATATCTGTCACTCGCACTATACCCTTTTTTCAAAATGTCTCTATACTCATGTGGTACCCCATTCATGAGCACCTCTTGCAACTGAGGTTTCGTTGGTGAACATACTTGTCCCTTCATGGCATAACCTATGTGATGTTCCCTGGTGGCTAGATTTACTCGGCGAGTCGCTTCTTCGATGATTTCTTCGTGCTAGTATAGCCAGGGTTGTCTCAGTCCCATGGCCTCGTACAGACCACATACCACAAATGCTCTCGTGTCATACTGCTGGTCGTGCAGACATATCTGTAGGCACAATGTACTTCGGTTGGTGATGGTGCTGTTGTATGTATCGAGCTGTTGTACACCTGGGTCTTGTTGTTCATCACTTATTTTTACCAGTCCTGCATGTAAAAACGTGTGGCTGGCTACTGTGTCGATCAAAGTCAACACCAGTCGGCCATTGACTTCTAGTGGGTTCATGAGCAAGCGAAGCAATCCTTTCGCAGATATCGAGCACACAATTTGGTTACACTTCTTTGTCACTGTGCTGATTTTGTCTTCTGGGTGGTCGGTTGTGACTGAGGCCCCCCTCACTCGCAGTTTCTCGACTGGTTCTCATTATATTTCAGGAAGTTTCAGTGCCAGTGGTGTCAGAGCTGAGCAAGTGTGGTACTGGTGGGGTAGTGCTTCCTCCTCTCCCTACTTGCTGGATCGTCTGTTGATGGTGCAGAATCCAAAACACCTGTGATGACTTGTTGAGGGGTTTCGGTACTGGCACCTTTTATGCTCTCTCTGTTTCTATGCCCATATTTATGTTCATTGCTTTGTTACTCGAATCTCTGGAGGATTTGGCTATCTCATCTGGTTTCGAACACGATCAGAACAGCTGCTTAAGTATATTCTCTGCCCTGACTACCTACCTCATGCAACACTCTACACTCTCCTCCAGCATGTTCGTCAGGAGCACTTTCATCATTACATGTACTCATAGTGTGATGTCTGTTAGAGTATATATTAGGGATGTTGCTGTTCTGGCTAGAGAGCAACTGTATTTTCTTGGCAATGAAACAATATAACCACTCGCCTTTACACTTCGAATAACGCTATGAAGAAATCCGCACGTACTTCCATAGCCGAAAACCGATCATATAGTCAGTTCACTAGTATGTCTCAGGTAAATTCAGGTCTCTGCAAAATCGACCAACTCTCTCACCCTTCTCCGAGCTTGGCCCCCACACATTCTGCTTACTCTTTGTGTGGTGTTTCACACTGATATAGTCTGTCAGCACACATGACGATAAATAGTTTAATACATTCTGGTAATGAGGTAGCTTGGGATGGTTTGAATGCCCTTACCGCAACCATTATTCATCCTGGACAGTTTCCTCGGTCACCAGTTCTCTGGCCACAGCCATTCCTGCATGCTTAGGTTCGCTAAGGGTGACGATCCTGGTGCCTGGCTGTGTCCCATTGCCTGGTATGGTGTATCACTGTCCTGTAATCATTTGCTAGATGTTTGTAGCCAGGGAGTTGGGTAGCAATTGTCGCTACCACCACTGTGTCATTCACCAGCAGAAGTGTGGACAAGCGATTGGTGCTGTGCCAAGGGATTACTGTTTAACATCACATCAGTTAAAACAGTTGTGTGCACACCTAGTGTATCCCAGTAAGGTGGGGAGATGAGCTATCAGGGTGGAAGATTGGTGAGGAAAATTCCCCTCGGCTGCGATATGATAACAGATACATGGTTGTATGCAAGATGCACAAGGATCTACAACACTAGCTTCCTCCACTGTCTAGGACCTGGAATATGCCTTCTGCCATTGTGCTCTGATGCAGTAATGCCTAGCAACAGTGAATATATTAACAAAATAGACATGGTTCTTTGAAACTTATGTTTACTTCCAAAGTTATTACATGTTTCATACATACACAAATTCAATACTCTGATTCACACTATCACAAACTCCCTGTCATTTCTGAGGTCATTAAAACAGATATTACATTCACATGTAAAAACAGAACATACAAAATATTTGAATTGGCTTCCATGTGGTGGGGGAAATCACAAGCCCACAGATTTGGCCACCCAAGGAAGCTCCTGTGAGATGTACAAAGGAGTGTACCTGGGTAAATCTAGAGATAAAGCAGACAAGGTTCTGGTAACTAAATGTATTGATAGCAATCTAACAGTTTTCATGAAATATGTGAAGGCCTCTCGCAGTGATACATGACTTACCCTGGTATAAATACAAACAACACAAAGTCATGGTGGACATGGAAGGTAGCTCGTGCCCACCATGTGTGCAAGTGATTATGTGAAAACCATAATACAAAAAAATATACACATACAAGACTAGAATAATATTCCCACCATTAAAATATTTTTTTTTTTGTGTTTTGTTACACTGTCATTGCTACACAAAGGCTTTCCTGAGAGTTTTACTAAAATCTTGGGGGCATGTCGCAAATGGGAACAGCTGTGTGTTCAGAGGAACGGCCAGTACTCAGGTGTCAGTATATGTCTATAAAGGAATTCTGGTTATAAAACAAACTGCTCTCTCTCTCTCTTATCTATGTGCTATTGTGCTCTAAATGCCTTCCTAAATTTAATAATACAGATCATGCATATGTAGGCATGTTGGAATCACTTTGTTAAAAAAAGTATTTGGCTCAGGTGAAATTATTATATTGAAATCAGCATGGCAACAATTTCCTTCACAATTACACATAAAACTTTACCCAACAACATATTAAATTGCATGGTTTGTGTTGGCTGGGAGACAGATCTAAAATAACCATCACCACATCGTTGGCAGGGAGGCTATGTTAGTGCTTGTAGTACCTTCCATATGCTTGGTAGTATGGCTGTTGCTCTAACTGTAGTTGGCAGACTGTGTGATCTGTTGTTCTCTCGCTGCTGTTCTGTACTCACGTGGATGCTGCACACCAAGCAACTTGCTGGACAGGTGCATCCCTCGTTGATGTATGGGTATACGTGTTATAACTTAAATTAGTAGGGCGAAAGAATAGTAAGACAAGAATATTTATGAAACAGATGATTTGATGCTGATATCGCTCAATTTTTTCGTTAATTAAGCGCAACTCTCTCTAACTGTTATAATTAAATTCAGTTGTGAATTATCAAGCAAATACCTAATAAAATAGTTGTATCAATGCAGAATTTGGTGTGTCTGTACAAAATTTCAGAAAGGATATTTGATGTTATGATGCTGGTAATGCGATGCCATAAAGGATAAAATAAAAATGCCTTGGTAACAAAATGTAATAATAAAATAAAACTCAAATGAAATCACAAAAATCTTTTAAAAATATATTGGTAGTAAGAGTAAAATTGACAAAATTATTAGGAGTCTATATATATATTTCGGCCAATGAGTAATAGTTAACTATCTGGGATACCACTTACTGTTGGTTAAAGTGAAGTGGATTTAGGCGAAATTGACCACGTGGTACCAGAAAACTTCCAGTGACATACAAGTTATTCTTGATGAATGCCATAATGGGATTCACTGCTGCCAACCCACTAATACATACAAACATTACGGAGCACTCCATACCTGCAACTCCTGATTACACAGCCTACCACTACATAGTTATCGAAACTCAGGTGAGTGAAATTATTCGAAATTTTGAAATTGATCCCTCTTATAGTTATTACATATGTTCAATTATAGTAGCACCAAAAAAGGATGGGTTGTGGTGGTTGAGCACGAAATTACGACCACTAAATCAGGTTACAAGAAGTGCAGTGCCCCCAGTAATATTTGTCAATAGAGCTCATATCTTACTCGGGTGCGCCAATGTTTTGTCATCATTTCACTTACAGTTGGAGTTCAGGCAGGTGCTAATAACATCCATGGACCAACACAAAATGGCCTTCACAACACTTAATGCAGAAAACATTATTAATTTACTGCCATTCCATTTGGCCTTAAGTGTGTCCCAGCAATGTTCGTGGCCATGATAATCCACATGTTGAATATGCACATAAGCAAACTCACAACCAGGTGATGAGAACACCTGGTCAAATAGCTGGGAATAAGATCTGCTGCACATGGTATTCATGTTATAGTGGTTTGCAGTTAGTGGCTTAACCTGTGTTAACAACAAACACTATTTTGGGAAAAAAAATTCAAATGACTACTGGCTACCTGTTTGATGAGTAAGGAAAGTGGCCTAGTCCATTAACATTTACACTTCAAAGAAGAGTACTAATCTTCAAAAACCTGAAGCAGTACATAAATATTTCTGGCTTATTAAATGTCAATGCTTGTAAATACCACATTTAGCATCTGAAACATCCCCACTCACCGAATTACTGTCAATGCTACATAAATTTCAGATGAGTAGTGACAGAGAGGGAACATTTAAAGAGATAACAAACTGGTTTTGACTGTGCCTCACTCTCTCCCAACCCGACTGAACAAAACACCTCCATTTACAAATTGACGTTAGTCAGAAAGGTCTGGATGCCAATTTTTTTATTACGCGATGGGAGATGAGCAAAACAAAATTGATTACAAGAGGGGCAAGTTCAATGCCATAGAAAGGCATTATGATGAGAACGAACACGAATGTCTTGCGATTGTATGGACATTGAAATGGCGAATGCTATACTAGAATGTCAGCGGTCCACATTTATTTTAGAAAACAAAATCTCGCAGGGCTACAAAAGATGTGTGAGTCATGTAGCAAATTCACAATGTGATTCCTATACATACAATCATACATTGAAGTGGTGGTGCATGTTCCTGAAGTTGAGAACCAACTGACATACTCTATCACCGGCTCGTTATGCGAAGACACGTGCGAACAAGATGAAGACGAATTGGACACAATGCTACCACTCTTACATACCCGACAGTTATATGCAAATCCAGTAATACAATTTTTAAATCAACTGTCCATTCTGGGTAACAACACATATCAAAACACTGCAGACAATGCGCATGCACAAGTGCTCCAAGTTCAACTCAATTCATCCGAAGCAGAATAATGGTGTCACGAGTGTGAAAGAAAATTTGTTGAGCACTGCTGTGTTGTCGATAATTGCTTGGAGACCCAGTCACCAGGAAAAAATAATGCATGGAATATTTTTGTACCAGAAAATACGTGAAGCTGTTTTACAGCTCACACATTAAAACATCCTTGGGTCATCCAGGTGTGGAGTAAACTGACTACAGAATTTTACAGATATAATATTGGCCATGACTGGCTGGAAACATATGTGTACTAGAGGAAGTGTAAACTCTGTTACACTTGTAAGTCAAGGCACATGACAACATACAGCAGCATCCCTGCCTACAACAGGAACTATTCCAAAGTGTGTAGCCTTAGATCTAATGAGACCATGACCACATACCACTAATGGCAAACATTTTGTACTAGTTGTCACCGACCTGTTCATGAGGGGGGTAGAGACATATTCCATCACAAGCGAAAGAAATAATACTATTGTACTGACACTAGAGGCCGAGCTTTCCCCTGTGAGGTTTTCCCAGAGTGCTCCTCACAGATAAAGGCATTTATTTTTCTGTTCGGAAATGGCGATATTTGCTCCAATGCTTTGAAACATAGCATAAGGCTATTGCCCTGTATCATTCTAGGTCCAACACCATGAATTGGAGAAACCAAAGGCTCAAGATGCAATTACATATGAATGTGGGGGACAATAATTCCAGCTGGTCACATCACTTCTCAGCTGCCCAGCTTTGCCTAAGGACATGTGTTAATATCATCACAGACATAACACGAGGAGAGTTGGTGCATTGTAGGAAAATTGCATATTCCAGCTAGCATTCATGAAAGCCAGACACAAGTCAAGCATCTGTCACAACATCCAGAGATGAGCAGCAATCACTCACTTCAACAAGCACATGACACCCAGAAACAGTATGTGCGCACCTGGCTACAAAATCTTACCGGCTGCCACATGAAATCACTTCTGTGCCAGTTTTACACCAAATTAGGGTGGGCCTTATAAAGTGATGGAAAATTAAGCGATGCTACTTACTCAGTCAAACTAAGTGTGAAACAATCAAGATGCACAGAAACAACATTAATTTGGCATCATATGGGTAAGAAGAACCAACGAACCCCACGTTTTAGCATACCAACTGACAATGAAACAAAACTGAATTATTTCGATGCAGCACTTCTCGAAGTGGAGCGATTCACTGATGAGAGCATCATAGAAGTAACTGAGGTAGTGCATGGAGGTGCTGAAATGGTGACAAACATAGTTCCATCAGCAACATTTGTCGCATCAGCGACACCACCACCCACATCAATACTTAGCACCCTGACAACCATAGGAGACTCGAGTCGGCAGGTTCATCTACTCGAGTCGGAGTGCCTCTCGTACTCCCACCTGCAGCAGTACCATCATCATAATTAGTCTCACCAGCGATGCCACCACCTGTCTTGATGCCCAGGATACCAAGACCTACTAGGTAAGGGACGGGAGTGGAGAACAACATGGATGCAGTGAAATGCTTCCTGAATTCGGTACCAGTGAATGCAAACAGCATTGCAGTGGCCAACCTAACAACACCACTTCTGACCTCACCGCGCGAAGGCCCACAACGACGAGGAGGTACCACTTGTGGATGTTCCCAAGGCAACATACACTTCGGTGTCACCCATCTGATAACGAGTGATTGCAGCATCAAGAGCAGTAGGCATATAGGGTGAAAAGAGGTCTTATAAAGGGGCGGTTTAATGTCGGCTGTGCCTTCTCTCACTTCCAAACCCCCATTGACTTCCACTATGCGCTGCAGTCCTGTGCGCTCTACCATTCTAAATATGTGCAAATAAAACACTGCTATACTTATGCATGATAATCTAAAGGCAATTTCACACAAGTAAACATTTAATTAAATATAATGAGCAGAATTCAATTTACTGAATACAGAAATTTGTTTCACAAGTATTTCAAACAATATTTTTCGATCAATTTGAAAATGAACTTTGAAAGATGTTTTTGTAATTTAACACTATGAAATAAATCGAAAACTCTTTTAGTAACATAGCTTGATAAAAAAAGTGAAAATAGACAATTGAGCATTGTATTTTTTTGTGGCTGTTTTATATATATGTATTTTTTACGTTGTGACAGCTGTGGTCTATGAGCCCATTGTCAATGTGTCACTGCAATTGAATGGTGTAATCCAGGAGAGAAGCATTTCATGCCCTACTAGTGCACATCAAAACTCTGTCTGCCGCAGCTGGCATGCACACTTACGGACACACACAGCCAATTCCTGCTATCCCCTACTCCCCCTGCCAACCCCATCCGCTACTTCATGTGGCCACTAGACAGTTTGGCACCTTACTAGGCACAACAAAGAGTAATGTCCATCTCCAGCAGCACTTGCATTAATATCTGCTCGCTTACAGTGGTTACAAACTTTTGCTGGCCTGCTTAAAGAACACCCTGCTGCTTTCTTACAAGATTATACTGGCAAACTACAGTGATGCAGCGTAGAAGAGGAAAATTTGTCAAATTGCATGGGTGATCGGCTCAGTGGCGATGCTTGAGAGTGTTGGTATGGGATCGCTCATTACAGAATGACCAGGCAATATAAAAAAACTATCTTTTGTGTGTCGCTTTGCAGACACATTTTCATTGCTACCGATATGTCGCCATTAAATCTTGGATAAGCACAAACTAGGTGAATGACTTTCTACATTGCTACCCAAACAAATTATTTGGTGGAGACCTACCACTCGCAATTGTCAACAAACGAAGTGCTCGAGGTTGTGGCAAGAACAGTGCGACCTAAATTTTGGTGACATGTTAGCCTCATTGATTTTCTATTATGTTGACCTTTTTATATGCATTCGTGTCTTCCTAGTGCAAACATCTGCTATGTCTGAGAAACTGTGCTGCTATCGCGAACACATCAATATATATGTCTGTATAGAGAGAGTGATGCAAATTACAGCCCCATTCCAAAAACTCCTGAATCTCCCATTTAAGATAACCATTCCAAAATTTTTAAAACATCAGCACAAAAGTACAGTAATTATGCAGACAAAAATGGCGACAGAGACACAGCAGAAATTCGCTCAGAACATGGACCACCTCCATCCGCCTGTCGTTACTTTGATGGTCAATGCATGCACTGGCATAACGAGTGTGCTAACCATGCCAAGAAACCACGTGACTGATAGCCGCCTCTAGGAAATGTCTAGAAGAGTTATAGACACTGTATGTTACATACCCCATGGAAAACATAAATTATCCTGAATAAACTCCTCAACAAATACTGTTATAACTATGCAATAGTATGAACCAAGTTATCCTAATTCCAATACTCAATAATCAAAATTGCTGTGCTTTAATTGATACTGCTGCTTCCCATTATTTTTACAGGATCAATCTTGTATATAAAAATAAAAGTAATTAATGGAAAATGGTATATTTCCACTCTACTAACGATGCAGAACACAAATATACTAGGGGCATTAACGTCCGACTAATTTTGTAATATGTGCTCACCTAACCCCATGATGGGTGAATCACTATTTTACATTTATAAACTAACCTAGGATTGTTGGGTTTTACACAAACCTGGGAATATTTGGATCTTACACTAATCTAGGATTATAGGGCTGTACACTAACCTAGGATAGTAGGGTTTTACACTAACCTAGGATGTTTGGGTTTTACACTAAACTACAAATGTAGGATTGCAGGGATTTAAAGGAACCATAAAACACACCAAAATATGGTAAATTGACTCACCTACGTAGGGGGCTCGTATAATTCCTCTGACGTTAATAGATGTAAACAAATATATTTCGCAAGTTGTTTAAATATGTTCTATGTATTTTATCATTACACCGTCTTGAATATTAACAACGTAAGCTGTGCAGAACCCATTAATGCAACCTTTGTTGGTCTAGGATATTTCGTTCAGAAACGTAAACAAACTGGCTATTCCTCTAATTTCGCAATTTTGTTCAATTTGTTTAAATATGTTGTACTTATTTTAAAGCTACACCCCTAGTATATTCGTTTTCTGCGTGATCAGTAGAGTAGATATATATATATATCATAATTTTGAATTGTTTTTGTGTTTTTCTGAAAAGCCCCTAAACTTAATAATTACCCTCGTATCATTGTTGTGTGCAGTGCTTGTTACAAATTTATTTCATTTCTTTTCCCTTAATTTATTCCTCTTGGTTTCTGTTTGTGCCGCACCTTCGCCCGTTTGTGTACTATATTACTTTTCCTTTATGCTACCTTTGTCCGCTTTCCATTTTACTTTCTTATTATAACTTCACACTTACACCTATGGTTTTGCGGGCCCCATAGCCCTGTAGGACACAACATATTCACTATATAGTTTCTAGGGTTTCCCCTTTCCTCCCGGTTATAGACATGTTACCTTCACTTACATTTATCTTTACTCCTATGGTTGTGCTGGCACTGTAGTCCCGCATGTCACAACATCTACATCAATACGATTTCTACACTTTTAGGATTCTTTTCCTTTTGTACTGTTTATAGGGTTCCACATACCCACACACATTACATTGTTCCTCTCCATCCCCTTTTCCGAGTATATAATTTCATTTTAATATAATTTACACTAATGTCTATGGTAGTGCGGGCGCCTTAGTGCCGCAGGGCACAACTGCCACATTTTACAAATTACTTTAGGCTCCTTTCTTTTATTGCAGATCACTACATTACCTTTCCCAGTTTATTCTCCTTAAGCAATGTCGTTTTTCATAACTAGTTGGCTTTATTCCATATTCTGTTCCCATAAGGTTTTGTAACCCTGGTATCTTCCCCAGGCTAGTATCCCAGTAATTTTCCATCTCCCTGGTATTGTTGTTGTAATTTTGTTCGTTCCTTTGGGGGTTTTGGATAATTTTCCCCCTATGCAGTGTTACTCATCATTGTTTATTTCTGTTACAGTTCACTTGTATATCCAGAACGTCCGTTTCTGTGGAAGAACGAAGGTTTCGTTGACACACATCTACTCTGTATTGACTGTTCTTATTGTATTCAAATTATTGTAACCTGTCTCATTGAAATCAATAAACAACCTATGAAATCAGACATCAAACCAATCAATAATTGTTTTTGAATGCCAAAATACACATGCATAGTTCTTTATTTAGTATTTAGTACATTTATACACACACATTCACAAACTATTACTACATTTACGTCAACCTAACATATTCGTATAATCTATTTAACATAAAACAGATGGATACACACATTTTAAATGCACTACACCAATATAAATACATATATACTCTGCTGCAGTTATGCTTCCTTTTTTTGTGTTACACAAACTGTTCCTGAAAGATATTTTTCAAGGCTGCTGTATTATTTAAGTGGGTAGTTGATGATGGTACACAATTGAAAAGAAGAGTACTTATATGCCTACTCTTTACAAGCTGTGTTGTGTTATGTTATTTTATTTGAGTTTCTAGGAAGTGTTTTTCTACAATTTCATTGTACAATTCACAACTTACAATATGTTTACTTGGTTACATGTAAAATTGCCAATAGCGTTATAAAACTAACTACGTCAAGCTGATGTGACATACCATAACATGTTACAGTAGAAATTGTTCATTTCAGTTATTTCTTATTCGTCCATGAAGTAAAATATGATACATATTATAAGGACATCAACAAGAACTTAAAACATTTTAAATGAGTACAATAGAGGCAGGTCATTACAGCACATTATATTAAACAATATAAGCAAAGTACGATGCATATATAATGTGAATACTATTAACTCACTAAATATAAATATATAAGGTGAGGCTTAAAATACACATTCACTTCATATGTTCAATGCATCTCTTCATGCTGTAGTGACACAAGTACCTTAAACCTCATATGGTATTAAGTGAATACAATAACTGTTCAGAAACTACAGAGAAATAGGTAACACTTCAGAATAGCAGCTTTAATAAAAATAAAAGAACAAATCACGGAAAGTGGTATATTTCCACTCTAATAATTTCACAGAATGTGGATTTACTATGGGCATTAACGTATTACCATTACAAACCACTGGTACGAATGTCGTAATATGTGCCCACCTAACCTAATTTTACCTAACCCCGCGATGATTGAATCACTATTTTATATTTTCAATCTAACCTTGGAGTGTAGGGTTTTAATCTAACCAAGGATTGTTGGGTTTATTTAGTATGTTCTGCTTCTTTTATCATTATGCCCTCATCAATATTAAAAAGGTACGCTGTGCAGAACCCATTTATGTTACTTTTGTGGGTCTACGATTTTGCCTTCAAAAATGCCCCTATTCTGAATAATTAACTAGAAATAATTAAATTACAATAACACAGCACAAATCCTATCTCTATAAAGTGAGACTGTACAATATGGAATCATAATATACAACAATACAATACAGTAACACACAACACTCACATTATAACCTAGGATTATTTAGTGCATGAATGGTTGTTAGCACTGAGGTAAGGTAAGGTGGTTACATTATCACAGTTTTATATTACCCTAGCATATGTGGATGTTTTCTTTTATAATATAAAGGAGAGTGATAGTGTTTTAGTGCTATGGCTGTCGTGTAACAGTTCATGTGTATTAAAAACAATACCTGAGACTAGCGGTGACACATTGCACCTTCTTCATTAACCTGCAAAAATAACACACAGGATTCTTGAACACACCGCTTTCTAGCAACTACCTTTAAGCCCAGATGTAAACAGCTATTTCAAATGTCTGTAGTGCATGTATTCCAGTGCTATATGTACATATATATTACACATTTATATATGTACATACACATATATATTATTACATGCTGAAGGTTGTTCGTTTTAATGAAGGTCTGGTTTATAAGAAAGTAATTCTGAAAGGTTGTATTTACATACATGAAACAACTGCAATGGATATAAAACGTGTTTAATTTACATGGTCAAGGCATATACAGTAATACAAAAGTAATTACTTATAAAGTGTACGAATTACAACTACTATTTATTACTAAACAACAACACTGCATTTGTACATAATACATTTGATCACGATAGAACTGTATGCGCTGTGCCTGATGTCAACATATCATAATGAGTGGAATTATTAGAGTCACTCAATCTTCATATGTACATAACAAGATGATGATGTTCACATGATATACGATACTGCAACAGTTCTTTGAAAACATATACATAGATTATTCTAAAACAAAGTTCTTCAATAAACTACCACAACACATTAATGCACCACCTATGTTCAATAGTTGTGAAGGTTATCCTTCAAATGTTTTCTGGATAAATGATATAATAATGCTAATTAATTATTTCAGGACAATTCTAGTGGCTACATTGCATTGTTGAAAAGGATGCTATATGAGATTGTTGTGAAGCATATTGTATATAACACACCTAAATGGTATGTTATGTATATTGTATTAGTAAATGGTATTTATATATTACATGCAGTATACTTTGTTTGTATTGTTGTTATGTATTTTAAACACACATGTGTATGATGTAACCATTATGTATTTAAAATGCTTTACATGTTGATATGTTCTGTTATGTTCTTATATAGATGTTTCATATCAACAAATAAGAAATACATAACATTAATGATTTGTACTGTAACATTTTGTGGTATGTCACACTAGTTTGACACATTTACATTTCTTATAACAATATTGGCAATGTGACATGCAATCAAATGTAAATGTTGAATGTTTATTCTGTGCATAGAATTCCAACAGCTTGTTAATTTACTGTCATGCACATTTAATAGCTCAAAAAGAAACAATAAAGCACTTACCTGATTGTGGTTATCCATTGTGTGCCAGTTTCCACATCACCTTAGAGATCTACCACTGGTGGTAAACATCCGGAGGTACAGCACACAATGCGTTACTCTTTTTTTACATGGAGAGTTCCCCAGGAGGCCTATAACCATGTCACAAGTATGCATACTATGTTGAATCATAAAAACAACTTCACAAGTTGTTTTTACAATACAGCATAATTTGCTTACGTGTGAAAATGAGCATTAACAGATGGAGGATAGTGGTTCTCAATTAAAGTGTCGCTGAATGAATGTAGCTCTGACTTCAGCTCCACGATTATTCCGAGGTGCCAGATTCTCCAGAGCAGGAACGGGAGGCATGAAATGATCCTCGTCAGCTGGAGGAGGTGGTAGTGGTTCTCCATGTGCAACTGCAATGTTGTGTAACACAGCACATGCAGCGATGACCCTGCTGGTTGTATAGAGGCTTGTCCGTAGTTGATGGCCCAATCATGCAAACCTTCGTTTCCATACGCCGAACAGCCTTTCCACTGTGTTCCTGGTCCTCTTATGTGTTGCGTTGTACCTGTTTTCTGCAGCTGTTGTTGGAACCCTTAATGGTGTGAAGAGAAATGACAGTTGAGGGTAGCCATTGTCTCCCAGCAGTATTCCTGGCAGAGAGCGATTTTCAAAACGGGTCATCACCCTGCTGTTATTNAGAGAAATGACAGTTGAGGGTAGCCATTGTCTCCCAGCAGTATTCCTGGCAGAGAGCGATTTTCAGAACGGGTCATCACCCTGCTGTTATTGAATATCCTCGAGTCGTGAGTACTGCCGGGCCACCTAGTCACAATGTCCAGGATCTGTAGGTTAGGGCCTGAGACAACCTGAAAATGTCATTTAACAATGTTATCGAACATATTAACAACGATGAATGCTGGCAGACAAAAACATTTTAGTATTGGCATATGTAAAATAAATTGTATGGTATTAAATGATTTGTATCCAATAAACATTACACACACAATCCTGTACATAAACAATCATGTAGTACACATCCCAGCAAACATACCTGAACATTGAGCGACATATATCCTTTCCTATTGCAGTACACCTCTGCAAATTGGCCACCTGGGCTCCTAATGCCAATGTGGATGCAATCAATGCACCCACTTACACCAGGAAACCCACCATTCACATAGAACAGCCTGTAATTTTCCAGACGTTGTGGCTGTCCAGGAAAATGCACAAACTGCAAGAGGTGCCCAGCCAGTTCAGAGGATACTACCTGTTACAAAAGTCAATATGTGTAAGAAATGCCTCTGCTTTATTTACACAATTCAACTCAGCTACCTTCGAGTAATACAAGACACCTTATTGCAGATATTACTGATTACCACACAAGTTTATTTTAATATTGCATGCCAGACATATTGAGACATATGTAATAAATAAGCACTGAACATCACTACTGTGGTCACAGACATATGACAGATGTTTAAACACGAGAAGATGGACTTAAGTGTAATTTACCATTTACATTGTATAGGATATTTGCCGGTAACGGTAAATATTAGGTTTAGGGGCTTCTCTGAACGAAATGTCCTAGACCAACAAATGTTGCATTATTGGGTTCTGCATAGCTTACCTTGTTCATATTCAAGAGGGCGTAATGTTAAAAACAAGTAGAACATATTTTAAAACATTGTGAATTGTACGAGCAGTTTGCTTGGTTTGTCTACATCTATTAACATCTACCGCCGTTATTAATGGCCGCGCATTGCTGATTCCACGCTACCTAGCAGCCACGGATATCTCATTACTGGCATTTTAACGGTCAATTTAAGAACAATCAGTCGCCATTGTATCTTTGCAGTGTAAAACCCAGAATTCCTAGGTTAGTGTAAAACCCTAAAATCCTAGGTTAGTTTAAAACCCTACAATCCGACATTAGTGTAAAACCCAAACATCCTAGGTTAGGGTAAAACCCTAAACTCCTATGTTAGTTAAAAACCCTACAAGCCTAGGTTAGTTTACAAATTTGAAATAGTGATTCACCCATCATGGGGTTAGGTTCTGTTAGGTTAGGTGGGCACATATTAAGACATTAGTCATACGTTAATGCCCTCCGNGGTTAGGTGGACACATATTAAGACATTAGTCGTACGTTAATGCCCTTCGTATATTCGTGTTCTGCATCATTAGTAGAGTAGAAATATACCATTTTCCATGATTTATTTTTATTTTACAGAAAAGCCCCTAAACATAATAATTACCTTTTTAAGCATCTAATCCAATAGGCACGTGTGCATGGATACTCTAGTGGGTACTTTTTGGTTGCATGGCTCAGCTGATTTGCATTCCTTACATAGTATCATTAAGGGCTGGATCTGCAACCTATTATACTAGCATGAACAAACTGCAATACCAATTTCACACCCAACAATTCATTTGGAAGTCAACTGATTTGGGGTTGGGGTCGATACACCACCTACCACAAGCACCACCACTTGATACAAAATGAACACACCATCAAGTAATAATAATAACCAACAAAATTTCGGTATTAGGCTACCGCCCGGTTGCGAGCTCTCTCACCTCTCCTCTACCTGACTAAACTCCTATTCCACGAGCTTCCTGAACCTCATACACTGTTTCCTATTATGCTACACTAACCTAACAGCAAATTTCTATGCAGATACACAGGCATCTCCAAATCTATTGCTTAGCATAATGCTTATTAAATAAACATTTGTAATCAGCATGGTATGTTGGCTGCATTAACTTATCACTACTAATATTACAGTGCCCTCAAAGTCCAGGAACAAATAATTGTTCTAAATTATAGGGCACTTAAACTCTGCTTGTAGTACTTAATATGCAACATACATTCAACATTACAGGTAGTTTAAAATCTGCATGTGATACTAAATATACAACATAAATTTAATATCAGTTTATATTTCTTTACCTTTACAATCCTGCTAACCGTTGCCTGATTGACATGGCATAGGTCACCGCACACATTCTGCAACACATAAACATTTGCCATACAATTCTATTTAACCTATTCACATCCGAAATGTCATACAAACAAGCCTTGCTGGCAATTACATGTTCTATTTGGTGTCTGCAATGCATATTACATACTGCCTCAAACATGTGCAACTATAATGTACAATTAACCTCATTATGATATTACCTACTTAACTAACTAGAATACACACAGAACATGGCATCAAAACTACTTTCAATTGTAACTTTGTTACAATGTATACACACAAGGAAGATTTATTTTAAACTACCTGCAAATGTAAAACATGTTAATTATGTTAGAAACTTTAAAATGGAATTGGGAACATATCTGTTGATGAAAGCATATTATACAGTAGATTAATATTTAAGAGACAAAAACAATTGTTGACAACTAATAGTGTTTTGTGTTCATGTATTTTGGTTGTAATGGATACTGTATTGCCCATTCGCATATTTATATTTCATAATTTGGTTACGTACACATACATTTACTATTCTATACATTAGCAACTGATAAATGGCTGTTATGTGTGTATGGAAAGTATTCATATCTGACAGATGTATGTCCTATTTGTCTATTCATATAATTAAATTGTAATGGGTACTCTAATTCATATTCTTCGTCTGTTGATAACTGAGATCTTGTATTCCATATATTGTCAAATGACAAATTGCGATTATTTTTGTATGGACACTATTGACATCTTACAGATTATTGTCCTATTTGCTTACGTATTATATTTCATTTGTGTAGTCTGTATTGTTGACAGCTGACAGTTTATTTGTATTCTGGTATTTATATTTGACACGTTACACTCCATATGTATTGAGATTTATGCGATGATAAATAAATAAATACCATTGTCCTAACGATGGGATCATTTAGAGGTTAATGCACTTCATTTTCATTACAAATGCATACGAAAACCAAATAACACTGTACCCACCTGGAAACTATTGCTGCCATAAAATCGGAGGGCGATAACCACTTTCAGGACTGGTGGTACTGGCAATCCTCTTCTATCTCCGTTATCGGCGGCAACAAGTGGCACAATAGTGTCCATTACAGTCTGTTTCGTGAAACGAAAACGTTTCACAAACTCTATTTCCGAAAAGTATTCGCACAGGTTTTGACCATCGTGCAAATACCGACGAGGACGTTCATAACGTTGACGGTTCTCGACACGCTGAAGAAAATCCAAATGATCTTCGTCAAATAACCTCGCCACTTCGTACTCCATTGCAATCATCACCACTACACAAGACCGTTGTTTACATACACATTACACTGACCATAAATGGGATGACCACATTAATTTTTCAGAGTTTAAAATAAGCAGTGAAATAATTCCCATATGGTAATTATAATAAATGTTCATCATTTACACGTAGCATACGTCACATTTACTCTTTAATTGAACGTTACAAATTATTAAGCAGGTGTTATTTTCGATGATTCGGCCTCCATCTTGCTTAAGGAAGCTTAAAGGCACGCATTGGGCAGCCTAATTTCTCGCCACTTCATTTCCTTAAGTTAAAGGTCGCCTTCAACAAGTTACGCTTAAGGGATGTTCTTGCATTGTAATGAAGGCTTCCTTGTTGATTTAAGGCCACCTTCGTGAAAAAGGAAGATCTCTGCATAAGGCTCTATATCTTTGAATTATTATTGGGCAACAGCACAATAAACTTATATTTGGCCTGCTTAAATCACACACACTCACTTCATGCAAACACATGCATGGGGGCATAAACACAAAATGAAGAGACTCACAAAGTGTTAATGGAGCATTAAAATCACTGTTTCCCCATCGCTGCATTAATTTGCCCAGCAGTATTTATACTGGGGACCCTTCTGCATGTAGTTGGCCCGAATTACGATGCCCTCAACAGTTACATCTTAAGGGCATGAAAGTGAGGCAGTCACCTGATTCCGGTGGTGACATCTAAGTTGCCCAGCCAGGGTGCACTTCCAGCACACTGTGCTGGTTTTGGAGTAATGGAGGGTGGCAGCCGCATTCGGGGCGCGACTTGTCCCCAGTAGAGGACACATTGTAACTGCTCTGTGATTGAAGGACGAATGGGCTAATGGATGAGGGACACAGCATGCATCATAAGCCCCCCATTCTGGAGGTCGTTCGTCCACATCAAACAGTTGTTTCTTGCTACTCAGCTAGTGGCAATAGAGCAGACGATGTGGCCCTCGCCGAAGCTGCAGGAAGTACAGGTCTTGGGTGCGGTGTGGAGCTGGAGAGATGGGGTGGGTGCCC
The DNA here is from genome assembly GCA_002778355.1 of Clitarchus hookeri. Taxonomy (NCBI): domain Eukaryota; kingdom Metazoa; phylum Arthropoda; class Insecta; order Phasmatodea; family Phasmatidae; genus Clitarchus; species Clitarchus hookeri. The sequence goes on from NQII01001252.1 coordinate 341,503, forward strand.
CACCGATGTGGTGCTAGAGCAACTGCTGTAGGAAGTCTTGTGGCTTCCGCATGTCTTGCAGCATGCTCGTGGCGAGTGACGAAGTCTTTGCTGTTGTAAGGAAAGACAAGGAGGTCGCAGGCCTCTGCTGATAGTGGTGCAGGTGCACGAAGGTGCGCCGAGAATTTTGCAGCATAGATATACAGGGCTGTACCGAGGATTCTGGGATGCTAGCAAGTGTGCCAGTTGGAATTCCTTGGGTGAATGTGTCGTAGTGACACTGCGCATGCAGGATGTAACAGCATCCATCAGTAGAGCAGGCAGACAGTTGTCGCATCGGTGGCTTATTTTGAATTGTTTTGTAAATAGGTGTTAGATTATGTCATATAAACATAGAGAGACAAACACAAAAGTAAACAAAAAGACAGTAGTAAACACTGAGATGAAACACTGTACTCGTGTTCAAGCGACAAGAGAAATGAATGTAACAATATTAGCACAATATTATTAAAATGCAAGGAGAACATCAGAGAAACAATCAGGAGAATGATAGAATTAACACAAACACTTATCAAAATTATGTTAACACTAGTAATAAAATAATGCACTAATCCTGGAGCACTCGTTGAAATATATAACAAAAACAAATTATACACAAAACTATTGGCAAAATCACACAAACAATACCAAACATGTATAGACATTGCAAAATTTAAAAACTAAACATTACTGGGGAGTGCAAAAATTTAATTGCATGCAGATGCAAGACATCGGTGGAAAAGTGGGTCACTGTTATGCTGAAGTGTAAACAAGTGGCAGAGTAGAGAGAGGCGAGAATGCAGAGTAGGAAAGAGGCAGATTCGATGACACAATGGTAAACCCTCGTAAACACTGGACAAACCACTTGTGAACTCGAAGTCACAGCAGACTTCTTGTTGACTGTGATGAATGAGGTGCCTGTGGGAGAGGAGAGGCGTAGCCTGCCTTGCATTGTGCAAGGCATAGAGATTATATGGGTGGGAGGGGTCAGTTGTTCCTGCTGATCCTCCCTCTCATGCCATGGGGGAGTAGAATGGCTTGTTGACCTGCTCTCACCATGTGATGGCCATAGTGGCATAAGTTGAAGCGTAAGAGGTCCAGGGAGAGTCTGGCGCGAGTCACAGTAATTGACATAAGGCCACTTGGATTAAGCTGAACTGCGAATGCCTTGGTCACACCTTGGGCAAACTGGGTCGCAGTGCAGGCTTCCCACCTTATCTGCCTGATCAGAGTGATCTGAAGAAGCCATAGGTTTTGTAGTGCATGCGAGGTACCGACCAGGTGCGGTGCTTGTACAGTACCGAAGGCATGATGTGACAAAGTATAATGCTGCTGTTCACACAGGTAGCAGTGTCCAGTCAAATGTACTCAGAATTGCACTGGCCAAAACATTAAATGTTTGTGGATGTGATTGCACATCTGTCTGAAACACTGATTGCGGTCACAGCACAGTTTATCTTCGAGACAATTGTTGGTAGAAGCACACAATTTTATGTGTCGTTGAGGAAGGTGTAGTAAACACTGTGCATTCAACCAGTTGCCCTTCTGCCTACTTTTATTACATGCATACTGTTTCCAGCTGGAGTGGTGAGCAGATTGGCATCGGTAGCACCAGTGAGCAGTGTCTTGTCGCTTGTGTTCTTTCACTGCTGGCATGGACCTTCTTGGCTGGTGGCACAGATGTCCTGTGCGGCTCGCTTGCATGTTAGTTGACAGCGGCAAGAGTAGTGTGCTGTGGCCTGTCTGATGCACCATAGCAGGCGGCAGACACATGTTGCTGTGACTTCCGAAGTGGGCATGATGCAAGGTATCGGGACTTGTGGAGACGGCATCCAAGCGGCAGCTGCTACTTGGGCGACTTACTCTTCAGCCAGGATGCAAAAATAATGAAAGCAGACACTGGGGGCGGAGTTGGAGGTGGTGTCTCTAAGCAGGGTGTGTTTGGAGGGGACACTTGGTGCAGGACGTCTTGATTTCAGTGCTCGCAACCACCGGCAGATAGAGTAGCATGGCCAGATTTGTTTTGTCAGGCATCACATAAATACTCCATGCAGGCATTTAGATGTAAGATGTCACAGTAAACAGTGTAATTTAAACATAATTTCTCTGTGGAGGTGGCATAGTGGCATCTGAGGACCAGTGTTATTCTGCAGAAACACTGTTGTCATTTAGTGCACCAATATCAACAGTATGAGTTCGGGGTCACTTTGTAAGTCGCATTCTCCTTGGTTTACAGTTTATCTCTCGGCCAAGTCAGCATGTGGCCTGTACAGTGCACAGGGACAGTACTGTGGTTGACACACTCGCGCACATCACACTGGCTCGGCAGTGTGTAGAGGGGAGGTGAAACGAATCCTGGTGGTGGAGTAATGCCTGTCGGCAGAGTATAGCCAGATGGCTGAATGAAAAGAAAAGGCAGCGATGAGACAGTCATACTGTATAAGGAAGATGGTGATGAGGCAGGCATCTTGAAAATAGAGGACAGTGTGGAGACAGGAACCCTGAAAAAAGAAGGTGGTGTATAACCAAACATTAATATTTTTGCGGGTGGACAGCAATATTGTTTGTTATGTGCGAAAAGTCCATTGCACTTAAGTTCACCACACTGTTTGCACTGCACTGTCTTGTAGTTTAAAATGAATCCCATTTTCACTCTTTTGACATTCACAAAGGTGATAGCAGCATGGCAGCGCGATGTGGTAGTAGGCTGTTGGCCGAGTTTAATAAAACTCAATGCCATGCAGCAGCCTCCCCTGCGAACAGGTGGGAGTGGTAAACATGGTTTATAAGTAGGTATTGAATATGCTCTCGGCGCGAGGTGCTAGCGATTGATGCTGGCCCTCCGTGTTAGGGCGTAGGAATACGTCGACACTATTGTCTCTAGGTCCAATTTACTAATAAATTCACCTCGGTTTTAGGTGACCAATAAATCAGTTTTATTAACGCTTAACAGGGCCACTCATACATGCACACACGAGACAACACTCCCCTTCCCTTTTATACGTCAGCTCCGTATCGTTTGGCGCGGCGATTCGCGTCGTGGAGAAGGGGGGGGGGAATTCTTCACACTTGCTGGATGACTTTACTTATCTGGCTTGAGGCGCTGTCTTCTCTCGGCTGGTGACTTGGGACTGCTCCGGCACTTGGTGGGCGTCTCGANCTTATCTGGCTTGAGGCGCTGTCTTCTCTCGGCTGGTGACTTGGGACTGCTCCGGCACTTGGTGGGCGTCTCGACTCCTGGTCTCGAAGCTCCTCCTCTCGGGTCCACTCAGCACTCTCCGACTGACGACGGCCAGCTGCCATTGTCTTCTCCCGGATTCGCTCCGCCCTCCTCGATTCCCGTCGGCCGACTGCTGCGTTTTCTCGGACTCTTCCCGTCGCACGTCTCGTTTGACGGCCTCCGACTGAGGTCGACATCGTGATGCATTCTCGATCCGGACGCCTCACTTCAGGTCCTCCGACTGACTGCCTGACTGCTCGATCCTAGACTGACTGATCCGTTCCTCCCGCTCTCCCGTCGTTTTGTAGGCTCCATCGCCATATTCAACTTGCACCGTCCCTGTACGTGGCCGGGGTGCTTGCTGCGTCCCCCCTGAATCGTAAAACACGTGGCCGCTGATCCTATGGTCCGCAGTCGGCCTGGTGTTTATTGTTCTGTTCTGCACTTGCGGGAATTCTTGGGTGGCCCCTTTGGTTCAGCGCACGTGTTGTTGTTATGCCTCAGGATATCGTGTCGTTATTCTCCCCAGCACGCCCGCTAAAAGCTCTCAATGTTTATTGCTGAAATTAACCCGGGACAGACTCAGCTGCTGGTGTGGGCTCAGCGTCCCTTGGCAGCTGCGAGATGCAGCTGCATCCGCCTTCCTCGGCACGTGGTCGTTCCGCCGGGCCGTCCTGGCGCCATTCTCCTCATCATGTCCGCAAAACCCTTAATCCTTATTGCGGCTGTCCGCCTGCGAGCTTTGCCAGAGCGTGTGTTCTGACGAATAAAATATAGGGATGCAGAATGCGTCAATAGTAAAATAATTTTTGGAAAATAAAAATTATGTGAAAAAAATTTAGCATATTGACACACAAATGGCCACAAATTACTTGGTGAAAATTTTGAATTCTGCTATCATTATAAATAATATTACCCCCGAGATAAGCAATCAATTCCCGGGGTGGATCTCCATCAAATGAGTCGAAAAAACATTTTCTATTGGATTCTTTTCAGCAGCATACCCAGTATGTTCCAGAGTTTTTTTTTTTTAACATATAGGTTAACAATCCCACATTTCTTATTGAGTGGCGTGTTAGGTAGCTTATCAATCATAAATACACCTCCATAATTTTTAACGTTTAATTTTTTAACTATTTTATTAATATCAGAGATACTGAGTGTAGTTACTTCTTTTTTTGGCATTCTTCACCCCCTTACCATGTTTTTCCATGGCTAAATTATGTCTATTTTGTTCTTTCAATTCCTGGTTTCTTTTCTCAACATTAATTACTTATGTATCGATATATATGAGGCACCTCCTGACAGTGCCCCTAGAGCTCCCAATGCTGCAAAAATCAAAGATAAAAATCCGCCCTTGTGAGATGTCAAACCATTTCCAGTCTTCATTTCCTTAGACATTTTCTTAAGCTGTGGAGTAGAGACTGTGATAGTCATACTTTTGCATTCCTTCAATGTCTTGTTTTTGCGTTCCAGTTGGTCTTTCGTCAGGAAAGAATCAATATTCAAACCCTCCAGCTCCTCGTTAGAAACTTGAAATGCGATGTTTTTTACTTTCAATTATTACACCAAATATTTTAAAATTTTATTTAAATTCCCCAGCCCAGCTTACGTTTAATATGCATCGCAGATCCAGTAACACCAGCCCACAATCTGTCATTGAGATCAGCATCAGAGCTTAACAATCTTTTGAATGCCTTCTTTTCCAGTTCCTTATCAGGTACATGTATTTCAGCTAGATCTAAATGGTGACGATAAGCTATATCATGCTCCATTGCAGCTTCATCTAATGGATTAACAGGTTTATCACCTCTCTCAAGTTTCTCTTTTAGTCTGGTACCTGGGCTTAGGAATTTGTAGCTTGGTGCGTGCAACTGAATAGGTAGAGCATTTTTTATGTCATTGAGTAATCGTTTTCCATGATGCTCCGACTCCCAGAAAGAAGGGGGTATTGTGTTCAACATTCGTATCAGGTATGGTATACCTTTTGGATTATTCACAACAATGTCACTAAACTTGCTGTTGAGCATATCCATTATTCCGAACTTCTCATTGTAATAGTTATCATTTCCAGCATTCTCTTGGCCATAAATAACGAGAAGTATATAAATGAGCTTCCTAACATAATCCATATATATATATATATTCTTTGGGATAGCCTGTATACATCTTTATAACTGTTCCTGTACGAGGAGAGTAACGGTTTTTCTTTATCATTTCGTACACTGGTCTAACGATAGTTTTCCATTTATCGCCCTTGCTTGATTTTGATGTTCCCGAGTTGGGGTCATTCTTGTGAAAAACTGCATTTGTATCTGTTCGGATATGACTATAGTTTTCATAGTCGGTTTCAGTGTAGTCACTTTCTGATACATCCTTACGAGTTAGCAATTTCAGTAAACCATAAGTTCTAAGGTATGTTCGATCTTTAACAGTAAGTCGGTCATTGTTGAATATTACTTCGCTATCGCCAATATACATTTTGCTTCCATCAGGCCTTAGTCGAAAAACATGGTCATCGCAGTTATTTAAGAATTCAGTCAATTTCTCTCCAATAAATGTTGTTCTATAGTTAGTTAACAGCACAATATCGTTTTTCAAACGCTCCAATGCCTCAACACCATCGTCATAGCGTTCAACGCATTCTTCATAGAATTCAACACCATCGTCATAGCGTTCAACGCCATCGTCATAGTGTTCAACGCCACCATCATAGTGTCCAACATCATCACCACCTGTGTCTGCTTTACCAAACAGTTTCCTTTCAAATGAAGTTTCCGTGGGCGTCTGTGGGTAGTACAAATTCTTTACAGCAAATGAATCAATTTCATCGATTTGGTTGTTATTCTCGTTTGTTGCATGCTTAAATTTTCGTCCCAAGTCCTCTTACACATCTATAATAGGTTACTCCTGTCTTTTATTTTTATCATACTCGTCTTTATGTAGTTTCTGGAAGGCTTTAAACTTTTCAATTAGTTGTTCTCTGTTTTCATTATAGCTTGTTCTTCGGTAATAATTTATTATATATATATATATAATGAATATTGATGACTTAAATGTGTACTGTCTCAAGTGCAGGAAGCATACACTTAGTGATAAGGTTTCATATGAACTTACAAATAATGCAAGAATTAAATGTGTTTGTAGATGTTGTGGTACCAATAAGTCAATGTTCACTGGTGGGGGTATAAAAGACATTTTTGTAAATTAAATTCATAAACCAATGCGAAAAAATTTCCCCAGGAGGGCTGTTCTCTCTTTTGGCATCGACGATCTCTGGCAGGCTGACTTGGTTGATATGGACTCTGGGTCATTAAAAGGTATACACAGTCTTAACAAGGGGTTTAAGTATATGCTGACTGAGATTGATGTTTTTTCCAAGTATGCATGGACAATACCTGTCAAAGATAAAACAAGTGAAAATGTTACTTTGCTATTTTGAATGGCCGCAGACCTATGCATTTGCAAGCAGACGAAGGAAAATAATTTTACAATAAATCATTTAAGGCATTATTGGTCAATAACAACATAATACACTATTCAACATGCAGTGGAAAGAAAGCCAGTGTTGTAGAAAGATTTAATAGAACATTGAAGGAGAAAATGTGGAAGATATTTACTGTGCAGGGAAGCTATAAATGGGTGGATATATTGCCCAAATTAATAAGTGAATACAACAACACTGTTCACAGCACAATCAGGATGAAACCTGCCAATGTAAGTCCAAAGAATGAAAGGTATATTCTAATCAACATGTATGGTGGAGAAAGAAAAATGGCTAAAGCACGGTTTGCTATAGGAGATAAAGTCCATATAAGTAAAAGTAAAGGCCTGTTGGAAAAGGGGTAAACACCAAACTGGTCCACAGAATAAAAGATTTGAAAAGTGAGTCCATCAAGGGTATATTTTATAAACCAGAACTGCTTAAGACACAGTATGATCAAGACTACATAGTAGAGAACGTTTTACAAAGGAAAGGAAATAAGATGCTTGTTAAATGGCTGGGTTTTGATAGTAGTCATAATTCTTGGGTTGATAAGAAAAGCGTTGTTGTTAACAAAAAAAAACGATTTTTTTTCTATATAACAAATGAGTATGCAAAAAATTGAAAGCTTTGAACGTCAGTCGTTTCCACCAGACGACCAGACAAAAAACAATATAAATGAATACAACAAGTGCATTGAGTTTGATATTCCTGTTGGCGATGCATTTATGCATCCGAATGCGGCTTATGTGTACCAACAGTATAAGCTAACTAAAAGAGATGCGAATGCAGGTTATGAAAAATCTTCAACTATTGACCTTTGTGAGAATTTCTTTCCATTCCAGTTCTCAAGAGTAGAGATCTGTAAGCATAGCAATATAATTGAAAGTATTGACAATCCTGGCATCACTTCGACTACGATGCATGCATTGCTTAGCTCAGAATCGGAATCATCGTACTTGCAACTAGCAGGGGTAGAAACATGCAAGTATTTTAATGCAGATGGATATAGTGAAATTGTCTATCCATTAAGATATTTGTTTGGGTTTATAAGGGTTTGTAATGAAAAATTCTGGAAAGACGGGTACAAGATTACATTCATTTAAAATTCTCATGATGATGTTTCTATTTACAGAGGGCCTAAAATTTTCACCAGCAGATGGATCTCCTGATATTGTCCCAGATGCTGGTTAAATTGTTTTTGAGAAAATGGAAATACTGTGGCCAATTGTTGAATACGAGCCTAATTATGGAGACGAAATTAAAGCAAACATATACAAACTACACAAAATTCCCATAGGTTTCAATTATTGGCAATTTATTGAAAAACCTGTACATACTGGTGCAAACTCATTCCAGTTTGATATAAAGGATCAGTTCAATACAATCCAATTCGATATGCCTGACTTCGTCTTTGTTGGCTTTCAGCTAAACAGAAAAGAAAATTCTAATCAAAGCAAACATGGTTCAAGTTTTGACCATTGTCATTTTAAAAATATTTCTATTAAGAATGGAAGGAATGAAGATAATTGGAACCTGGATATCGATGATAAAATTTTCGATAAGATGTACATTGCCTACAATGACTTTAGAAATTCAAAGACCAAGTTAGATACTCCTTACCGTAAGAATGAACTACATTATAACCCTGATGTATTTGTTTCTAGGAGACCACTGCGTATTGTTAATTGCAAAAAAATCTCTTTTGTAAAGGATCAAACTAATCTGAAAATTACAGTTGATTTTAATAAGCCAATCCATGCTACAACTATTTGCAATGTGGTGCTAATAAGTCAAAGAAACCTAATTTATGATGTTAAAAGTGAAAGAATCACTGAAGCTAACTAATGCGCAAACATGTATGGTTATTAATTTTTAATGGGTCATTTCCCATTAAAAACTTTTATTTTAAAGATTCAATAATTAAAAACAAAATATGAATGAGATACATGAATACAGCATCAGTCCATGCAGTCTGACAAACATTAATAAAGGTGGTGATTATATATATATATATATGTATATATATATATTTCATAGTCTCACTCCTTTTCAATTTTGAAGTGTCCCCATGGAAGTGTATTAATACCTAATTTAAGAATACATGTTTTGTCATCTTCGGAACTTAATGCCTTTTTTTCTCAACTCTATTGTAAACAGTTCATGTTTATTAGATCTTATGAGATTCATACTTTTGTACACCACTTATTTTCCAAACAAGCACTTTTTGTAGTCATCAAAACTTATCTCATTCCTGACTACAGCAGTTTTCACACCCTTTGCTCTTTTCTTCACATCATCTTCCACATTTAAGACATACATTTTGGCTCTTAAACCAATAAATTCTTCCATTATTTTCCCATTGCATTCATCTTTCATTTTACCTATAATTTTCTTATTTATTTGTGGCATGTTATTTATATTATTTTTTGGATAATCACTTGAATCAAAATGATCGATCATTTCTTTCATGTCACTGTAGAAGTCTGATGGTTTTATACAATATATGTATGAGTCAGTATCTTGATAGCATAGTTCAATATTTTCTCCATACTTTGGTTTTATCACATTATAGTGCAAATCGTACATTAAGGTCTTTCACAAGCCTAGTGTGCTCATTCCAACATAAATGGGCTTGTTAAAGCATATCTTTGTTTTATTTATGTGAACTGCGACCAAAGAGTCAGTAAATACTGTTCTATCTTTAAAATTTGGTTTAGCCACTAATTTATCCACTTGCTTGCTGCTTGTGCACAACCGTATATGCACTCTGTTTCTAATGTTCTCCATTGTTTTCCCTAATACAGAGTTGTTCATTAGTTTATAGAAGTTCTTTTCAAAATCATTAGATGCCTTCATTCGCATATTTGTGTTTAGATCAATATAGGTTTTGAGCCAGTCTGATTGGTCAAACTCCAGAACTCAATAGATCCTCTTCAACTTCATTCCGAGGGACATATATTGCTTAAGATTTACACAGTGCAGTACATATCTTTCTTTGTCATATAGGGTAGTTAATAATTTAGGCATATTCGAGCCTTCGGGTATTCTATTCTCTGGAGCCAGTGGTAGATCTTTGTGGAGTTCGTGCAGTACATGTGCATACTCCAAATCAACTTCCAATATATAGCCTTTTCTGGCATCATCTCGAATTTTTGTCACATCTATTTTTGTATTTCTCCACTTAAACCCACCGTAAGGTAAATACCGACTCATAGCCCATCCATATAAGTTATTGGCATTCAGGTATGCCAGATAAGAGGCTTCAACTTTGGCATACCTCTTGCAACATTGTGATATTCCACCACGAATACCTTTTCCAATCATCAAAATCATATTATAATCTGTTAGTAGTTCTAGTTCTGTTTTAGTATGTTTGAGCATAGCATCCCACGCTAGCCCTGGTGCAGTGAAATACCATGCAGGATCTAGCTTATATGTTTTGAGACATACATCTCTAAAGTTTTCTATAATATCAGCCAATATCAATACATCTGTTTTGTTATACAACTGAGTATACTCTCCTAAGAATTTTATGTTGAAAGTTTTCCACACCTATTTTGCAAACTTGTAGTTTTCATCTGTAATATCAAATTTGTTGAGTTTGTTGTAAAATGCATCCTTATTAGGTAGTGATGTCTCACAAAATTTTTCAACACTATCCATGTAGTCATATGAGTAAATCCCTTTCCTTGTAACAAGATCTAGAAGTTCATTGGAAAAATGCTTGCTCGTTTCCTGGAATTGACTTCTGGAAAGATCGCTAGAGAGCTTATCAATGCTGCTAGCCATACATTTAAATGAGTAAATAAATATTAGATTTACGCCCTCACATACATGTTTAGTGAAATAAATATATTTTTCCTCATTGTTGGGAATTAGGTCATTTTTACAAATAAGTNTTCATCGATGCCCAGCTCCTTTACAAATAAATGTGTGTCATATCCAGATAGATTGTGTATAAACACAGGAACAAAACATGGATTTCTATAGGATAAGTTACAATCTTTGTGCGCGGCTCCTCTAAATTTACCTGTAAGGTGGTCATGGTCTCTCACAGAGTCTCCATCCAAAGTCTTTTCACATATATGACAATGGGTGGCTGTATCATAACCAATTTGTTCTTTCTTGGTGAAGGGAATCATTGGTTTCTCATTTTTGTAGACGTATCCTATTGCCTTTGCTTCCTCTATTAACACCTTGACGAATACCCTAGATGCATCAGATCCTTCATAAGTTACTGGTGCTTTATAGTATTCATGTTCATAATTTATATAGTAAGTGAAACTAATAGGCTAGTGTTTTTGGTACGGCTTCGTGTAGGAGTCGTCGAGATATGGTTGGCAAGTTTCGATTTTAGTTAACAAACTCTCAAAATCAGCATAAAAGGGACTCTCAAAGAATGATTTTTGTTCTTGAATCTTAGTATGTTATTTCCGTTATGTGGAAGTTCGACTCTAATTCCATCATGATCTCGGCAGTCTTCTTCGTGAGCATTTAGCTTGCTTTCAGAGTAGAAGTGTTTCAAGCATATATCACATATGTATATTTTATGTACATTCTTTACCACCTGTGACACAATAAGTCTCGAAATACTTTTTATCCAGCAGTAGTGGTCATTCTTTTCTTGTTTGATGTAGAGCAGATTAATATGCTTATCCAACTTATTTTTTGTTATTTTTAATGGATAGATTATATATTCCTTATTGTCCTTCTTTTCTTTTTCTTCATATGTATAAACATTAATTGACAATCCGCTTCTTTTCTCAAAGGTTGGTATGCTATCAAATTTCATAGGAAATTCCAGACCCTTAAGTGTTTCGTCAAATTCATGTTCATGATCCAAATACTTGTTCACTCTTTGAGGATCCTTTTGTTCTGCATGCAGTGCGGATAGAATAGACCACAAAAACCATTTTTGATAATTGTTCTTAACATTAATTGCTGCTTGCTTAGGTTTTTTTTTTGAAGATCAACATAAGAGCTACCCTTAAATGGAACGTATTTATTTATTCGTACCTCTAGATTGAATATACCATTGAGCACACACTGAGAGCCCTTTGCTTCAAATGCACCCATCTCAGCTATGATTTTCAATATGCTAGCTGTATAATAATTTTCTAAATCAGTTGCTTTCATTATGATTTCGTCCTTGGTTTTAAAAGAGTGTCCTACATATTCGATATTTTCACCAGTTCCTCTTTTGTACTCAGCGAAAAATTTCATGTTCACTTTGAGGTCCATTGATTTTAAATGTTGATTAATTATGCTGGTGACAGCTCCTTATATATTGTTAAGGAAATGATTTGGGTCTTTGTATGCATTCACATTCTTTACTGCATAAGTCTTGATCCTACTTTTAAATGCATTTTCAATTTCTTGCGCACTGAATCTGAGTGTGTATTTGTGTACTTTGCTCCTCAAGTGATTCCTTATTAGAGATGGTTTGTACAAGTGGTTACACGCCTCACAACGAACTTGCTTATATCTTGGTAACTTCTGTTTTGGTATTAGACTTTGCGGTATTTAAAATTTTTTCCATGCATTTGAAGGTTCTTGCACTGGTGCAAGACCTTACTTCAATCTACTTTTTAAATTACTTCTTATTAGAGATGGTTTGTAAAAGTGGTTAAAAGTTTCACACTTGACAAATGGCTGTTGAGGTTACTTCTTCTTTGTTTTCATAAAAAAATCACACTTAAATTTATATTCGTTCCAAACATTACCAGTTGCATGAGCCTTTTTCATTGCCATGGTCGTCTTCGTATAATAAGACATCAGTATATTTTCCTTTGTATTCAGTTATTATATATATATTTTTTTATTTTACATGCGCATTCTTAGTATACATTTTCATTCCCTTAAAGAAAAAAAAGCCTCGCTGCTAATTCTTAGAGCGCCTTTTTCTAAACGCAAATTTAACGCTACTTTTTTGCGCTGCACGTGCCCGCACCCGAATAGGTATTATCATAATTTATGGTTCTTCTCAAACAATTAGTTTTAGAAGTGGGCTGAAAACGGATGAGTATTTTTAACTCATTAACTTTTAAAAGTGGTATGAAAACGGATGGGTATTTTTAATCCATTAGTTTTTAAAAATGGTTTGAAGAAGGATGGTTATTTTTAATCCATTAGTTTTCAAAAATGGGTTGAAAACGGATGGGTATTTTTAACCCATTAATTTGGAAAAGTGGTTAGAAAACAGATGGTTATTTTTAATCCATCAGCTTTTAAAAGTGGTTTGAGAATGTATGGTTATTTTTAATCCATTAGCTTTTAAAAGTGGTTTGAAAACGGATGAATATTTTTAATTCATTATCTTTTAAAAGTGATTTGAAAACTGATAGGTATTTTTAACCCATTAGTTTTTAAAAGTGGTTTGAAAACGGATGGTTAAAAGCTATGGTGCGCCAGCGCTGCGTTCGAATTGGCATTTTATATCTACGGTTTTGTATGTGTTCCTTTCGTTGTTGTTTATTGGTTTTTTCTTCTCTTTTCTGCGTGTGTTATGGTGTGGGTAATATTTCTTTGACCCAACTTGAATGCTACTGGGTTTTTGTGATCTGTTATCTGACCTTGCACATCTGTTATCAGTCGGTGTCTGTATGTTAGGCATGTGTTGTGGTCTGACTGAGTAACAATTTGTACTAGGTGTACAATATCTTCTGGCCATTTGTGCATATGTGCCTGTTTTATTTCGCCCCTGGTTGGGTTCAAGTATACAGGGTGGATGGGGGATATCTACTAACCTGTACTGCCATTTTTTGTATTTTTAAATGCCTATCTGTTTGGTGTAGAATAGTGTCCATTCATAGGTTGTTGAGACTAAATGTATGGATATGGCATTGCTAGGTTGTTGAATGGATAAGGTTGAACTTGAAATAAGGGAGGTGAGTTCATTATGGGTGCTCGGTATGTGTTGAATTTTCTGTTTTGCCTAAAATTTGTTTCTCTTTCTGACCTTCCTGTATTAACTGATTTTTGTTAATTTTTGTGTTCTTAATCTGCCTTTGGGGTATCTTTGGACACTGGGAGTTAACTAATTTCTTCTTTTTTGTTATCTAATTTGTGTTTCCATGAAAGTTGTTGAATTTTGTGTGTGATTTTGTACATTATGTTTATATTTATAAATGCCCGCTTCTATGTGTCTGATGTTGTTTATCATCTCTGTTAATGTGTTATTGTTCATAACAATTAGTTTATCTACTACTGTCGGTGCTAACGAATCCCAGAGAATTTCTTTGATTTATTCCTCTGGCATGTTGTGTTTGACCTTATTTGCTAGAAAAATAATTTCTTGAACATGTATAGTTGCAGATTCTGTAGGTTCCTGTCTCTTGCTGTACAATTGTCTTCTGTATTTAGCAGTTTTTTCTTCTGTTGCAAAAATGTTTATTAGTTCTTGTGTAATTCTTTCCCATGTGTGTAAGTGAGGTTTTGTTTTGTTAATAACGTTTTCATAAACTCTTTTAGCTGGACCTAATAAATATATTTGTAGTCTTTTAATCTTAGTTTCTACGTTCCACTGGTTATTTTCTGCCCCTGTTTCAAATTGTTTTATGAATTCTGAAATATCTTCTTCCTGACTACCATGGAATTTTTCTACCGGCACTGGTTGTTGGATTACTACGTTAAATTGTGGTGGTTGTTCCATTTTTGTGTGTATTTGTGTATGTGATTTAACAGCGATTATTTATGTGATTACTGGTAATTTATTTATGTGTTCACATGTTTTATAGTGTATGTATGTCAAGCATTACACTATTAAACTATTCATGAAGTCCAAGCAATTTAGCACCAAGTACAAACAATTATTAAAGTTGCCCTTACTTGTTAGTTAAGCAATTATACTAAATAAAAATGTTAGTTAAATTGATGATCTGGAAATGGTGGGTGGGTTTAATTGAAGGTGTAGCTGACTCGCTTGCCAGTCGATTGGTAGGGCTCTTAAGGCGCCTCCACCATTTGTTATAGTTTTACCTGCTCATAAACTCTTAGGGTATTAAGGGATAGAATAAGGAATTAGAGGTAAGCTCAGAATAAGGATTTATAGAAATAGTTAATGGATGCTTTATTTAATTGAACAGTTATTTCTTATAACATGGATATTAAGAGTAAGAGTCCAACGGAAAAGAGAGAGAGGGAGTAAAGGAAGGTTACTTAGGAGAGAAATAACATGATACAGTAGGAGCTCACCCTAGCCTCGCACCCAGGCCTCGTTGTCGGACGAAACCCTTGGATCTGGAGTTGACTCGCCTGTTGAACCACACAGACTGTCCCATTCTCGGTCCTTGGAGCCCTAGTTCACTCTTCTCGCCCATCCACGTGTGTATTGACGTAATTCGTTCTGATTGGGTCCCGTTGTGCATCGGAGGCGGAGTGTCCTCGCCATTTGTTCTAATTATGCTGAAATGCCCTTAGGCTAGCAAGACCCACATTTTCCGTGCCTCTTTGCGCAATTCTCCGCTGGTTGCTGCAATCGATTCCGGTCCGATGTTATGCTTCTCAACTCATCTGTGGCCTCGTTGTCGGCTTTTGCTTGGACAGGCGTTGCACAACGGGGCCAATCGTAACAAAGTACAACACACACACAGGGGCATAAACATGAATTGAAGGGGGTACATGAGGGAATACTGGAGCACTGTAACCGTTGTAACCACCTCACAACAATAATTCCCTGGATGTTTTCTTACTGGGGACTTCTCTTAGTGGTGTTGGTCAACTCGAATGGTCACATCCTCAAAATATGTCTCTTGATGGCATGAAAGTGGGACGGCTACCTGACTCCAGTGGTGCTTGGAGGGTATCGAAGATGGGTTGCACTCTAGCACACGTTGCCACCGCTGGAGTCAGGGAAGAGTGGCCACCGCATTTGGGTCAACATGTCCCCAGTAGAAGGCGCGTCGTAGCTGCTCTGGGATAACGGGACGAAGGACTAAGGAATGAGAGACGCAGCACGCGTGAATTTGATGTGCATACTTTCGGCCAGCTAACATTTTAGAGCCACCATATTATAACTAATAAAAAATCGATTTAAATGTAAAAATACTAATTTTCGCAAACATAAGAAGTGTTTTCAAAGGCACGTGACCATTAAAGTATGTTTTGTTCTCTATGTGTTCAGACAATATTGTAAACATAATAGTTGGTGATGAGTATATACGTTTATGTTGGGTTAGGTCTTATATTGTGTTACGAACATTATGCAAAGATGTTATATTATTAATATGTTTTAAACAATAAGGGTATATAATTCCCTTTATTTGCTTGATTGTTTTGTTTTTTAGACCACGAATCCTTTTTTTTTTTTATTATTAGGAAAATATACTATTGTAAATGGTAAGTATTCGTTTATTTGGCCAACGAAAGGCCTCCATCTGCTACTTTTGATTGGCAAGGCTGGATATATGTAGTATTGGAATCCCAATATTTAGCCAAAATTTTGGAATTTAGTTAGAAATTTAACTTTGACCAATCGTTATTTCCAGGCAAAATTCTAAATTATATTTATAGGAGAGCATTTGTTTAGAAGAATTTTAGATTCAAATATGTTAACGAAATTGTTAAAGCCAAAATTTAATTATATAAATAAATGCATACTTTAACTACTTGAAAATATAAACATTAGATTTATATTTTGTACCAGTTGAGGAACATATTAGTATCTGTATTATGTATGCATTTGGAAGGATTTAATATTGAAATAAAGTATTATATTTTAAGATTTGACTTTTTTTGGCATGTTGATATGTAGGCGTATGGTGGGTTGTATGATATGTTGGAATAAAAACATTTGCATGTGATAATAGGCATAAGTTTTGGTTTCAGTTCCGCGCATATACAGAGTGATCCACCTAATGCAGACACCACCAAATTTTCCGCAATGGTCGCAGTTCCCGAAATGCTGTTTCCGCTAAATGAGTAAGTAAGTGAAGAGATTTGGGCGGCTCTTAACATCGAGGTCTTGAGAGCCGATGAGGGCAAAGTGAGGTGAGAATGGAGCATAGCCGGAATGAAAGTGTGGGGGAAACGGTAGATCCTTGAGAAAACCTGCACGATTACCACTTGCAAAAATCCGGAGTGAACCGGCCGGGGATTGAACCCGGTTCGCATTGGTGGGAGTTTCGCTAAATTAGATTATATACAGGCCGAGTAATTTGCAGCAGAATTACTATTCGTTATACATGTATGGAAAGAGAAATTGAACCACATATGATTTTTTACTGGAAACGTATATTTATTTCAACCACATCTGTAATTACACTGAAGAGCCAAAAAAAACCGGTATAGGCGTGCGTATGCAAATAAAAATGGCATGGAACCAATGAGAGAAACGCGATGCGGTCGGCAGCTAAATCGGTTACTGCTGCTACAATGACAGGTTATCAAGATTTAATTGAGTTTGAACGTAGTGTTATAGTTGCTGCACGAGAGATGGGACATAGTATCTCCGAGGTAGCGATAACATTTGGATATTGTCGTACGACTATTTCACGAGTGTACCGTGAATATCAGGAATCCGGTAAAACATCAAATCTTCGACATCGCTGTGGCCGGAAAAATATCGTGAATGAACGGGACAAACGACGACTGACGAGAATTATTAAACGTGACAGACGTGCAACCCTTTCTCAAA
Source organism: Clitarchus hookeri (assembly GCA_002778355.1). Taxonomy (NCBI): domain Eukaryota; kingdom Metazoa; phylum Arthropoda; class Insecta; order Phasmatodea; family Phasmatidae; genus Clitarchus; species Clitarchus hookeri. The sequence goes on from NQII01001252.1 coordinate 358,861, forward strand.
TTGGCGCAGATTGGATTTCACTGCAGGATTAATGGTGTGAATTGCCTCCTGCATACCTTCAGACATTAGTCGAGTCCATGCTACGTCGTCTTGCGGNCGTACACGATATTAGGCAGGTGTACCAATTTCTTTCGCTCTTCAGTGTATGAGCAAAGAGTTAAGAGTACTTAAGTGATATAGCAATTACAATTGAAAGTATTGCAGAAACAACAAGAATTAATGTGCAAATATGATTAAGTTAGGTGGAACAGTAGCATGGGGCAGAGGACATGTACTCACAGCTCTAAGTACACAACCCGCTACGTGACTCATCCTGGCGAGGCCACTTCCTGTAGCAGCACAGCATCAGTCCCCGTAATCTTTTGTGGTAAGTGATGTGTCAGTGTGTGGCTTTGACCACACAACGAAGTTCACGAATGAGGAAAACCTTAATGCTCTACTTATTTACGGCGAGTGTGACAAAAATGCCAAGCATGCCGTCCAAATGTATGGCGAAAGGTTCCTAAGCGCATGCCCATCTCTTGGTAAGCGATGAGAACAATTTGTACGTGTCTCTTGTCAAGAGATGATTCGAATTCCGCAACACGAGTGCGACGAAACCTGCTAAGGGCGAGATGCAGCAACATGATGTGTTGGCATGTGTCGATGCAAACCTCCACGTGAATATGCGAGAACATTCCAGATATGTAGGAATAAGTTAAACTAGTGTGTTACGAATATAACGCCAACGAAAATTACTTTCATGTCACCTGGATCCTCATCAGGCGTTACGTGAAGTTGATTTTCAGCAGTGCGTACACTTTTGTAGGTTTGCTCTGATGTCTGAAAAGGATGATAGCATTTTTCCGAAGAACATACTATTTACGGATGAAGCGAACTTCACTAAGCATGGGTGAGTAAATTTACGTAATATTCACTACTGGGCGACGGAGAATCTGCATTGGGTCCGGCAAGTTAAGCACCAGCGACAGTGGTGCGTGAACATGTGCTGTGGAATCATTGGAGACTACACCATAGAGCCATTTTTCATTCAAGGGACACTGACCATCTGTACTTAACGCTCATTTTCTCAGAGAGACCTTACAGGCACTTTTGGAAGACATACCGCTCGACATAAGTCTTGATGTGTGGTTTTAGCAAGATGGTTGTCCTGCACATTTTGCTTTGGTGGGGAGAAAATTGTTAAATGAAACGTTTCTAATTCGGCGGTTAGGGTGTGGTTGTTTTATAAGATGGCCAGCTTGCTGTCCAAACCTAGCTCCCTTAGATTTTTTCCTGTGGGGAACACTGAAAGATAGGGTATAGAACACCGTTCCTATGACGCCAGATGACATGCAAGAACGCACTGTGGCAGCTTGCAACGGCATTACGCCAGAAACACTTCAGGTTGCTCATAGTTTGCTACATGTGTATTTATAGATTGTATTTCTGTTGATGGTAAACACATCGAGCACATGCTGTGAAAAGACCTAATGTGATTTGTTTCGACCACAACAGTGCTCTTTTGTACTATGTACGCATATACGATTGCATTTATTCTTAGGTTGTGTTGTTATACATGTATTGTGCATTGAATTACGTTGGTATCTGAATAAACTGTACTTATTGATGTAATAATTGCACTCACATTGCCCATCTTCCCTCTGCTGCGGTGCTAGCATTGATCCAATATCGCATTCCGTGCCCATTGCTCTATTAAGGTAAGTGCTCTGCTGCTATAGGAAGTGTTCCCACCAGGATGAGTCATGGCGCATGTTGTTTACATTAATTTGTGAGTACAGGTCCAGTGCCCCATGCTACCGGCCCACCTAACTTAATCATATTTGCATATTATTTCATGGCATTTATGCCATACATCACATTGAAAATGTCATGTCATTGAATACCTTTTTTGCGCGTACATTCAGATGCCATTGAAAGAAATGTATGCTTATAGTTAACAAATAATATGTTGTTCAATTTCTCTGTCCATACATGTAAAGAGATTTTACCGGCTCTTATCAGCGAGGTCTTAGCCGCCAATGAGGGTGATTTGGATGAGTATGGAGCGGCGCCGGAATGAAGAGGCGGGGGAAACGGGATATCCCCGAAAAAAATCCCCGACCAACGGCATCTTCCGGCACGATTCCCACTTGCGATAATCCGGAGTCCTGGCCGGGGATTGAACCCGGTTCGCCTTGGTGGGAGGCAAGCAGGCAAATCACTCAGCCACCGCGGCCCCTGTCCATGCGTGTGTTACGAATAGTAATTATGTGTCAAATTACTCGCCCTATACATACAATCATTTAGCGAAAGCAGCATTTAGTGATCTGCAACCATTGAGGAAATTTTGGGGGTGTCCACGTTAGGTGGACCAACCTGTATAATATAAAAATATCCTGTGATATGCGTGTTTGACTTAACAAAGACTTAAAAAGAAATATGCGTCACACTGGAAATCATGTAAGGTATAACCTAACTATATAACTTATTTTACTTGTGATCATTGTTTAATAAAATTTCGCAGTTGTAAAAGGTGATGTATTAATATTTTAAGGAATAAAATACGTTATAGTGAACTGAAATAATAAGAAATATTACATATTTCTTTTCTAACTATGCAGATTTAAAGTGGTGTGGGATATAGCATACATCACTGGTAACACAACGGATGTATGTTGATTGCTGCTTTCTGCCGAGCATTTTTTAATTACATAGATTGCAGTGGGGAAAAAAGAAATAACTTTAGTAAATGCAAGAAAATCTTTAATTTTGGTTAATATTTTTTTAAAGCAATGATAATTCATGTCGGCGAAATGTTGTTCATTGGATGGCATTGTGAGTGTAACATGTCCTGCCAACATACTACCAAAGTATATAAGCTTTTGGTAGGTAAATGGCTGGACATTGGTAGGGGTCCAACTATTAAAACCAAGTTGGACCAATGTAGGCCAGTGTGTCATTTTGATGTTTAGCCAAATTTGGCCCAAACGAAAATTGCGGATCGGGCTACTAACATTGGTTCCATGAAGGAAATGTGCCTCGTTGTAGTTGGAATGGAGCTCGGACATCAGAGCACACAGGTAGTCGTGTCAGACACAATGCTGTAGCACACCCACAATCCGCACTCTAAATTCAAGCCAATGGAAAACCACTGATTCGCAGTGAAATCCAACTACTCGACTCAATGAAAATGGCCCCACTTAGAATCGGACTGAAAACCACTGGTTACCAGTGAAACTATTTTACTGATTGAATAAATGACAGCCAAATACATGTGGCGGAATAATGATTGATTTTATTGGATTTACCTAATCATTAAGATAAATAAACATATTTCCGATAGTCGCTGTTTATATTGGAAAATTTAACACAATTGAAAAAAAAGTAAAAATAATCGCAGCCCTCAGGATTTCAGCCGACAGTATCGTGCTCCCAGACCGTCACCCTACCAATCTTAGTTATTACATTTGTTATAAAATGCCGAAACCAGGTATCTTCAGTCTAACCCTCCTCCAGCTGAGCTATTTCTCATTTTATTTCTATTGACCGATATGTGCAACATGCGACAATGTGTGTTGACATTTTTCTCACAAAGGTTGTCTCGGACGGATGTTAACGCCTTACCCGGATCTTGAAACCGGAACTCACACGATGTAAGCCGGCATGCAATAAAGTGCGCCACGAAGGTTGGCCATCAAGCTACTAAGACAATATTGATTGTATGGGGGAAAATATTTGTATTATATTTCTTTATCGAAAATAAGTAGCTTTAAAGTGTACGTCCTTTATTTACGTTTCTAGTTGTTTATTTGGTAACATTAGGATGGTTATAACAAATAGTACGTATGAATGAACTCACTTTACCGCATTTAACGCAGCTTAAACTTTCAAACCGAATGCTATGACGATTAAGTGATAACGAAATAAAAGGCGTAAAAACGAAACGGAAGGCTGAATGATCATGTTGCCTCATACGCTGGGATTATAAAAGACGAAACTCACATTAAAAATATAATTTATGGGTTTTATTGTTAATGAAATTATTTTATTTAATGCACATTGTTTACTGATACATCAGTAAAAAAAACAAATAACTGAAACAAGCAAATTAAATGGTTAATGAATCAGTGGAATCTGTCACTCAATGAATATATAAAAGGAAAACTGGCATTTTTTCACTAATTTATAAGTTAAATTGACTGAAGTGACTGCTGAATCAATCAGGTGCTGTTAACTGATTTAAACATCGAAACTCTCACTGATTCAGATTTAGAGTGCAAGACTGGGGACATTTTACGATGTGTGAAGGTGGAGTGAATTATCTGATACTAACATAGACAGTGTCGCGCCGATTGGCCAAGGCACGTCTGTTGTCTAGCCATTGTCATCATCGCTTAGCATAGTGCCGCTCCAGAGCTACGTAGGTGGCAGAATTGAACATTGCATTGTTCAGCGACGAATCCCATTGATGTCTCACCAATGATGATCATCGTGTGATAGTCTTACAGCGACATTACCATCGGGTGGATTCCTGTGCCATCGGGAAACAACAGAGAGCCCGTCCTCGTTTGGTTATGGTTTGGGATGCCATCAATGCCAGCCGCCGCTCACCTCTAGTACGCATTACATGCATATTAAAGCCACACTATTAGATAGAAAAGGAGCTGCGGCCCATGGTTAAACCATCTGCACCTGCAGAGCGTCCGAAATGCACATTTTCAACAGGACAACACACAGGCACATGCATGTGTTCTGCAAGGTGATGATGAACTTTTTGGGAGGATCGATCTCCCGATCTCTGTAGGACCCGAATAGACTTCGGTTGAATACCCTCTCTCCCCCACGAAATGAAAATGAATTGTGGTCTCGGAACAAAAACACATGGTCCTAGATACCGCAGGACATTATTCAGACACTCATCGAATTGAAGCCATTTCGCGTTGAGCATTTCTTCATGGCGCAGCATTTTCTCTGTCATGCAGGGTGTGTGTGTGTGTGTATATATATGTATATATTTGGCATCTCAGCAAACACACACGTAGATATGTGTGTTTTGCTGAAATGACTAAGAAAGTATTATGTTAGAGACTAAATATTACCCAAAGAATAAAAAAATTAACATGCCACTATTAAAACTTGTTAAAATTAGACAATATGAATAAATAATTGTATGATAAATTGGAAAAAACAACAACAATATAACAAGAAAATCATTACGGTTTGCCCTACTTTTTACTTTACATGGATGCAAATAATTTTGATGAAGTTGTTATAAGGTTAGATGGTAGATGGGCCTTGAACGCTCGTCGATAGCGATATTATTAAGGGATGACACCAGAAAAAATGCAATAATAGTGAGACTATTACAAACACACAAATGCGTTACCTGGGACTCGAAAACAGGACGCCTCGTACCATAAGCTGGCATGCAACAGTAGAATGAAAAAGGGAAGTTTGACGCAAGGGAATGGGGCAGTGGAGCCGAGAAATTATTTATGCTCTGTCATTACGTTAGGCGGCAGCCATCTTGTACGCCATGTTGGATGTCGGTGAGACCTTGACCTTGAAAACCCTAAAAATCCCCTAAAATTCCAAAAAAAATATTTTAAAAACGTATAACAATTTATTATAAAAATTATTAAAGAAACTATTTAAAAACTTATAAAATTTCCAAAAAATTACAAAAAGAATTTAAATAAAAATTCATAAAATTTATTACAAGTTCATAAAAATAATATAAAATTTTATTTAAAACCTTATATTTTTGGAGTTCCCCCCAGCACTACGTCCAGCAGACCACTGATCCTCCTCCAATCAATCAAACTGTTACAACATTACCCTCCTCCAACAACAATGTCCTACATTTATTCCATCGTATGCATTCCACCTGCCATATTCGTTTTATCTTTAATCATTTGTTTTCATATTCAACACATAGGTGGTTCCAGTGTAATAATTATCGATTTACCTACCAGAAGAGCTGGCGATTTAGCCATCAGGTCGAAGCCATATTTGCTTGTTTTTTTCTTTTAAGAGGCACTGCCGGTGCCCTCCATATTGGATTATATTTTTGGTATCTAGGTGGCGCTAATTTCTCGATTTCGCGGCCTGCTTTCGACCTGTACCGAATGTCGACGAGATCCATATCCTCAAAGTAAGTAAATTGACCTTTATAGATTTTATTGTTTTATTTTTAACGTAAGTTTTTCTTAATTTAAACTATTTTGTGTATGGAAGCAAACAGTTTTCATCGTTAATGTTGTAAAAAAGAAATAAAATACACCATATTTTTAAAAACTAATTTTATTCGGTAATGTACAACATGAGAAAATTGATTAAAACAAAAAAAGCACATGCGCAGGTATATTAATTGCAATATTCAGTGTTCACTGCTCAATGTCCGCATCGGTGACTCAGGAATTGTAGCGATCTGGGAAACCCTGCCACTTGACGTACGAATCGTCTATTACGACATTTCAGCAACTTATCGACTAAATACACGTCCAGGTGGAATTTAGGCTGTATCCTCTCTGCTTAAAAACCACCATGTATGGGAACATTATTCAGATACATACTTCACAATTCCGAAATTATGCCATTACCAGTTCTAGAACGAAGTGTTTAGTAGCATCATCTTCGGATCGTTAAGGTTCGCCAACATTTCCAACTATTCTTCTACCAGCATTACAAATCCCATTGTTTCTTGGTATGATACAATCTCCATCTTCATCGTTGTCAAGCTGCAACTTGAGGCTACTTTGCCCGAATTTCGATATGCTGCAAAACATTCTCGGTGGTCGCCGATTAACTGATCGAATCCCCGTCGTTACCTCCCATTATATATTTGTCTGATACTATCTAACCAAATGAGGGACAAAACAGGCTCTGGGTGGAGAAATTTGATGAATGTAATTGATATGACATCATACAATTAGTTTCATGATTTCGTAGATATTGCATAGTATACTTAATTGTTTATATGGCCGCCATTTTGAAAATAATAGTTTGACCAATTAAAACATGTCAGTTTACATGACCTACCATAGTATTACTTAGTGCCCAATTTGGTAGGAACCGGTTGATCGTTTGCCGAGATACAGCATTAAAACTTAATTTAGATGTAGTGCTATCTTACAACATGGCATACAAAAGAGGTTATGTATTGACATATTTGACGCTTGTAAAAGATAATTTCAGTATAGCATGTTTCGTCAAAATTGGACAAACAGAATGTTATTAATTTCAAATAAACCTAAAACATTTACATAACCGCCATTTTAAAAATAAGAGACTCATAAATTTAAATTGCAAATATGAATATGGCCTACAATAGTATTACTTATGTTCCAAATTTGGAAAGAATCAGCTTTGTATTTACCGATATATAACATAAAAACTGATTTTTTATGTTGCACTATCTCTTAAAATAGCTGGTTAATAACATTATCATTATTCAATGCGTAAATAATGCACTGTCAACATGCAAAATTTGGTTTAAATCTGTTAAATGGTTCCTGAGATATAATTTGAAAACTTTGTTTTTTAAATTTGCGCCATATTTTAAAATGGCGGATTAAAAACATTATCAGTTTAAAAATTCAATGCGTACATCATGAACTGCAAAGTACCAAATTTGTTATAAATCTGTGAAATGGTTTCCGAGATATAATGTTAGAGATTAATTTTCTTCATTTGCACGATATTATAAAATGGCGGACCCATAATACTATAGGTTCCTTAATTCAATGTTTACATCATGCACTGTCAAAGTACTAAATTTGGTTTAAAAGAGTATAATGGTTCCCGAAATGTGATGGGAAAAACTATAGTTTTTCAATTTTCAATATCTTACAAAATGCCAGATTAATGATATTATCGCTTTATAGGTGAAATGCTTATATAATGCACTGACAATGTTCCAAATTTGGTTTAAATCTGTTAGTTGTTTCCCGAAATAAAAAGTAGTGGCCTAAAATTAAAAATTGCCACCATTTTAAAAATATGTACTCGGCGTGATCAAAAACTATAAAACTCTGATATACTTACTAAATACTATACGTGGACTAAGATTGGTTAAATTCGATTGCTGGGTTAAACAATTGTAAGAGGGGAGGAACATACATTCCACACAGACACACAGGTGATTGCATAAACCTATCTTGCCTTCGGAAAGTAGGCTAAAAAGGATTTATTTCATATACACTAGTTATATATGATAGTTATTTTTATGCTTTTCTATAAATTTGAATGCATTTTCAGTATTTATCCTTATTTTATATACAGGTATTAAAATACTGCTGCAGTATTAATTTTGGTGTTTTATTATGTAGACTTGCGAAGAAATTATTTTGTCATAAATATTACCATACATTTAGTATTTATTATTAGGTAATTATATTAGCGGTGGACTAATTTGGCTAAATCTTATTAATGTTGTCAGTCATAAACTGTCTAGAGCATTGTATTTGATAAGAAATATTAATAATATTGAGCTTCTGTACAATGTTAAATGTTGTTATTTTGTATTATTTCAAAATATTTTGTTGTATGGTATGTTATTCTGGCGTAACCACAGCCATATTAAAAATGATTTTAATGGCAAAATAGGGCAGAGTTACATTGTACGTACAGGTGTACACAGTTATGAAGCTAGACCAAACATTTATTTGTATTTACCGTATTGTAGGTTAAGTAAAACACAAAATAATGTTTACTGTACAGCCATAAAAGTTTTAAATAAATTGCCAGTGAGTGTAAGAAAATTATCTATTGTAAAATTAAAGACTACATTTAATATATGGTTATATTCGAATAATTTTTATAATCTCGACGAGTATTTAACTCTTTCTGCTGAAAAACTGAATGACTTTTGTAATTACAAAATGACGAAACCTATTATAATGTAAATTGTCTAATGGTTAAAAAAATGTCTGTCTAAGAATGTAGAATATATTTGATTTTTTTATCAGTGTTAATATTATTTCCAGTATATATTTTTATGTACTTTAGAAGTCACAAGCACTTATGAATTTCATGATTCTAAGTTAATATTAATTGAGTTTCTATATTTTCTATCAATGTGTAAATAAACAGTAGTTATAACAATTTCTTGATTTTGATCAGACATAATTGTTCGAACTTTATTTAATTCTATGCCTATATGAGTCCATAAAAGAGAATAAATATAAAAATAAATTTTGCATCAATATTATAGCATTCTTAACTTATATATATATATATTTGTTTTTTTTATCTTAATTTTCACTATTACATTTCAGAAGCTCACTGTACTAGAACTAGCATTTTATATATACTTAGGTACATGTGCAAATCACAAATTGTGACGAAATATAAAAGAATGTCTTATTTTAAAAAAAGTGTCCATTTCCTTTTTTCACGGAATAATTTTTAACACGTTTATCAGTGCTAAATAAAGAGTGTGAACATGAACTTCTATACCGCAGCAACTTCAGCTAACAGGAAGCGATCTTCAGTATTCAGAGAAGCGTTGGTGCATTATAAATTTATCGCATTAAAAAACAAAAATTTTACTGGCAATAAATATGAAAAATTATACAAATATTAAAATTATACTATGTGAAGTATTTGTATTCTTAACAACCGTGGATATCAGACTCTTAGCATGTAACAGAGTGACTTTTAAAAATAAATCAATATAACACGAAACACGAATTACCTCAAACATTTTTCTCTCAATATCTTGTTGTTGAAACGGTGACATACACATTTACATAGTATGTTTTATGAGCCGGTTGCCCTCCCATTGGTTGGTGCCAGCCGCGAGGCTCGTGCACAACAGCGGGGCCCCTCTTCTTTAATTGGCTGAGGCGAGGTTCGAGACAGCGGGGCGACAAGGTGAAGGTCGCAGTCTGGCCGGCCGACTCAGTGGGAGCGGCGCCATGTGGGACGCTTACAAATTAACATCGGCCTGGCGCAACTCTGCTGCCGTACGAAGCACAGTGCTTGTGCTTGACTTGACATGAGCGCCGCGCCCGCCGTCCCGTTCTCACGTCATCGCGCAGGCGCACACCATACGCCAGCGTTCTCCAGCGCGCCAGCCACACCCAGGCGGCGGAACAGATTCCCCTATTTAGGTCAAGTTACGGAAAAGAAGAACGGAAGTTTAGTTACTTAGTTTTAAATTACTAAATGCTAACGTTGGCACCAACCTCGGGAGGGGCCACGGTGGTGGAGTGGTAAGAATACTCGCCTCCCACCTAGGCGAACCAGGCTCGATTCCCGGTGGGGTCACCCCAGGATTTTAGCATGTGGGAATCTTGCCGGACGATGCCACTGGCCTGCGGGCCTTCCCGGGGATCCCCCGTTTCCCCAGCCCTTGCATTCCGGTGCTGCTCCAAACTTACTTCTCTTCACCCTCATCAGCACGCAAGACGCCGAAATCTCACCTCTTCAATCCCTTAACCACGGTCGCAGAAAAGTCAATTAGTTCATCTGTTTTTCAAGCCGATATTTCTCGCTACTTTCATTTGGAGCGACAATAGAAACAAAAATTTAAAGATATAACTAATTAACCTACTTTTTTCTACACAGAAGTAAGTAGTTTTCATGAAGCTCATAAAAACCAATCCTGTAGGTAGGACTCGGCGTCTTGTTGACAAGGATATCATTAGAGATGGAACTATAAACGTATGAAATACTAGTGAGACAATTAAAAACACACATGTGCCTTACTCAGGACTCGAAACTTGAACCTCTCGTATCATAATCGCCTACTGTAACACTACTTGTGTGCAAAATTTGGTGTGATATGGTGGATTGGTCTCCGAGATATAGAATAAAAGCTCCATTTTATCATGTGATGCTATCTTCAAAGAGGCCGACAAAAAGTTATTTATTAGCACAGTCGATGTTTGTCATAGACACTGTCAGTATGTGAATTTTGTTGAAACTATTTGGCACATTTACCTGACTACGATGTTGTAAATATGAGTCCAACCCTTAAATTCATACAAAAGAATAATTTGTCTCCTGAGTATGCTGGGGATTGGTTGATTGTTTCTCGAGATATGTCGCAAAATCTTTATTTGTTTCATGTTGCAATAGATTACAAAATGGCGGATTAAGAGTCTCTGTATAGAAATATTCGCTGGTTGTAACATAAACTGCTAGTATACCAAGTTCAGTAAAATTTTTTTTTATGGTTTCGTAAATATTACACACTAAAACTAAAATATTTATATGGCCGCAGTTTTGAAAATAAGGGTTTGACCCACTTGAAACATATCGGTTCACATCACCTACCACAGTACTACTTGGTTGACAATTTTGGTAGGAATCGGTGTATTGTTTCCCTACATACGGCATAGAAACTTAATTTTTTTTATGTTTGAAGTCTTACGAAATAGAGAAAGAAAAAAAAGGCGCTGTGTAGACGTATATCACTGTTGAAATATATATTGTCAGGCTACAAAGTTGGCCGGAAATTGTGTACATAATTTCATATATAGCATACATACTAAGCTAAAATGTTTATATAGCTGCCTTTTTGAAAATAAGTGTCTGATTTATTCAAAGATACCAATTTACATGGCGTGCCGTAGTAGCACTGATTTTCCAAATTTGGTAGAAACTGATTTATAGTTTGCAGAGACATTAAATAAAAATCTTATTTTTATGGTTGCGCTAACTTAAGAAATTGTGGAAAAAGGAAGCTGTGAAAACATTTCATAATTGAATAGATACTGCAAGCATGCAAGTTTAACTTGAAACTTGTTACACGGTTTCATAGAATTAGCACACATTGCTTAAATGTTTACTTTGCAGCCATTTTGGAAATATGTGTCTGACCCCCTTAAAATACACAGGTTTTTATGGCCTATCGTGGTTCTACTTGGTTGCTTAACTTAGTAAAAATCGGTTTAGATTAATCCTGAGATATGATATAAAAAATAAATTTTTTCATGTGGTTATATTTTACAAAAAAGGCTCACAAAAAGACGCTGTGTGTAGACATATTTGATTGTTCTAATAGATAATGCCAACATACAATGCTGGGTTGAAATCGGTTGCGTTGGTTCGTACTGATAGAATTTTAAGCTTAAATGTTTACATCGCAGAAAATTTTTAAATAAATATTTGGCTCACTTAAAACATAGCAATATACATTTTCTGCCGTAGTACTAGTAGAGACAAAGCACGTTTAGCTAAACATCTAAGAATGGATTAACCTCTAATTTTTTTATATATTTAATTTTTTATTTAATTTATGGTTTCATGTGTAGAAAATGAGAAATTTTTTTATACGTGCTGTAGTTATGCTGCTACAGAACTTATTTCGGCGGCAATAGCTGAAGGCTATGGTGGCCGTTTACAGTTATTTAAACAATTCATAACCTCGAGCATTAAAACTGTTTGCGAATATGTTACCCGCACAAAATACCACTGGGCAACGAGCATCGCGCCGTGCAGAGCCGGCCAAAATAACTTTCTGGGCTTATGTACACAATCGTGTTCACTGTCTCTGAATTGGTTATCGATCAAAATAATTGCCCACTTAAATTTTTCGAAAGAAATAAATTTTTGCCTGACAAACACCAATGCACACCAAAAAGTAACTTACAGAGATGAGATTATGAGAAGACTTACTGTAGTTGTGCTACACAAGCATAAGCTTGTCATGAGGTATTGACATGGTAGCAGCGGCCAACAGTATGGCCAATAGGAAAGCCATGTCCGTACTAGTGATAGTTGCTGACCGCGGACAGCACCGGCCATGTTTGCTGAAAATAAATGCACATACTAGGGATAAATGATAACAGCGGTAAATTATTTAATGTAATGCGGAACGTATTTGTACATATTTATAAAGTACAGGATGAGTATAAAAGATACCCCAAATTTTAAGGTCTATAATATCAACACCAGACAACCTACAACATTGATTGACCAATCAAATGAACCGTGGAACCATGAAGTTTGTTTACCATACATTCATAAATGTTCAATGTGACCACCACGAGCGGCCCGAACGACATCTACACGATAATCAAACTCGTTCCACCTCTTGTCAGCATGTCCGGTGTTACGGTTTGGATGGCGTTCGTAACTCTCGGTTTGAGGTGGTAAGGGGGAAGCGAACTCGCATTCGACACGACAATGTGAAAGAGACGGTCTGATGTTTCCTTTATGTGCCCAGAACGAGGTAGACGACACCTTCATGTTTAAGCTGGTTTCTAGCGACGTTCCATACAAATGGTAAGGTGAACCGGCACAACGTGCGGATATGGGGTCAGGAGCCTCCACATGAAACCACCGAACTCGAGCGCTGCATCCAAAGACACTGTTTTCAGCCCNTCGAGCGCTGCATCCAAAGACACTGTTTTCAGCCCTTTCTTTTTTCACGAGGCCACGGTTACTGGAATCCCTTATTTGTATATGGTTACAGAGTGGTAGTTTCGTCAGTTAGAAGAGGCGGCGGGGACTTCATTTTCCAGCAGGATGGTTCGCCACCCCATTGGCACCTAACTGTTCGCGGATACATGAACGAGGCGTTGCCGCAACGCTGGATTGGTCGAGGAGCAGCTGGTGATGAGGCTCTTCATCACTGGCGCCCAAGAAGCCTGGATATTACCCCGTGCGATTTTTTTCTATGGGGGTACATAAAGGATCAAGTGTTTCGTCCACAATTGCCGGCTAACATTGACGAGCTCAAAATGAAAATTACGGACGCCATCCAAACCGTAACACCGGACATGCTGACAAGAGGTGGAACGAGTTTGATTATCGTGTAGATGTCGTTAGGGCCGCTCATGGCGGTCACATTGAACATTTATGAATGTATGGTAAACAAACGTCACAGTTCCACTGCTAATTTTATATTATAGACCTTCAAAATTGGGGTATTCTTTTATACTCATCCTGTACATTTTAAAACAAACCTTTGAAAATTACCTAATGTAAATATGACGTGTTTGGTTGTTTCCTAAGTATGACATGTGTCACAGGCGTTTTGTACTTCTGTTTACATCGAAGTAACCTATTTGTTTTAAATAGGATATTTACTCATATTTTATCTATAAATTATAATAGCTCATTTATTGTGAGTGAAGAGATTTGGGCGGCACTTAACATCGAGGTCTTGAAAGCCGTTGAGGGTGAAACGATGCAAGCATGGAGCAGTGCCGGAATGCAAGGATGGGGATAAACGGGAGATCCCCGAGAAAACCCACCGACCAGTGGCATCGTCCGGCACGATTCTGACATGCAAAAATCCAGGCGCGACTTCGCCGGGAATCGAACCTGGTTCGCCTAAGTGGGAGGCGAGTAGTATAACCACTACAACCCCAGAACTCTTATACTTAATTTTAATAAAATTGGGGAGGAAGTGAGTTTGTTGGTAATACCTAGAAAGAAATAAGTTCGCATGCAAAATGCTATTAAATTGAGTACGCACAAATACAGTGCGCTGTCCCTTCGGTGACATTTTCCAGCACATGTTTACACGAGGGCGGCAGAGCAATAGCCTGAAAGTAGTGCTTCAAGAACGTTGTAAGTAACCATGACTGGACTATATCGATGTGGTATGACAGGGATCCCCGGCACATGTTTCGCTGGCGATAGGTAGGCCACGGGGAGGCTCAGCGCAGAGCGATGTCGCAAGCAGGGGCGGCGGATACGCCGGGAATGTGGGCGGCCGACGACGCGTGTGAAAGCCAACGACTTTCCCTCGGCGGACGCAGACGCCCAGACGACGCGACGGCGGGCTCTGCCGGGCCAGTCCGTGGGCGCTCGCGTCGCACACGTGGGGTCGCCGGCGCGGGAGAAACTCCCGTGACNGGGAGGTCACTTTTCAATGACGGAAGCCTGAATCGTGAGATGGTTACACCAGCGGGTACCAGAAATCAAATGCCAAAGAACGGCGTAGTCCTCCGTACGTCCACCGGATTACGAGAATTTTGACACGGGTAATTTTATCTGTTTTGAATCAACGTCGGGATCACAGAGGCAGGTGTAATTTCCACAAAGATTTTACAAATAAATATTATTTTCCTTGAAGCACGAAAGACTGGTACGTGAGACGCTAATTTCCAGGTATAATGGATACTGCCCAGGTGCTCTCGATACGAGATAACGCTGAGTCTTACAGAAACAGACCTGTCGGTCCGTCTGGCGAAAAGAAAGGGCGAGGTGAGACGGAGATGGAGCAGCGACGGAATGAAGACGTATGAGGAAACGACAGCGCCCTGAGAAGACATCCGTACCACGGCGGTGATCGTCCGACTCCCCACGAGAAACCCGTACCGAAAAAAGTTCGCCCCGCCGGATTCTGGGGTCGAACTGGTGACCCCAACAGTTAGAGGCCAGAGTCTGAACCGTTGAACCACTCACATGGCCATACTCATTTCCAGTTTAAACTTTCTGTATACTACACGTACAATTTCTCAACCAAAGCAATTACTATTGCCATTTATTTTTACATGAACAACTCAGTTTAAGTACGTAAGACGTATTATCGAGAAGTTAATTAGGAGTCCAGTGCTGAAAAGTACGCCATAAAGACTTCTATGTGTTTCATATTTACAGATAGCACGTGAAAATGAAAACCGCTCTAGTGGAGAACTTAAAGTCGTTAAGGATACTGAGGTGAATATGTACAGTTTACCTTTAACTTTGTTTTAGACAGTGAAGTCCAATGAACTGCACCAGAAACAGAGACACCTGGATGAGGAGTACTTTGAGTTTAC
The DNA here is from genome assembly GCA_002778355.1 of Clitarchus hookeri. Taxonomy (NCBI): domain Eukaryota; kingdom Metazoa; phylum Arthropoda; class Insecta; order Phasmatodea; family Phasmatidae; genus Clitarchus; species Clitarchus hookeri. The sequence goes on from NQII01001252.1 coordinate 374,568, forward strand.
GGCAATCCTTAGGATATGAATAAAGAGATTGAATGTATTAAGTTATTGCTCTTAAGAAGAGGTTAGTCAAGGACTTAACGAATCAGGCCGATAATAGGAAATATAAGTATCAAGAAACAGCATTCGGCGTTTGTTTGCAATAGGAAAAAAATAAATAAACAGGTGAAGGAAAGAAACTCCATTGTAGTTGGCTGTTACTTTACAATTGCAGCCAGGTATTATCTATCCCGATTGGTACGCACACAAACAAATGAGAAACTTTGAACATTCGCGTATAAATACAATCTACGGAGCACGAAATTAATGATTTGTATTATTAATCTATACCACTTTGATTCGAACTGCAAATATATGACGCCATAGCCTGTATGGGGTCAAAGCAAGTGAAGAGTACTTGGCATGTGAATAAGAACACAGCTAAATTTATATCACTGAAAAACATGTAATAATTTAATACAATCGGAAGCTGTCACTACGAGAGCACCAACATCGGATAGCAGTTGAAGTGCATTCGTGTAGCTGCTTTCCACACCGTTGCTACTTCTTGAATTTGTCGTCATAACGGAAATAAATTATGGTTTTATGATTTCTGAGTGGATGCAGGTCTCGTGTTGAACATAGTGATCGCTGTGGTTCGTCACACTGTAATGCGGAAAAGCCTCGACCCGGAAACGAATCTACAAAATTAATAACGGCGAAGGCAAATATTTTTGCCGCTTCTTAAGGCTACAGGTCACTCTGTTCGAAGAGCGTATTTATTAATGCCAAATAAACATTTGTGGCGTTATTTATGAAAAGCCTTTCGTTATATCGCAGATTATGTTTCTGTGTGCCTTATCTAAGCCCATATTTCCTGCACTCAATATAATATAAGTCTCTAAATAAATGCATGTAAACATACGTTATTACTTTTTTTGAAAGATTCTTGCAATGGGGGTGAATGATTATGTGAAATACATACTCCATTGCTACACTATGTCATTACAGGAAACCAAGTTGGCTTATACATTATTACGCTTTTGTTTTGCTGTACTGAGACTTTTAAAAGCCTCGCTACATCAGTTTCTCATTTCACATTTAGTAGTAAATTTAGCTAAACAGTGACCAAAATTACGTGATCAGACGTGCACTTTTAGAGTACGTGCAACATTTTCATACCCTTCACCTACGCTGTGTGCTGCTTAAGGCCTCTTTGACACTTTACCGTTCTACCCGCACGGAACGGTATCTACGGTAACTCGGGAGAAAAATTTGCATTTGATTCCATGGGATTTTTTTACCGTTCAGTTCACAATAGCAGAAGATTGCCCCATGATTCTCCTTGTCCTCATCCTCGTTTAGTTGTGTAGAAGCCACCGTGGACCGAATATATGTTATCGCTACATGGCTGTTTCGTCGAAGGTGGAAACAGCAGCGTAATATGAAACTATGGATTTATCCTCTACTTGGAAGACGAAACGAGTTGGGAGTTTTTGTAGGTCTTTACAAGTAGCTAAAAATTACGCAACCAAGTTTTAAAATGTTTTAGTATGAGTTCAAACTCTTTTGAAAGCTCCATACTAATTACATACTGGAATTGCATCCAGTCTAAGGAAATAATTGTGGTCACACTAACGTAAAAATTACTTTTCCTAAAACACATATCGCTAACCACGAAATGTTATTCATAGAGAGGTATGTTTTACTTGCATTGATGTATTATTATTTATTATAATACTATTCGTACATTAGTTTGAAGATGATACTCATTAAAATATTATCTGTTCTTGAGGCGGACTACAAATTCTAGAGGGGATCTTTTCCGTAAAGAAATCAATGAACTATTTTAATTAACCAATTTTTTCACATATTCAATGGTAGAGAAATTATTAAAGTACTTACAAAATGTGTACATATTTTTAACGGTAGAAAATGTCAGAATGTACCTATGACCGTAATGTTGTTAAAACTATGGGGCTTAAATAATCATGGGATACGTGTGCTTGTAAGAATCGTCATGAAACTGAGATGACCGATTTTTTCCCTGCTCTTAATTGAGCAGATAACATTCAACATTCCCATTCGCATGTCAAATACTTCTTCTTCTTCTGCGTTGAAATCAGCGATTGTAAACTACAATCTTGAAAAAAAAAATTGGCGTTGTTGCTTTTTTGTAGAGCCGCCAATATTTTCCGCCAAACTTAATCCAATTTCCTTTCTTTTTCAGTACGATTTTAAGGCGGGAGAGAGAGACAGAGTCCTAAGTTTTGTTTTCCTCATAAACCTTGTCCAAAAACCATAGCTGCTCAAAGAAAATGTACTTAGAAGAATTAGCAGCACTTGACCAATTACCCTTCTATCTGATTGGGTTCTTTTGCTTCCTGTATGAATCTTGCATGTGTAGCAAAAGTACCTATAGTAAATATGTCAATAAAAGAAACAATTAGTTCAATAACAAAAAGAATTTATTGAAAAAGTAAAAAAAAAATATTTTAGTGGTGATTCAGTCCTTAACCCCTATTTCCCCCCCCCCCAGGTATTTGAGATGTTGCTGTACATTCACAGACCTGCACTACGCATACCGCATAGTAATATATACAATATCAACAGTAGTATGGTCTGTCCGCAAAGCCATCATCGCTATACTGCAAGAAGAATGTATTCATGTACTCACAAAATAAACATTAAAAATAATTGTCTAAGAATTTGAAAAAAATAAAAAAATAAGCGAATTTTTTACACTGTATCAATGAAGTTTATGGAAAATGCGTGAGAGTAAGCCAAACTCCCCACAGTGGGTCTTTGTACTTCACGCACTTCATTTCAGTGGTCGTGATGGCAGTGGCGGGCAGTAACTACGAATTTGTTTTGGCATATGTAGAAATGTATGGAAACGTATGTGATTCAAGTATCTTTGGACATTGCAATTTATGGAAACGCATCATGAATGGGTCATTTTAAATCGCAATTAAGGAAACCCGTAGCTGACATGGAAAACCTTTCTGTTTTTAGCCGATGAAGGTTTCGATTTACATTGGCAATAATTTCGTCCGTTTGAAGGAAAAAATAATGATAAGAAAAAAAAATTAACTTTAGGCATGTCTGGCAAGGCGGTGTGTGGCAAAAAAAATTACGTATTTTTCATCGGTCACAAAATTTTGACGTAAATTTTGTTATAGAAATCGTAAAAACATGCTTTACACTCCACAATTTAGTTCGTGAAATAAACGAGATCTCATTCGGAGAGACACAGATAGTCTCGGCGATGCCATCCATTTCGAGGAGGAATACTGCAGAAAACTATGTTAGAGATGCCATATCAGAATATTTTCTGTCAGAAGCTGATTCTGTCCCTTGGCCGATGGACTACATTTAAATGCAAGTGAGTATTTACATTATGTTGTTTCCATAGCTCTGCTGACAAAAGAGGTGTTAAACAAAGTAGCTGAAGAGTCGTGAAAAAAGATTTTTGAGAGGTCTCATAAAAAGTAATTAAAGAAAAATCTCTCGGTTGGAAAAAAAAAACATTAAGTCAATGTATTTTTTATTAACATCTGATTAATCTCGTCAGTAGGTAGACAATGTATGTCCGAGTACAAGGGCTGGGGGCTGATGACCTGCCACCATATTGGAACTGCCATATTGGATGTCGTCACTGTTTTCATCTTGTTTCCTGCCGCCATTTTGTTTTTGCCTGCCCTATATTTTCCCAATTACTCAACTTCGCATTTGTCGCATACCATAGTTCTCTCGTCGTCCGCTAGAGTGGTCCACCAATCGCTGTAATGTTGTTTATTGCCATCATATTACTCTCCTTAGTTCCACCCCGCCCTCTTGTTTCCACTTGCTAGGGGTTCTGGTGTCCCTCTCGTTCGGCCGCCCAGTTGGTTCTAGAGTTGGCCACTAGGGGCGCTGCTTTTTTTTATTTCGGNGGGGGGGGGGGGAATTGAACTGCTGAACCTTCGATCGGCGTGCACACGCATTAGACCACTCGGCTATCGGAGCAGTCTGAAGAGCCGGGTTTTAAATGTCATATACACATGGCAATGTTGATATGACAAAGAAACCACCAATTCAGATATAACATCAGAGTATATGGGCGTGTGTATGTTTAAATAGTTATTATTTATTAGTTCATTTTATTATATCACATTCTTATTTTTTTTATGAATAATAACTTTTGTGATATGTATTTAATTACAATTATTTAAATTTAAAATATTTGCGTCATTATGTAATATTATACCTATATTTACATGTAAGGTGTGTATGGGTTTTTTCGAGCATAAAATAATTTGTATTTTCATTACGGGGTAATACAAACCATTTCTAGCATGTAAATATTAAATTTTTATTTGCATGCGCATACCTCCACATAGACCATCAAATTTATACATGTGCAAAATGTAAACACTAGCGAGGGACATTATTTATAAACATGAACCAAGTAAGTCAGGAACACTATATGATGGTTGAAATTTCTACTCACTGTTAAACGATGCGACGACGGCGGCGATGATAGTGTATAATGTCTCACAAACACATATGTTAATTAAATTTAAAGAAAATAAATATAATGTTACTATATACAACTCTAATGAAAAAAAAATACATTTGCAAAAAAAGCTGGAGTATACAAAACTACCCTGCCACCAATTAACCCCTTAACATATTATCCCGAGTATACTCGTTCACGTTTGACATGTTGGAGAATAGGTAGAATCGTAGTCGGTGCTGTGTAAGTCCAGAAGCTAGCACCAATACAGACAGCGCCTTTCCTTGGACAGTGCTATTGGTTGCTGCTGACACATCAACTGTTTTAATAATTAGTTGTTTCCTGTGTCATGGATATACTGGAACTATTTCCATAGGATCCAAAGTGACACTTGTATAAAAAAAATTCGTAGGTACGTTTCACACCACCAATTCATAATATTGCAAAATTTTAATGCCTGATTTTAGCGATTAACTATGTAGCAATTTTGTGTAAAAAGAAAATTACAAAATGTTGCTATCACAGAATATATTAAAACTTATGAAATAATATTGCTCAACAGTTATGCATCTTTTACTTTTAAATAAGGAATAAGGTAATGTCTTGGTGTAGCATATGGGATTGTATATTTTAAGCTATGGGCAAATTATTTATTTATGAATACGAATATTTTTTTTACTAACACATTACTTGGAATTTTGTTGTCAATGAGTGTAGTAATGAACCGTTTGTGTGCACACCACGGAGTTATATACTAAAAGAAGAGAAGGAAGATTGCAGTATAATGCCTAACAACGATTGGCTGCGTTGCTAGTGACTCCCGTGAACTGAACGATTAGACTTTGACAAAAGGGGACTCTCTGACGTCCTACCACGGAAGTCACTTCACCTAGACACAATTTCACCACGCAATGTAAAAAATTATATTTAAAAAATCCTTACAAAATGTTTGTCTCGTTTTCGTAAATACTCACTGCTTGTATTAGCGTGAAGATGCGGAGGTTTCTTTACGACCGTACAGACAGGACCGCCAGCCGACTGAAGACACAAATCCAGGAATTGACAGGACCTGCGACTGTGCCCAGCGGTAACCTATAAAAGGGTAATTGTGTGTCATAACATAAACTTAAACAAAATAAATAATTTTTAATTATATTGATGGTGCTAGTACTTGCTTTCAAAAGAATTTGCAACACATTGCAAAATAGCAGTCGGTGCTGAAATGCTCCGTTGCTCGTTGACAGGCCAAGCGCGAACCTTTGCACACTGGCAGCAAATCACTGCACAAAATAAAATAAACGTATTTTATATATTTGCATTTGAACGTGTACACAAGGGAAAATATTATAGAGCCATTAGTTAATTTAAACTAGTAATCTGCAATAAAAAGCTATTGAGATCGTTACAAAAAATAATTTAAACAGTTAAAAAATATTATTTCAAAACATAACATACCTTCGCGGGTAAAAACACGAAGCAAAGTGGAAGGCAACTGCGAATCTTCAAACTCTCTTACTAAACGCAAAATGGCGACGAAGAAGAAGGGTACTCGGATATGCGGACGGGAAGCTCTTGACACCGGAGTGAGAGATTTCCGCCGCCGAACGCTCTTATGCCACCGAATGGCCTTGGTGTTGTGAGACCGGGAGCCTTGACTCCCTTAACTCACAGGGTGTTTGTCAAACAAATGCACCCCGACACATACTCAAATCATTGGGTCAGCGGCGGGGCACCGTGTAGCTGTGTTTTGTTAGGCACCGTGCCTATATTAAGGCTGTTTTTGGTGTTGCCTATTTTAAAGTGAAATTAAGTGTTTTTGTGTTCAGCGGGGTAGTGAAGCTCCCCCTCAGCCTCCCGGCTGGAGTGAATGTCAGTGTCGTGATGTATATCATGTTGGCCTGTTGTGTACAAGTGTGCTAATTAATTTTGCATATAATGTGTACGTGAGTCCCTAAGCTCCCGGGGCAGCTCTCGGGGTACGTTTTATAGTGTGGTCGTGTAGTGATATTTAGACATTGTTGTTAATATGCTAGAGAGGCACTTGGCACCAGACTCTATTCAGAATCTACTAAAAGCAATTCCCCCTCCCCCCGGAAACACTTATTCACGACCTGAAACAGATTATCAAGTCTTTACGTCAATATAAGTTGTTAGTATTGAATATAGTATTGAATAATGTGAGATTTTTACATTATTTCAATATCATTACTCAAAGTAAATTCTTAATTAATAAATAATATAAGCTTATGTTTTATGTTATATCATATTGCTTTAAAGTTAAAAATGTCAAAATATTGCAGTAGGTAAATAGTTTTCATTATTGTCTAATAAAAAAACTATATTATCCACAATATATACACTTTTTAAAGTGGAGTTTAGTACTTATACAAAGATAACTATGTTTTAAATTATTACTTTAAACTTAAAAAGGTACATAAATATGAAATATCACGTTAATTTTGACAACTAAAAATGTTAAAATCAACGTTTTTTTAATATGTATATTATTTTATAAACAATATTCCTTTTCTTCCATGCTACTCAAGCTTAGATAAATTCCTTGTGATCACAGCTAAGCCTTTCAGTATGTTAAGTATACAATTTTTGCCTACTTTCCGAATAAAATAAAGGCATATGCGATCACTATCCCGCCTGCGTGTTGATGTATCCCCTCCCTTTAAATTTTTGAATACGTGAACCGAATTTCACCGAATTGGAACACATATAGTACTAAGTAAGTACACCTGCATTTAATAATTAACCACCATTCCAGGCGCATTCTTTCAAAATGGCGGACACTTAAAAATTAAGGATATGTCATATCTCGGGGAATATGAAACCGATATAAACCAATTTATGCATGCTGAAAATGCAATAATAAGCATGGAAATTAGATATGAATATGTTTGTTAGGCCGCCATTTTGTAAGATAGCACAACATGAACAAATTAAGTTTTTGCATTATATCTCGAAAACTACTCAACCAATTAGGCACATAAGTAGTACTGTAGAAGGCTATCTAAACATATATAAGTCTAATTTATCAGGCAATTATTTTCAAAATGGAAAAGCAATATCTTTTAGGTTTATTTGGTTTAACTGTCATACTGTTCACCTTTTTTGACCAAATTTAGAATGCTGACAGTATCTTTAACAAGTATCATATATTAAAAAAAATAACAATTTTGCCAGACATTAAATAAGAACGTTTTTTTTTATCATATCTCAAGAAACAAGTGACCGATTCCTACCAAATTTGGCAAAGAAGTAGTTATGCGACAGATAATGTAAATAAGTGTGTTTAAAGTAGGTGAAACACTTATTTTTAAAATGGTGGNAAAGAAGTAGTTATGCGACAGATAATGTAAATAAGTGTGTTTAAAGTAGGTGAAACACTTATTTTTAAAATGGTGGTATTATTGCTATTTTAGTTTTGTATGCTATAACATTGAAACAATTAAATTTATTACAACATAACTTTGTATGCTGGAATTATATATAATAACCATCAAATGTGTTCATATAAAGTAACTTTGTTCCACCATTTTGTAAAATAAGATTGCATGGCATATTAATAGTTTCTCCAAGGAAAAAAACCAACAAATTCCTACAAAATCTGGCAAACAAGTATTTCAATGGCAGGTTATGTAAACTGATATGCTTTAAGTGGGCCAGACACTTATTTTAAAAATGGCGGCCATATAAATATTTTATTTACTTTGTTGTATCTACGAAACTACTAAACTGAGTTCAACATATCTTTGTATGCTGACAGTATATATAGTATAAAGATTCAATCTATCTATACTAAGCCTCACTTCTCCACCATTTTGTATGATATCCCCATGGGAAAAAATAACGTTTTTGTGTTATACATCGGGAAGCGATCAACCAATTTCTTCCAAATTTGTCTAAGAAGTTGTACTGTGATAGGCCATAACACTTGTTTTGTTTTAGGTGTGTAAGGCACTTATTTTCAGAATGGTGCATATAACATATTTAAGCTTAGTTTGCTGTATCACTCTACTATGTAATCGAATTTAACGAAATTTGTATACTGGCAGTCTATGAAAATCATCAAATGTGCTAATACACACCCTTTTTGTTCTCCATTTATGATGATCGTCACATAAAAAAATTGGTGTTTTTATGCTCTATATCTCGACGACCAATCAACCGATTCCTACCAACATTTCACGCAAGTACTGCTACAGGAGGATGTGTAAACCAACACGTTCTAGGTGCAGCAGCCCTTTTTAAAGCTGATTATTGAAATAATTTAGTTTAATATGTTATAAGCAGGAAGTAATTAAAAAAAAATTCAACAAAATTTTTTACACTAACAGTATTCATTAGAAGCATCAATTATGCAAACAGATATACTCTTTTGCCAGTATTATTGCAAATTTGTGACAGGTGAGAAAATTATATATTTTACTATATTTCCGAAGCAATCAAAATTATTTCCAACAAAATTTTGCACGCAATTAGTGGTACAGGAGGTCATGTAAAAATAAAATATATTAGTGGGGTCAGATTTGATTTTAAAAGTGACTGCTATGTAAATATTGTATCGAAGCACAAATAATATAGTACGAAATTTCAGTTTATATTAATATTTGCCAATTAAATATACATAATGGCAAAGCAGCACCCTAGATTTTATAAAAAATTACTTGGCAATTCAAAATACAAAATATCACAATATCCATTTCATTCCAGATCCCCACAATAATTTTAATAAAACGTGACAATAACATAATGAATTTAATGCATTTATCTTTTGATTTTATAATATGTAAAAAAAAAANATTTTAATAAAACGTGACAATAACATAATGAATTTAATGCATTTATCTTTTGATTTTATAATATGTAAAAAAAAAAAATGTATAGATTACCAAATGAATAACGAATATTTAAAACAATTATAAATGGTAGAATTAAAGCATTTCATTTGACTAGGCTGTGAAAAAGAGCAATTAAAAAAGGAGGGCAGCTTTGTGTGCACAGTAGAGCCTCCTCTTTATAAAAATAACACGTTAAAATATTGAATTAAAAATTCGACATAAAATATGGAGTTTTGCGGAAGCAGTCATGTGACCCGTCAAAGCTCCAGCCAAATGAAAAATGCTATTGAACAAGCATAGTTAAAAAGCTAGACTGCACCCAACGCGAGAGTCGTGGACATGAAGCATTTCAAAGAAAATGAAACCATTCTTGGTCCACAAATAAGACTAACACAACACGTAAAAACAAGAAACACACAGCAATGTTAGGTTTTAGTTAAAGCCGAAACCAAAGTTAGACTGGCCACCAAGACCACAATTTTTAAATAAACACTTCCCTTACTGCATACCCAAGACAACACATCTTCACCATTTAAAAAGGCCCTGCTAACATACAAACTCAGAGTCCACGCGACTCACCGTCTTGAATTGCTCAAAATCTCGGCGGCTCAGGAGACGAAATAAAATACAAGGTGCCTCATCACGGCAATACGTCTGTAGAACGACAATGTAGACGATTATAGAAGCTCTGCAGGTACACGTTCAGGCGACGACTGGGAGTAGACCGCCGCTTATCATCACCGGGGCAAGCCGCTCAGCGCGTAGGAAGTGCAGGCCTGTGAGGGCCCTTGTCTTCCCAGGCGGTTATCAAAACTTGTGTCTAAGTAAGGGGCAGCTAGCGCCCCGCCCAGGCCGTCATTCATATGGCATTTGACCCGACATGCGCGGCGACTCGCATGCCGGGTGGTCGTAGAAATAGGCCAGTAACTACTTAAATAAACTGCTCAGATCATAACAATTTATGACGCACAAGAGGAGCGTAGATCAAGGGTGAGTGAACAGGGTTGGAAAAGGGAGGGGAACCGAGCCGAGCATAGAGTATACCACCTCGCAGAGTTGAAACTGACGAAGACGACTAGCGCAACGGAGCGAGTGTCGCAATATTTTGTCAAGTTTAGCATATTTATTTAAAAATTTAACTAAATTCAACCAAACTTTTTATGCTAACATTATCTATTAGAAACCAACATGATTTACACAACCTCTTTTTTAGGAATTTTTGTTAGGTAGCATCTTTAAGAAAATAAGGTTTTTATGCTACATCTCGGGGATCAATAAACCGATTTCTATCAAATTTTTCACACGAGTAGTGCTACGCTAGGCCATGTAAAAGTAGGAGTTTTAAGTGGTTCATGCACTTTTTTTCAAAATATTGGCCGTGTTAATATTTTAGGTTATTGAACCCTATCATTCAAAATATTAGACTTATTTCACCCAAATTTTATGCTTAAAATTTTATTGCAGGCTAGCCTAATTTTACTAGGTTTTATGAGTTCGAATCCTGTGTTGACCAGGTGTGTATCTGCAACTGTCCCGGTACTGTCTCTAAGATATTACTGTCAACGAGACGTCAACGCCTTACCTACCTTCTAAGCTTTTAAGAACTTAATTAAATTTATTTGTACCCATGCAGAAGAAAGTAGGCTCAATATTTTTATCAGTAACTTCTGGTTTACTAGTAGCTTAACACTCCTTTGGCAGGAGGGATAGACAAGAGGAACCAGAAATAAAGTCACCGCCCATAGAAAATGACATAGAATGATTCCATTTTTTTCCTTGAATGATATCAGGAAAACCAAAATCAGGAGACCTGGGCCAGCGCTTTCTCACTCTGTTTATACAAGTTACAGAACTCTAAGTGTTTTTGTACATAGCGCAATTTTTGTGAACTCTGTGTACCGATAATATGATCTGCTAAACACAATTAAGAAATTTGCTGCTTTTAGAAACAAAATTTAAAAAATTGTTCCCTAAAATATTTCATCAGTTATTTAAGGGAACGAGTTTTGATCAATCTTGTTCATATATTTTTTAAAAGATGCATAATATAAATTATTACAAAATATTTCATGTAAATAATAATTATTGTTGGTATCCTGACCGAGAGAGCTTGTTTACTTCAGTGGCATCTACCAACATTATTTGAAAATGGCTACACTGGAAGAAATATATGCTTGAGAAAAACAATGTTTGTTTCTGTCAACAATATATTACGTTTAATTAGTGCCAAATAAATAAATTGTTGATGCAAAAGGTATAATAGTTTTAAAATGATGTTTTTGCAAACATTGACTAATTGTTTTACACAAACAAAGCAATTTAGTAGTTTAATAAAATAGATTCCTTGCAAATAATTAAATGTTCTAGTGGGAACACTTTTTCATAAGACATGTATAATAATCACAACTTCAATTATGCTAGAGTTATGCTAAGTATTAATACGCAGTTAAGTCAATAGCAAACAAGAAGCTACTGATGCAACTAATAAGCCTACTTTCTTCAACATGGGTGCAAGTAATTTGGAAATAAGTTATTAAAAGCTGAGTGGGTAGATAGGACTTATTACTCTTTTAAAGCAATAAAATTAGAAATGAAACCAGAAACTTATGCAAAAGTAGTGAGACAATTACGAGTACACGCCTTTCTTTGCCCAGGACTTGAACTCAGAAAACTTCGTACAATAAGCTACCGTCCAATCCTCTGTATTATGCATATCGGACTCATAGCATAAACTTTGGATTTAATCAGTCTTATGTTTCAAATCGTTCGCTAACCTAAAATATTAACAGGTCCATCATTTTGAAAATAAATGAGTACGCCAATTAAAACATATGAACTAACGTATAGCTACTCGTGTAAAGAATTCTGTGGAAATCAGTTGTTTGGTCCCTAATATACGGCATAAAAAAAAATTTATTATTTTCTCCTATCGTACAAAATCGCCCAAAAACCGCTCTGTATACGATGCTTCTAATATATGCACTCAACATAAAAGTTTGGTTGAATTTGGTTAAATTGTTGAATATATATGGCATATTTCCCTAAATTATTTATGAAGTCGACATTTTGAACATATTTTTCTAATCCATTTAAATCGTGAAAGTTTGCATGGCCTTCTGTAGCATTTATGGTATGCAAAATTTGGTACAAATTATTTTTAATGTTCCAGTGTATCTTTTGGTGGGAATCGGTTCATCGTTCCTCAAAACATGACATAAAAACTCCATCATTTTCATATAACAATATTCATAAATGAAGGACAAAAAAATAATGTAGTAGCACATGCGAAGACCGTATTAGGCCAAAATACAAAGCTTAGATAAATCAGACTACATAATTTCGTAGGTATAGCACAGAAAACTAAAATTATCATACAGCCGCCATTCTGAAAGTAAGTGTGTCAAACTCAAAATAATACACTTATTTTAATATGGCCTACCACAGTACTTACCGAATTTTGTAAGAATGTGTTAATTGTTTCCCGAGATGTGAGATAAAAACGGTTTTCTTTTAGTGGCATTATCATAAAAAATTGCAGAGAAACGATAATCCACGTTGACATATTTGATTATTGTATTAGGTACTGCCAGCATTCAAAATTCATATGGAATTTATTCCATTAGTAAAATATAATGGACTAAAATGTTTATATAGCCACCATTTTGAAAATAGGTGACTAACGTACTTAAAACATGCCAGTTTACTCCACCTGCCACAGTGTTTTCTGTTTACCAAATTTGGTAGGAATCTGTGTATTGTTTCCCGAGATACGACATAATAACTTTATATATTCGCATGGTGCTCACTTTCAAAATGGAGGACAAAAGATGCTCAGTGTAGATAGAGTTAATAGTTGTAATATCTACTCCCAGAATGTACAGATAAGTTGGAAATGATTACATGGCTTCGACAATATAGCATTTAAAGCTTAAATATGTAAATGTTCACCATTTTGAAAATAAGTTTCTGATTTTCTTAAATCATGCAATTTTACATCATCTGCCATAGTACTATTTGTTCCTCAAATTTTATAGCAATTGAAAAATTGTTTTCCGAGATATGACATTAAAATTTTATTTAGTCTCATGGTGCTATATTACAAAATGCGGACTAAATATTCTCTGTGTAGATAGAGTTGATAGTTGTAATATCTACTGCCACCACTCAAAGTTATATTGGAATTCATTAATAATTTTGACGATATAGCATTCTAAGCTAAAATACCTACATGGCCGCCATTTGGAAAATACGTTTCTGACATACTCAAAACATATCATTTATTAACATCACCTGCACCAGTACTACTAGCTTGCCTAATTTGGTATGAATCGGTAATTTTTTAAGCACGATTACATAATAACATTATTATTAGCATAGCGCTATATTCCAAAATGGAAGACAAAAGTAGTTATATTTTGGTTTATGTGATGTTTACAATAAACACTTTCAGTATACAAAATGTGGTCGAAATTGTTTAAATGGCATGGTAAATATACCAAATAAACCTCAAATATTTGTATTGCTGCCATTATGGAAATAAGTGGCTAATCAATTTCAATTACCAACTTTTACTTGACCTATCATAGTATTACTTACCAGCCAAATTATGTGAGAATCGTTTTAATAGTTTTCGAGATATAATGTTAAATCTTTAATACTTTACTTGGTACTATTTCCCAAATTGGCAGACAAACAACATTTCACAACTTAACATTTTATGCTTACTTGGTTATCTGCCAAAATACACAATTTGGTTCAAATCGGTATAGTGGTTGCCGAGATATAGCATAAAAACCTTATTTTCTTAAAAATGCTACCTAACAAAAATGCCTAAAAAAGAGGTTGTGTAAATCATGTTGGTTTCTAATAGATACTGTTAGCATAAAAAGTTTGGTTGAATTTAGTTAAATTTTTAAATAAATATGCTAAACTTGACAAAATATTGCGACCCTCGCTCTGTAGCGCTAGTCGTCTTCGTCAGTTTCAACTCTGCGAGGTGGTATACTCTATGCTCGGCTCGGTTCCCCTCCCTTTTCCAACCCTGTTCACTCACCCTTGATCTACGCTCCTCTTGTGCGTCATAAATTGTTATGATCTGAGCAGTTTATTTAAGTAGTTACTGGCCTATTTCTACGACCACCCGGCATGCGAGTCGCCGCGCATGTCGGGTCAAATGCCATATGAATGACGGCCTGGGCGGGGGGGCTAGCTGCCCCTTACTTAGACCCAAGTTTTGATAACCGCCTGGGAAGACAAGGGCCCTCACAGGCCTGCACTTCCTACGCGCTGAGCGGCTTGCCCCGGTGATGATAAGAGGCGGTCTACGCCCAGTCGTCGCCTGAACGTGTACCTGCAGAGCTTCTATAATCGTCTACATTGTCGTCCTACAGACGTATTGCCGTGATGAGGCACCTTGTATTTTATTTCGTCTCCTGAGCCGCCGAGATTTTGAGCAATTCAAGACGGTGAGTCGCGTGGACTCTGAGTTTGTATGTTAGCAGGGCCTTTTTAAATGGTGAAGATGTGTTGTCTTGGGTATGCAGTAAGGGAAGTGTTTATTTAAAAATTGTGGTCTTGGTGGCCAGTCTAACTTTGGTTTCGGCTTTAACTAAAACCTAACATTGCTGTGTGTTTCTTGTTTTTACGTGTTGTGTTAGTCTTATTTGTGGCCCAAGAATGGTTTCATTTTCTTTGAAATGCTTCATGTCCACGACTCTCGCGTTGGGTGCAGTCTAGCTTTTTAACTATGCTTGTTCAATAGCATTTTTCATTTGACTGGAGCTTTGACGGGTCACATGACTGCTTCCGCAAAACTCCATATTTTATGTCGAATTTTTAATTCAATATTTTAACGTGTTATTTTTATAAAGAGGAGGCTCTACTGGGCACACAAAGCTGCCCTCCTTTTTTAATTGCTCTTTTTCACAGCCTAGTCAAATGAAATGCTTTAATACTACCATTTATAATTGTTTTAAATAATCGTTATTCATTTGGTAATCTATAAATTTTTTTTTTACATATTATAAAATCAAAAGATAAATGCATTAAATTCATTATGTTATTGTCACGTTTTATTAAAATTATTGTGGGGATCTGGAATGAAATGGATATTGTGATATTTTGTATTTTGAATTGCCAAGTAATTTTTTATAAAATCTAGGGTGCTGCTTTGCCATTATGTATATTTAATTGGCAAATATTAATTTAAACTGAAATTTCGTACTATATTATTTGTGCTTCGATACAATATTTACATAGCAGTCACTTTTAAAATCAAATCTGACCCCACTAATATATTTTATTTTTACATGACCTCCTGTACCACTAATTGCGTGCAAAATTTTGTTGGAAATAATTTTGATTGCTTCGGAAATATAGTAAAATATATAATTTTCTCACCTGTCACAAATTTGCAATAATACTGGCAAAAGAGTATATCTGTTTGCATAATTGATGCTTCTAATGAATACTGTTAGTGTAAAAAATTTTGTTGAATTTTTTTTTAATTACTTCCTGCTTATAACATATTAAACTAAATTATTTCAATAATCAGCTTTAAAAAGGGCTGCTGCACCTAGAACGTGTTGGTTTACACATCCTCCTGTAGCAGTACTTGCGTGAAATGTTGGTAGGAATCGGTTGATTGGTCGTCGAGATATAGAGCATAAAAACACCAATTTTTTTATGTGACGATCATCATAAATGGAGAACAAAAAGGGTGTGTATTAGCACATTTGATGATTTTCATAGACTGCCAGTATACAAATTTCGTTAAATTCGATTACATAGTAGAGTGATACAGCAAACTAAGCTTAAATATGTTATATGCACCATTCTGAAAATAAGTGCCTTACACACCTAAAACAAAACAAGTGTTATGGCCTATCACAGTACAACTTCTTAGACAAATTTGGAAGAAATTGGTTGATCGCTTCCCGATGTATAACACAAAAACGTTATTTTTTCCCATGGGGATATCATACAAAATGGTGGAGAAGTGAGGCTTAGTATAGATAGATTGAATCTTTATACTATATATACTGTCAGCATACAAAGATATGTTGAACTCAGTTTAGTAGTTTCGTAGATACAACAAAGTAAATAAAATATTTATATGGCCGCCATTTTTAAAATAAGTGTCTGGCCCACTTAAAGCATATCAGTTTACATAACCTGCCATTGAAATACTTGTTTGCCAGATTTTGTAGGAATTTGTTGGTTTTTTTCCTTGGAGAAACTATTAATATGCCATGCAATCTTATTTTACAAAATGGTGGAACAAAGTTACTTTATATGAACACATTTGATGGTTATTATATATAATTCCAGCATACAAAGTTATGTTGTAATAAATTTAATTGTTTCAATGTTATAGCATACAAAACTAAAATAGCAATAATACCACCATTTTAAAAATAAGTGTTTCACCTACTTTAAACACACTTATTTACATTATCTGTCGCATAACTACTTCTTTACCAAATTTGGTAGGAATCGGTCACTTGTTTCTTGAGATATGATAAAAAAAACGTTCTTATTTAATGTCTGGCAAAATTGTTATTTTTTTAAATATATGATACTTGTTAAAGATACTGTCAGCATTCTAAATTTGGTCAAAAAAGGTGAACAGTATGACAGTTAAACCAAATAAACCTAAAAGATATTGCTTCTCCATTTTGAAAAAAAGTGCCTGATCAATTAGACTTAAAATGTTTAGATAGCCTCCTACAGTACTACTTATGTGCCTAATTTGGCGAGAATTGGTTGAGTAGTTTTCGAGATATAATGCAAAAACTTAATTTGTTCATGTTGTGCTATCTTACGAAATGGCGGCCTAACAAACATATTCATATCTAATTTCCATGCTTATTATTGCATTTTCAGCATGCATAAATTGGTTTATATCGGTTTCATATTCCCCGAGATATGACATATCCTTAATTTTTAAGTGTCCGCCATTTTGAAAGAATGCGCCTGGAATGGTGGTTAATTATTAAATGCATGTGTACTTACTTAGTTCTATATGTGTTCCAATTCGGTGAAATTCGGTTCACGTATTCAAAAATTTAAAGGGAGGGGATACATCAACACGCAGGCGGGATAGTGATTTCATATGCCTTTCTTTTATTCGGAAAGTAGGCAAAAATTGTATACCTAACATATCGAAGGCTTAGCTGGGAACACAAGGAATTTATCTAAGCTCTAGTAGCACGGAAGAAAAGGACTATTGTTTTTAAAATAATATACATATTAAAAAAACGTTGATTTTGACATTTTTAGTTGTCAAAATTAATGTGTTATTCCTTATTTATGTATCTTTTTAAGTTTAAAGTAATATTTTAAAACATAGTTATCTTTGTATAAGTACTAAACTCCACTTTAAAAAGTGTATATATTGTGGATAATGTAGTATTTTATTAGACAATCATGAAAACTATTTACCTACTTCAATAATTTGACATTTTTAACTTTATAGCAATATGATATAACATAAAACACAAGCTTATATTATTAATTAATGACGAAATAACATTGAGTAAAATAATTTCAATAATGTAAAAATCTCACATTACTTTTTTTAGCCTTCTTTCCAGAGGAAAGAAAGGCTCATAAGATCACTTTCCTGTCTGTGAGTCTGTTTGTGCATATGTGTCCCACCTCCCTTATTTTCAATTTTGATTGCCTTAACCGAATTTAACCATACTTGCTACACATATATTACTTACGAAAGACCCGATCCGGGCTCTTACTTTCAAAATGGCGCAATTAAAAACATGGGAAACATTCAACCGATTTAACCAAATTTTGTTTGTTGGCAGCGCATAGTGCAAGCATAGAATTTAGTGATAATGTTTTTAGGCATTTATTTTGGGAAGCTAATACCACATGAAAAAATAGAGTTGTTACATTATATCGCTAAAACTGTCCAATAAATCCTCGCCAAATTTGGAATGCGTTTAACACTATGGTAGGTCATATAAACGCATGCAATTCAAATTGTTAAGGCACTTATTTTCAAAATGGCAATAATTTATTTTTTTATTTATTTAGTATAACTACTAATCTGTTCAACAAATTTCGAACAAATTTTGGATGCTGTTAGTATCTATTACAAGTATCATACTGTCAAAAATAAAATTTTGTGTGCCGTTTTGTAAGATAGCATTATACGTATTCATAAAGTTCTTATGTCATGTCACTGGAAACAATTGACTGGTTCCTACCGAATTTAGAAAGAAGAAGTTAGAGGTATGTTTTAAGGGGGCCAGACGCTTATTTTCAAAATGGCGTGGGATAGCCATTTTAGCATAGCATGCTATATCGTCGAAAACATGTAATCAATTCCGTTTTATCTTTGTATGCTGGGAGTATTTATTACAACCATAAAATGTGTCTACATTGAGAATCTTTTGTAAGCGATTTCTCAAATAGCACCACACATATATGTCAAATTTTAATGTACCATTTTGCAACATTTTTCCGCAAACCATAAGTTTTGTCTTCAGTACGGTCAGAGTTGGAAGCGATGTAATGAGATAGAAGAGTGCTCACATCGGTCCCGTGCTCTCGTGTTCGTTTGCGTTATCGTGCACGCAGTAAATCGATCAAAGACAACAAATCTTCGTCGCTACTGATACCACCTTCAGATTCGGGCCATTCCGGGTTTTTTTGCGTTTACGCCTCGGGGTAGGTTCTTCCACCTTGATTTCACGTATGATTTCAACGCGGGTATCGTCCCCGTCACTCGTTTTTTTCTAATTTGGTGTTGCCGGAGGGTAATAGGTTTGAGAGTCTACTCCTGTTGATTCTCGACGGCCATTCTGTTATTATTCGCGAGTAAGTATTTGGTCCGTACCGCCTTGATCGCTCGCTCAATCTCGCTGACCAATTCGGTTCGGTTATCCATCGTTCACTGAGTGGAACAGGCGTTTCGTACATGTATATATATCGACCTCGCCTTTTTGTAGGAAATCATTCGCGAATTTCTGAAATTGTTTTTTTTTTATATTTTCGAGCTTTCGTGACTCTTGGCTGCGTTTGTAGGATAAACTGATCGAATCCACGCATGTACCTGCCTTTATGTAGCGAGCAGTCCTTTACGACTACCAATATACCGGACTTGTCTTTCCAGCACAAAGAACACATATCTTTGAATTCTGCAAATGTCATGTCTATTTTTACGTGATCCTCGTAAACGCAGGGTGAATTCATGTAGTCCATGCGTAACAAAACGAGGAAATTTAATATTCTCGCGAAGCTGTAGTTTGGGTACACGGGAATAAGTTTAACTAAGGTACACAAAACCCACGTTTGCATGCCATCCCATGCTAAAGTATTCTTGAATACAAGTTGGTTTTTCGCAGGCAATGTCATCGAAGATAAATATGGAGTTTGGAAGAGCTTCGTTTGGAGGCACCCCTTCTCGTTTTCCCTGCAACGGTAATAACCCACGCCATACACGGCCTGCATTACGAGTGCCAATCGCTGTTATTTCGGTTGCTGGAACGATTTTGAACAAACGCACACATTATTGAACCGAAAGCTGTTCGGTTCTTCCAGCAGACTCAGCAGGACGCATGTTTTCCCACACCCGGACGGCTCACAAGTCAGGTCTCGCAAGCTATTAGGAAGCAGGGCGCCATGCCGTGATTCGTGCTTGGTTTCAGCATCTTACCCGGTAATACGCACGGGGAGACTAATGTCCTGCTCCATTACCTCCACTTTACTCAAACAAAACTCTATAAAAGAAGAATATAGTTATAGCTTGCTCGCTCTGTTTAATTCAATGCGCCGTAAGTTAAAGACGGTGAAATCCCGCTGTGGGATCATCGATTCACTCATCAATAATCTCCCTTTGAAACTTTTTATTCCAGGATACAGGTTTTGCGGGTCGGAAATAAGGCTTGCTGAAAGGTTGTCACGCAACAAGACGGGCATAAATGCCCTGGGCGAAGCGTACAAGCAGCGCAAAATCGCCTATTCCCAGTACAAGGATCTGCAAGATAGGCACCAGGCAGACAAGATACTTGCACAGAAGGCCCAGTAAATAATAAAATTGGCATCTCCCGGTCTCGGAGAAAAAATAGCCATCTGGGGCATCTCCAACATCATGAAAGCCAAGGTTAAACTAGGCATGGGTCTACGCGCAAGCAAAAAGCAATCGCAGCGAACTCGAAGAACCAAGAGAAATGGGAAGGACAATGTAGGAGGGTTCCTGCCCACACTGATAGCTGCAATCCGTGCTCTGACCGGTATCACCGGGGGCAGTCACGAATACTGTAAGCGCTGTGAACCGGGCTTCGAACGATCGAAAACAGGCAGAGGAAACCCACCGGCATTAAAGAAAATTGGAAGCTATCGCCATGGGGGAAAAAATGGCCAAGGTCTCTACATTCGTCACCCGTATCGGGGAAGAGGAGGACCAATTGCTGGGGGAAAAAATAGTAAAAAATCGAAGAAGGAAATCAAAGTGAATCTGCCTAGACGCCCACTGACGAACGTGGATTTGGAACTGTTTGAGCTGAAATTGAAAATACCTCATTTTGGCGGAGTGTTTATGAGAGATGCTTTGCCCCCTTAAACCAAGAGACACGAATGTGTCATAATTAACCTGGAAACGACAGCCGAGCCCTGTACGCACCGGGTGGCCTACGTAAAAAAGGCTCAACACGCAGACTATTATGATAGTTTGGGGAATTTGTGTCCTCCGCCCGAAATGTGCGAGTATTTGAAATATACCAACATAACGTAAAATTACGAAACGGAACAGATGCCCAACACGTGTAACAGTAAACAATCGTGTCTGCCATTTTTAATCAATCGAGATTTTCAGTGATAAACTAAAAAAAATAAAAAAAAATCATTATAATTCACAGGGAATAAAAAAGTTGTGTCAGCCGGACCGATCTTATCAGTATGTCGGTGTCTATCATTCTGAGTGGTGAAACGTCCAAGTTGCGGGCCATCTTTTATCCTCCCTTAGAAATGGAGGGCGAATGGCGTGGGGGACTAGTGGATTTTCAAACTTACAACTCTATATCCAACATCGAGGAAAATAAAAACTCCAGTCTTTGGTATTCGGTTATGGGGGCAGCAAAATAAATCGTCATTACCACCGGGGCGTACGAGCTGAAGGATATGGAATTCTTCATAAAGAAATCGCTGCCGCACGACATTGCATTCGAACTGCACGGGAATCCGAAAATCCCTGAAGGCCGAAATGTTTTGCACCGCAGATGTAGATTCCACGAAACAGCACACGATTGCGCCCATGCTGAGGTTCGAAGCCAGCGTATATGAAGCAGGTAAAAAACACGTATCGTTGAGTATGGTCAGCATTTTTCCAGTTAACGTCATACGAATAAACTGTAATTTGGCAAGTTGTAGTTACTCGAATGGGAAACCGAGCAGCACTATTTTGATTTCGCCCTTCCACCCCTCTCATAGGTCACGGACATAAAATCGTAGAATGTCTAAAAACGCTCATTTACGTTTCGGTTGTCGCAACGAGCGTGCACAAGGAAGCCATTTATAACGTGGACCAAAAAAACGAACTGATAAATTTCCGAAACGAAGAAATCACTTTGCGCCTGCACCTGAAACGATGGGACCAAATTTCGCTTGGGGGAAAAAATGTATAAATGCGTGCGGTACATCTAACTCGAGATCGGTAAGCCACGAGGACTCATTGTGCTAACACCTGAAAACGCAGAGTTTCTCCACGTCCTCAGTTTAAAAGTGAATCGTCATGGTGGACGAAATCCTCGACGTGGATCAATTCCTAGAATTCAAAAATAAATGTGATAAAATTGAAATTCACTGTTACGAGCCTTATCTTGACGGGGCTTTCGTTTTCGGAAGGGAGGTTCGAACACCTATAGAGTGTCAAGGTATTTACACCTTACTTAGTCAGTACTTTGTACGCATTAGAGGTAGGCTAACGAAGGCAGATGGGACGCACCCAACCACCACAAAGTTGGTTCGGAAAATTGATTCTGCACCTTTTCGAACGCATAATGTAAGAGATAAATGGCGTCGCGGTCAACCAGTCGTGAGAGGTGGGCATAACCTCGTCGACAAAAAATTACCTATCGTTCACGCCCAACCATCTCTCTGCAGCTAAAATGGCAGGCTGGGGAATCGAAGATGAATACAGTTTTCCTATTTACGCCGAAGGCAGGTTCAAGTTATGCGTTCCACTCTCCTTGCTTCTGGAATTCGCCAAAGATTATAAGAAAATAATAATAGGAGCGGGGCAGGAGCTGGTGATTACGCTGTCCCCATCGCATTTGGATGCCGTGTTAGGAGTCGGAGAAAACATGCAGCCCGTCTCTCTTACTTTGAACACCATAGAATGGTTTGTTCTTCACGTGGCCCCGAGCACCCACGAACGTGTCAAGCTGCTGAATTATTCCAAGAGAAAAAAGTGATTGAAATAGCATTGAGAAGTTGGAGCCTGGTCATCTGTCCGGCCCTGTCCGCCACCATGCGTAACCATTGGGTCGTAAAAACGTCTTCCAGCCCATAAAAAACATGCTACATCATACTGGATCTTCAGACCAACAAAAAGCATAGTATCGAAGCCGACAAGTCTACGTTCGACCACTGTAAAGTTGAAAACGTAAAGATATTTTTCAATAGCGAAATCTAACCTTATATCGACCTGAACACTACTTCCGACCAAGAAGATTTGACTTTGCCATATTATATGTATTCGCATTTCCAATAATCGTATTACGGACGTGAGGCACATCCCAACTTGAGCCCCAAAAATTTACGAGACATGGCACCTTTGTTGGTATTCGATACATCGAAGCAGAACGAGTGGGTTCAAAATGGTAAGGTTGACTGCTGGATCGAAATAATCATTAAGTATAACAGGCCCGCGAATACCACAGCCTACTCCTTGATACTCCTCGACAGGATCGTTCAGTAACATTATTTTTCCGGCCTGATAAAAATCCTCACTTAATCAAGCACGAAAATACGAATGGAGTGGAGACTCATGTTTCACTCGTAAAAATGTACTGTAACTTGCAAATTTATGGAGCCAAGATGACTTCGTGCTAAAAGAAATCGCAGTAACGGATTTTCACGGCGTGACTCAAACCCGCAACTTTCAGCCTCCGTATCCGAGGGAAACTGTTAGACGAAAAGAGCAAGAAAACAAACGCCTGGTTGACCCAGTACTACCACGATCTGTGCTGGAACGAAAGCAAGATTCCGTATCATCAGGTGGGAAACATGCTTAGCGACTTGCTGATACAGTATCCGCGAGGACGGATTTATGTGGCGGTGCCCGAGCAGAAAGTGACTGAGTAATTTTTGCATAAACAAATTGGAAATAATAGATGCATCATTGGTGTCCTTCCCTTCATAAAATGTGTAAAGAAACGGATGGGTATTTTTTGGTGAGCGCTTCAAAAAAACGCCCAGTTATTTTACGAGTGGCAACCTCATTTCACGGAGATGTAAACACGGTAAATGATCTTGTAGCGTAAACATTATTTTCCTTTATTTGGTATGCCAGCCAGCGTTCGAGAAGAACTTGCAGATATGATTTCGTACGATGCAGAAACGGAAAGTTAGTTGGTACTAATGGTGATGTAAGAATGTTTGGTCATGTACAGTATGTTTACGTTGCAGAATAAATAATAACATGCATTAAAATATTAGAATTTAATAATTTCACAGAACCCTCTCATTTCCCTGCACCAATCACGAAAACAGGTCTGGCCTTGAAAAGGGATTCACTATAGCGTGCAACGACCTGCACCGGATGTTGGGCCCGTGCCGGAAGTTCTTATCAGTTGGGCCGGAAGTCATGTGTATAGATGACGCCATTCCACAATGCGAAAAAAAATTTAGTAAATAAATCGAACCCGAAATTAAATTAGTCGCCCAGTCGCACACGAGTTAACGTGGGAGCACGATGACGCCATTTCATCCGGAGAACTCGTACGTCTTGTCATATTCGGACGACTCTAAAATCCCCTATTCGTTCTGGGAGTCTGGATCAGTACATGCCTACGAAAAAAAATTTGTTATGAATGGGACCACTGGTTATATTCAGTGACTGCGGGTGATTGCGAGCCTACTCAACAGTTAATAACTTCCTGTACTCCTGGGATATGCGTGGTTCATCACATGAAATGGGATACGACTCTTCCAGCAATCGTGGACCAGGTTTTGGCATTTGTAGCAACTTCGAGTCGAGGCAAGGTCGACCCTCCTCCTACGACCACCGAAATTCACGCCCCTGACTGCTCCACCCAGGTTTGCGTATGTTGGCAAAATAATACCAGCGAATCTGCGACTCAAACGGCGCCAACTAAACGTCGAAGGTCGTGCCGCAGTCACCGCGTTGACATCGCGAGGCATAAATATTCTGAGGAACCTGCACCGAACTGTGAAGCATGCCCATGCAAACGTGCGCGTGTGACGTCACCTGCTGCCGCCAACATGGGTTCGTCCACGACCGACTTTAACTTGGAGGAAGGCACTTTGAACATTTTCATTAGACTGCGTCAGATCAAACGTCAAAGAGTGCTAATAATTTTTACGAACATGTTTTGGCTCTCGAATTTTACATGCATTTATAATGTTTTAATTTGTGTAAACAAAACATATCTGTATAAAAAAGAATGATCTGTGTATTTATATTTTAAACCTTTTCTTTTTTAAGTATAACGTTAAATTTTTTTCTAAATAAATTAAGTGTGGAGAAAATAAATATTAGTGAAAATTCTATTTAAAGGATGGGCTCGCGGAAACATGTAGTACCGAAGGAGCAAGCAGGACTCTTGCCACGAACGTATATGGATAGTTAGCGGGCGAAGGAAACAGGAAAAGCTTGCGCGGAGTAATTCTCCTTGTCTGTTCGGACGTACCCTTTAATACATATGCATATAAATATATAAACATATATTTATTTATAAAGAAAAAAATATAATGTTAACTTATTTATGGGTCCTGCCTACCTAGCAATAAAATTTAATACAAAGGGTTTTTTTTATTCTCAGGCGTACAGACACATTACGAAGGGGAAGCAGGCTGTGGTGGGGGTATGCAGACCATTATAGGAGGAAATTGGGCATTCGCTTATAAGCTTTACTTTGTTCATCGCAGCGCCATAGTACTATTCGCATTGAAGAATCAGTGATGTGACTACTTTAAGTAAATAAGCAGCCATCTTCGTAAGGTTATCGAGTGATTTCTGGTCCCAGAGTAATGAGGCTCTCCTAAGTAATGCGGAAGAATTATTCTAAAATATGTGTGCCTCTGCATCTATCGCCTCAGGGCGAAGCGACGCTGCACCATCGGAAACCATGGTATAATCTAGCGCTGCACCATCGGAGACCATGGTATAATCTAGCGCTGCACCATCGGAGACCATGGTATAATATAGCGCTGCACCTATAGAAACAGTTAGTGTCGGGATGGAGACGTCCTTCCGGAGCACCCAGAAGCCACCCTTTCAGGGCGCCCAGACGCCGCCCTTTCGCGGCTTCCAGATGGTTGAGTTGGCCAACATGCGGTAACATAACTGAAGGTTCCCTTCTGCTGGAAGCTGGCAACGTACTGCAGATGGAAAATGGATCACCCGAAATGACTGCTTTACATGTGTAAACAACGGGGACTCTTTCTTCCAACGATGTGATGGACTCATCCGTGTCGGCACAGTACTCTCCGGTCTCTGATATTTCTTACAAAAATGCTGAAAGATGCCTTTGCTATGAAGACATGTGGTCTCCGCTGCCTCTCGATGCTAACCCACACTCCCATCGGTCTGACGTGGATGAGATTCAACAGTGTTTTAATAACCTTGAAAGCATTATACGCGCATTGCGTAACGGTGTTGCTGATGTACACCTCGAACTGTTCAATTGCGTGCGTGTTCTTACGGAGTTGAAATGTTACATGGAAGGGTTTGTGCTAAGTTTTATACCATCCTATAGTCTGCAGCTACATCAAACATTTATCTGGATGTAAAAATGTGATTTTAGAGGCAGCAATTTTTTGCTCCTATACTTGCGAAACAATCATTTTAACCTAATTTTTGTGTAATATTAGTTGTGGTTTTTGAGTTAAATATGGCGAAATATTATTTAACTTGTAACTACGTGTGTTCAGTTATTTATTTTTTCTCCATTTAAAACCAATTTAAGTATTTTATCCCCAACTTTGGAATAAATATTGATTGCGCTTGCTTTTACCTTAGAGAAGGGACAAATACGTGCAATATTATTTTCTCTTTTTAAAAATGTTTATTGTGCTTGCTTTTCCCTTGGAGAAGGGACAGGTACCTGCAATATTTCATAATAGCGCCTCCTATTACATAATAATCATGCTTGAATTATTTAACTACAATATTAATAAATATACTCTAAAATTTGCTGCACATTATTAACTTTTTTTGGTTATACCATTACAAAAAAAATAACTTATGTGAAATATTTAGCAAATAACCATTTAAAGAAGAGTATTTAATTTAAAATAATGTGCACGGCAAAATGGTACCGCTACTGACCTACATTAATTACCTCTCGAGAGTGTGAAGATGTAAGTGGAGTATGCTGACGGAGGAGATGTGATCGCGTGGTGACTTTCATTCCAATATGTCGCACAAGAACGCCGCCAGCCTCTACCTGTCTCTCTCCCCTTCTCTCTCTCCCTCTGTCTCTCCACCGTGTATAGTTTCCTGTATCAGCTATCAAAACACTTACGTCATTTTAAAATTATTTCATACGAATAAAAATATTACACAAATACTTGAAACAAAACTATTTATTTTACATCATATAAAAAAAAAAACCTTTAAGAAAATTTAATTCAATATATAACTGCGTCGTATTTACACATAAAATGGAAGAAGACATTTAGTAATATGTAAATATACATATATATTATGTTTTCAAACACATTTGGTATGATAAACATATTAACTGAAAAAATGCAAAAGATTGGTAAACAATGAAACAGTATGAGATAATTAAACACATCGACATTTATCTGTAAATAACAATGATTTTTTTTACACACATCATAAAAACTTATTTTTTTCCATAAAATATTTTAATTAAGCAGGTCAACCTTTTTTTTACAATGTAGAACGTGTGTGTTTCGTCAACTAAAAAAATTACGAGGGGAATGGGACGTTTTCATTACCTGGGTTCTTCCATATATAGAGCAAAGTTCATAGGCACATGCACACAAGAACACCTCTGGCAATGGGTCCGGTGGCGTTGTAACCTCCAAACTGAGCCAAGCGCCATCACATCAATCAGAGCTTAATTAAAAAAAATTTTCATTTTAAATTTTATTATTAAATACGCAATTTTCCTTGTCGTACTTGCTTGAAAATCGTTGGCCCATAATATATTTTTTCATATTTCCGATGTTTGTGGGAGTTTTTGTTTGCGGACGGCACAAATGAACTGCACACTCATCACTGTCACAATCTTGCACTGATAATTCAAGAGTCTTAACATCGAAGAGGCTTATTTCAAGGAGGAAGTGAACATTTTCGTCGCACCACTCCACAGTTACGGTAACCACCGGCTGCTCCGTGAAGTTACGTCGTGCAGTAGAGGATATGTATTTGCATATTTTTTCTCAGGAATTAACTTATCACAAGGACACTCTCCACCGTTGCTAGAAGACTTGGTGGAAGGTCTCGGCCTCGAGCCTAGGTGCACTTCGTATGCAAAAGGCGTACAGGTGGAGGCCCAGTCTAAGAAACCTTGCCTTTTCACAACATGGTTAAGCCCATCACATTTCTCCTGCAATTTGCACACACAATATTTTTTACTTTTTCGGAAAAGTTCGTTCATTACACTTTCGTACATTCTTGCCTTGCATACATGGACATCACGATTTTGTTTTACTGACTCATCCAGCAAAAACAAGGAAGCGTAGAGTAAGGGCATAAATTGTAAACAAAGCAGTTTATATATTCGCACGTTAATGTGACCTGCACATAACAGC
This sequence comes from Clitarchus hookeri, assembly GCA_002778355.1. NCBI lineage: Eukaryota > Metazoa > Arthropoda > Insecta > Phasmatodea > Phasmatidae > Clitarchus > Clitarchus hookeri. The sequence goes on from NQII01001252.1 coordinate 402,879, forward strand.
CTTCGGAATCATTGTAGCAGCATAGCCATTGAATTGTACAATCACAAAATTGAATTTGCAGAACCCCTCGAGCATCTCGAAAACTTACGTGTTGGTACCCGCAACTCAGTTCACTGTACTTGCTCACGTCTTCTGACCTGAATGGAGAAAATTCGGCGACGGAAACTTTCATTTCTTCTTCGATATCACTGTATTCTAAGTCTGAGCTGATGAGGCTTTCTGCGAAGCTGGGAGAGAATAAGCTGTAGGACCTTCTGGCCGATGGGGGCTGGTAAGGGTTGCCTGATGGTTGCGGGTTCGTGTTGGTAGACGGCAGTGACGAAGTTGCTCTTCGTGCCAATATGGTGCGGATAAGCTAAAGAATATTATCACCATTTTCTTCTGCGTTGCTGTTGCTGTTATTTTCTTCTTCACTTGACAACATGGCTATCGCGCATTTAACAAGGGGTTGAAACCCTACAAATTTTGAAATGGCCACAGGGCTTTCCTCTTGAAACAGAGAAAAAGGGATGACAGCGAGAAAATTACAGCTTTCCCGAGGGGGCTCTGGGTGCAACTTATAAAGAACTTTTAAGGGAAAAAAATTGTCAGCCCTCGCGATTAAAGTAGGCCGCCAATTGGTTGGAACGAAGGTTTCCTAAAACACCCGAGTAATTAGTCAATGATTAACATTGGCAAGCAATTTAATATATTTGAAGGGTGTGGAAGTGAACCGTCTTATTGGTAGAACGAAGGTTTCTGAAAACACACGAGTAATTAGCCAATGAGAAACATTGCCAGAGCAATTCAATATTTTGGAAGGGGGTGAGGAATTAGCCAATGAAAATCATGGTTGGGGCAATTGGGCAATTAAATATATTGGAAGGGGGAGTGGAGGGGGTCAGTCGTCTGCTGGGCGCGGTGCTGGGGACAACACCATCACGGTAAAACTAATGACAAACGAAAAAAAAAAACAAGATGGCGGTAGAACGAAGGTGAGAGGCAAACTCCAGTAATGTATAAAAAATGACAAACGAAAAAAACAAGATGGCGGATGGTGTCTGTGACGCCTATAAAGATGGCGGACTGCACCGACCACAATGGCGGACGGGTGCACCTACCTTATTTGCGGACGTTGGCTGTGACACCTACCAAGATGGCGGATTGCATCTAACAATATTGCGGCCTGCACCAACCAAAATTGCGGTGGTGTCTGTGACGCCTACGAAGATGTTGGACTGCTCCTACCATGATGTTGGAGTGATTATTGATCGAGGGGGGTTTGGGGACCTCTGGAAATTAATTTTTAAAACTAATTTTTAGATCATTTTTTAATGATTTATTAATACAACTTTTTACGAATTTTTGGAATTTTATGGATGTTTGGGGTGAAATGTGAAAGGTCAAGGTCACATGGATCAAATATGGCATACAAAATGACCGCCGGCGACCGGAATGACAGAGCATGAACATCTTGCACGCTCCGAGCCCCCAGCCCCTTGCACCAAAGTCGCCATTTCTCCTGTATTAACAATTTAAATCAATTTAATCAAACTTTTTATGCTGATAATTTCTGTTGGAAGCATCGTATTCAGAACATCTTTTTTTTTGTTAATTTTGTAAGTTAGCACCTTTTTATAAAATAAGTTTTTCTTGCCACATCTAGGGGACCAATCGAACTATTTCCACCAAATTTATCACACAAGTTGTGCTACTCTAGGACACGTAAACTTGCGTGTTTTAAGTAGCTCAGACACTTGTTTTTAAAATGATGGCCATGAAAATATTACAGAAAGTGAACCGTATCATTCAAAACATTAGACTAACTACATCCGAAGTTATTGCTCCGAATCCTCTCCCCGTGACGCAGTTGATTACACTCTAGCTGAATTTTGCGAATTTTACTGGGTTCGAGTCCTGGGTAAGACACTTTAAAAATTGTAGTTGTCTCGGTACTATTGCATATGTTTCTGGTTCCATCTTTAATTATATTTCTGTCAATGAGACATCAAGGCCTATCTAATAGTTAAGCTTTTAAGAACGTCGTTAACAAGTATTTGCACTCACGTAGGAGAAAGTAGGCTCATTAGTTATATCAGCATCTTCTTGTTAGTATGTGGTGGTACCACTCTGCTCCAGTGAACTAAAATCCTTAGTTTGTGAGAGATTTGACACCGCGACAGTTACTGTCTTTCGTAAATCAAATATAATTTCCCCTGCTTTCGATCTCTCTGAACTTACCAAGGCAAACCTTGGAATACTCATCACACATCGCAATGCTAACGAAAGTTACATTTTCGCAGTACCTCTTATTTAGTCCTGACTTTACGCCATTTCGCACTGAAGGACTCAGTGAACAAGTTTTCTTAACGCAGACGTGCATTTGATATCAGTATATTTCCTATAATGAGGTGCGAATGCCCCATGCCATGCTCATATACATTATCTGTGCATACAGAAACGCCTCCTGGTTCTGTTTGTCAGCCTGACACAACGAATACAGCTAAGAGATGTCTTTGTCACTAAACTATAATTTACATAATTACTTTACCACCGGAAAGAAAACTATTTTTTTAAATATAGAAGAATCACATAATAATATTTTGAAACCCTAACGGAAATTTTTTTTTAATTATTTGTTTCTGTCAAGTGAAAGCACGAGTTTAATTTGTTCACGAGGGGAATGTGTGTATACTCCATTTCAAGTACCAACGTACCGAATATACAACTTCATTAAGGTGTCACAATAAAGGACACTACCTGCAGGACTTGCCGTTCGCTACTTCGTAACTTGTTTGTGTGCATTCATGTTTGCAACAATTGCTGAAAATACTGGCAAAAAGTAAATTAAGACAAATTCGTAAATTTAATATTTCTTCAAAACTGAATAAAAATATTGCTTTTTCCGTAAACTAACCAGCTTATGAAATATTCTGGAGGTTACACTTTCTACTTCAAATTTTTCGTATTTATGTGTTTTACGTGCTAATACGGTACTACGGCCCGCATTGTATGGCCTCGTTGTGTTGATCAATACGACTCGGGGTGTGAGCCACTCCCTGTAAATTGTCTAAGTTTTAAAATTAAAGACAATATATTGTTCACCGTATAGCTTTCTTTATCTAAACTTTGTTTTCATAGTGAATTGGTGTAACCATTTATTATTCTATTTAACTTAGAATGCAGTTTTCAATTTCGTGTAAATTTTCCGCTACCATTTTTACATAATAATTCTAAAACTTTCAGTCCATGATGTTTTTTTCATGGGTGAACGTATGTGGTTTGATAAATGTTTCTGTGAGAATCGCCCATAGAATGAATATATACATAAGAATGAAAACATTTTTCTGACTAAGATGGGTCTGTTAATTGAGGTGTATGATGAACATGGTTCAGAATATTGTTTGGGGTCTTTACGACAAAAAATATTGTGTATTGTGTAATTATTGTGTTGGACAATGCCACAAGATTTTCTCTATTTCTGTGTCTTCAATAAAAAATTTATCGCCACACCTGCGCACTACATTTTCCTTATCAATTAATGACTGCTAGATTTCTGCTGTTTCTTTGTTCTTTGTCATCCGCTTCCGTGACTATTATTTTTGAAGCACTCTTTAATCGTAATTTTTTTTTTGTTTTGAAATGAATGCATTCCATTCAAACAGTCATAGCAAACACACTTCATTTGTCGTGCCATTACTGCAAGATTTTATCATCTTCTATTAACGAAAACTGACATTATGTTATGCTTCTTTATACTATAATTATTTTTGTGGAGCAAATTTCATTTTCAGTACATCATATTTCTTTGTATGCGTATCATCGTATTTCCACTAGTTTGTAGTTGAAACTCTGGACTTCACTGCTACCGATTATACATTGGACCTTCTAAGTAAATTTAAATTACTTGTGAATGGTTTAAAAACTTCCTGGTTTATAAGATAACACGAGAGTTTGGATCCTTTGACAATAAAAGCTTTCAAGAACTTACACTGACATGCGATGTACTCCTACTGCAATAAAAGCCACAATACTTTGTTGCTAGCTATAACGATTTTTATTCGCAAGGTAGGGAAATGCTATATTAAATCTTATTAGTTTGCTCAGTTCTTCCAGTAGGGCATTTCTATGTTTGGAATGTATGTTTTAGGATAATTGGTAAACTGAGCCATTCAGTTTTTAAATTTTATCATTACGTTTATTGGCCATGTAATCATATCTGTTAGTAACCTGCTGTTGCAAACTGGCCCCATTACATAGAGAAGCAGTAACATCACAAATGCTTTACACATTTTGTCTTAATCTGGACTGAAAACCAATAATTTCTGAATTTCAATATTTGTTCCCACAACATTATGTGCAGTTCTAAAGAACCAATAACTTGTTTCTTGGACAAAAATTTTCATTGTAGCATCATTGAAATATCACCAATATTTCTAAAAATTAAACTGGCATAGCAGGTTCCTCTGCTTCTCGTTAGAGACAATAAACATATTCGTATTTATTCAGAAGAAGACTGGGGTTTCTCCTATTTTTCTGTATGTTGGAACACATTCTCTGCGCTTGACAAATAACTCATTTACTAATCTGGCTCTGAATGTTCCATTATACAGAGGCCAGTCTTTCACAATCGCCAGAATCTTATTATTTTCCTTCCAGCACAAAAAAAAAATGGATATCTTTGAAGTCTGAAAATATCATGTACAAGTTTATGTGGTCCTACTTTCACAGACATGGGGCTGACATGGAAACCTATATACTATCACTGTGTCCCAAAGAGATGAGATCACGATATATATTTTAAGATAAAGGCTCTGCAGACGAGGATGATATAAAAGCCAAGGTATAGCTCACAGTTACAGTAAAATATACACACTGGATGAAGCATGCAAGGAACATATCACAGAATTGTCGAACAATAATAGAGAAACCAGGTATTTGGCAATCAGGATAATCACATAAATAGCCAAGGACTTCTCCAACTGGTCAGACTTTAGACTTAGAGTAAATATATGTATTTACATAGGGTGCCTACAATTTATCCAAGGTTGAGAGGGGTATAAGTGCGAAGAGCAAGAGGAAGTAACACAGTAAATGAAAAATGCTCATTAAGAGGGAAACAATGCAATGCCAAGAACATGTTGACAAGAGGCTCACGTCTGTTGCTTCTATTACACTGGGTGCTCTAGGCTCAAGTGAACTAGAAATATTGTGTGAGCAGTAAACACATAATCGAATGAAGGAAAACAGCTGTCGTCACAATGCAAATTCAGAAATGTCTCAGGAAAAAGAATCCACTATCTCTTCTTACAACTGTATATAGATGAAGACGAAAGAGTAAAGCAGCAATGTGGGAAACAAAGCAGAAAATATTTAAAAAAATCGCCAAAACTATTTATAATAAATTTCGTCTTGAAATTGTATACACACAAAATACAAATATACATTATTATTGGTTTGTGCACGCGAGATAATTCACTAAGCAATCATAATCGCAACGAATGTGCATACTTAATAACGACTAAACTATTGTTCACAGAAATCATTAGGCGTCATATAAAACATAGACATAACTCAGACTACGATAATTTCACCAATTTAACGATAATACTTTGGTTGCATTAACACTGTTTTGCAACAAGGTGATACATGCACGAAACATGTGATACAGTTCGCAGTTGTGTCTTTTCTTTTTGAGAATATTTATCTGTAGAACATGTAAATAAATGACCTCGAAGTGATATGGGATGACCTTGAACACGAATATTTGAAATAAAATTACAATCATTTAAAATAAACAATTGGAGAAGAAAAATCTAATAATAAAAAATTTACAACAGGATAAAAAAAATTCTATATAGGTTAAAAATTGTGAAAATATTCAGAAACATATTATTAGAGGCCTGAGATTGGATTCGCACTCCAGCATTTCTAAAAAAATGGCAGAGAACATTGTATCGGTGCAAGACTAGCGGGCGACTGATACTTTTGCATATTAAACATTGGCTTACTGGTTGTAAATGCTCAATTGCGATGGTTGTTTCCGATTCTCGTGGCAAGTGCGTTCTCATGCCAGTTTTGAGCATTGAATTTCAGAGTGTGTCCATATTGCCAATTGACGATCCTGGAAGCTAGAGTAGGCCTCATTTTACTAACATTTGTTCAAACCTCCAGATACGCTGTATTTATTTGTTCTCTTATCTTAGCATTCTATATTCAATTATTTATTCAATATATTTACATTTGTTCTAAATTACAGTATTTGTGCATCTATACAAACTTGTTTGTACAGAAGATTTTTTTAAAGAAATCGAGTTTTTATTGTAGGGTTTTCACATATGTTAAACATGAAGTAGACATGCCTTTTTTTAAACATTTGAAATAAGGAAAAATTTTTCTACTTAATGAGAAAACATTGAAATAAATGTATATTTATCCTTGCAATGCATGCCCATTTACATCAACAAAATATGTTTAATGTTTTCGCCACTACTCAACGGCATTTTGCACTAACAAACCTCGTGTCTTCGTAGAGTGACCCTAAATTCAAAGTTAAATTTAAAAGTGAAAGTTAAAAAGATACATGCATTTGATGATGGCACTGCTGGATATTGTGTGGTTGAAGAACTGTATCACTCACCCAGTGAAGGAGTTCGGGGGTGCGACCATGGAAGGTAATGAGGCGGTGGCCTGAGGAGACATATCAGATGCAGATGGAGGAACGATGCACACAACACGATGCTGCTACATTCTGTCCCTCGAAACATGGAGGTCGCACATCCACCACGATAGTAGCGCGAGTTGCAGGATTTCTTTCTTGCAGAACTGGCACTGTAGTTTAATTTGAATGCTTTTACAAGTCTACAGGAACTGTCATTGTGGTAGAAGAGCGATCCACACTTAAAGCACATATACCTAACGCTGCTGGAGCTCTTCATACTTATATGAATGTCATGTAGATATGCGGTGTGTCTGTGCGTAAAGGTCTTGTCGCAACAGCTGCCGCGATACGTCATCTGCACAGATGGTTGGTCCAATGACCCAGATACTTTCGGAGAAGGAAGATCCAGATGGGGCAGACGAAGAAGTAAATGGTAAAATGGTAAATTAATCCTCCCCTGTTCTAAATCCTCCCCATCACAAATACACAGATATTACTGTGAATTTCCAAGTGGTTCATGAAGGAATGCGGTCGCTTGTACACTCCCAGAGCACACAGTGTGCCTTAATGACCCCTTGAGGTGCCCCGAATGGTTGTCTGGCCAGAGGAATCTGGTGTTGGGATCTCAGAATCATAGAAATGTTCATCTGCTGGTTACTATCTTTCCAAAGAGTGAAGGATTACCTGCAATTAGTAAGGTGTAACTCGCACCACAGATCAGCATCAGCCATCCTAGTATTACAGAAGACTGGCAAATTTACAATTCGCCAAATTATACTGCACTTCCATCGCCATAAAAATTACCGCACCCAGGATATACCGAAATGAAATGAAACTTGGAACAGACAATGGGAAAAGTATGCGAGGACTGAATACAGGAACGATATAAATGTGCTTTTTATTCGGAAAAAAATTTACAGTTGAAAATTTCGTTTTGTACATTGTTGCACTATCCCCTGGTATTGCGGTCTGGCATGGAATCGTAAGAGACATCAAATTCTGCCTTGTGGAAGATCATCTCATAGATGTTGCAATTGCTGCTCGAAATGTTGCAGACTTGTTTATGGCCGAAGTTTCCATATTAGATGGTTCCACATAGGTCATATATGCGAAAAGTCTGGAGCTCGGAGTGAACAAGGAAGCGTGTCGACAGCATGCAGGCAGTCTTGGGAAACTCGTACTGTATGTGGGCGAGCATAATTCTTAAAAAAATTGCATTTGGAGGCAAGTCCTGGAAAGAAGCACACGAGGCAGCTAAACACCCTGAACGTAATTCTATGGCATTAGTGTTTTCCTCGTAACACACACAATAAACGCAGAGAATCGTAGGAGACTTCTCCACTGCAAGATGCCACCAGTTCTGGTGGTGTGTCACTCAACACTTAAGTCCGGATTTGTGGACTTCCCCTGCCGCCTCTCCATATTTGAAAATCTTGGTCCTTCGTGTCCAGACAAAACCGGGATTCTTCAATGAAGACGATGCATAGCCATTCCCCAGATCTACGTGCTCCGCGATCATTTTAACACTGAAAACGAAGTCACCTATGTCTGGGTTTTAAAGGAAGACAGCATAAGGATATTGAGAACGCCAGTTTTTTTTGCAAGTCGCCTGGCAACACTGCCTGTAAAAACAGGGATCACTGGTTACGCCGCTGCATTTCTCTGTATGGTGGAATGAGACGTTACTCTCTGAGTTCGTGCCTGTCAAACGATTAAACGTTTCTCTTTTATAGTGGTCATTCTAGGCAAGCCAAACCTCTCAGAATGTATGTTGTTCTTAATTTTCCCACTACTCCCGAAACCGTCCTATAATTCGGTCGCAATGATCTTGAGTTACTGATAGTTCGATGGACCGACCACCCTGCCTCTTGCAGTCAAAAGATTTGTCGCCGAGGCATGTTAACTTCTCGTTGAAATTCATTATACACGCCAAATAATTATACTTTGCATACATACATTCTACAACAGTTTATTTTATCAGGTTTGGATCCGTATAAGTGTCTCTTGGTGGCATTTCTATTGGCTAGTTGCAGTCAACTTTCAGTGACTCACACTATTATTTGTTCTTATTGCACTGCAAACCGTCATTTGCCTCTTTGGTAATATTTTTTTAGATGCGGCTATTTATTGCAGTAAGTGTATGTGTAAAATACTATATGTAACTATAGAGGATCAGTCAGGATGGAGTGTGTTCATTTAGGGAGGCGATTACTTACAAGAAATTAAGTAGAATTTTTTTTTTATATTACTATAAAGCGATCATTCTAGCTTGCTGATTATCTTATCGCAACGAGATGTGAAATACAGCAGTGTTTCAAAATAAAATGTCGAAATATATGTACGTCGACCCTCATTTAAGTACTGAAGCAAGGCTGTAATTACCACACAAGTTTTGTAATTGTCTCACTGGAGTTGCATATGTTTCTGGTCCCACCTCTAATGATGTTGTTGTTAACGAGATGTCATGGTCTACCTAACATCTAATCTTTTAAGAACGTCATTAAAGTTAGTTGCATCCACGTGGAGGAAAGAATGCTCATTAGACATATATGTAACTTCATCTATTTAATTTGAGCCTAAATTCCTTAAAGAACCTAGCTACGCCAAAAGAGTTTGAAAAATTGTAACAGTATTTTTCTCTTGAAACTGTTGAGTTACAAATCGAAATAATTCTAGTGGGCGTTAAAGTTACGTCTGTATAGAGATGCAGTGACACGCCATACAGATGAAATGTATGCTTGTGCGAATTTCTCTTAACCAAGTTGTGCACTCATTTACGTATTGTAAGTTATAGCAGCCAGACCTGCGTCTTTGCTTTCCTTACTGGATGCTACCTTTGTTCGTTTATGATTTTTTTTTGTTCCAGCTTCCTGTTTTGTACGAAACATGTGCAGATGTTGTCAGTAGTAGGTACGAAGGTAGCGCGCGGCTTATAGTATCACCGTTCTTATTACATTTCCGTAACGTTTGTCGTAAATCAATATCATGTCCAGTTTTCCTTTGTTAATGAACACCGGCATATTCAATAGACGAAATGAGAGGAAGAAAATGGTTATCAGTAAAATAAGGTTTTTGATATCTATAAGGAAAGTGATATCTACAATCATAACCTTTAAATATAAACAGGTTTGATGCTGACAGCAGTACAGCAGACAATATAAGGAGAAAACTATCTCCGTGCTGTGTTGTTAGCCTACTTCCTAAAGGAAAAAAGGCTTATGAGATCACGCGAATTCACTATAAAACTTTTGAACCCATGAACCGCATTTCACCAAACCGCTACACTTATAGTACTTAAATGGGAGATTTAACTATAGTTTTCGACCACTCCAAATAGTTATTTTCAAATTGGTGGAAATAAAAATATTTTGGTCTCTACATCTTATTTCAGAAACAATTTAACCGATTTTAACCTAATTTAGTATGTTGACAATGCATAACGTTATTAGAGAGGGGTATTGCTATTCATCCTCCATTTTGTAAGGCAGTAATACATGAAAAATAGACCTTTAAATTCATGTCTTCGAAACTACACAGTCAATTCCCACTAGATTTGTCATGTAGGTGATTATATGGAATTCCATGTAAATTGATATGTTGTAAGTTGTTAGATACATATTTTCCAAGTGGCGGCCAAATAAACATTTTAGCTTAGTATGATTTATCTACGAAACCATAAAACCAATCTCTACTTAACTTAGTATGTTGGCAGTATATATTACTGCAATTTAATGTGCCTATACAATGACCCTTTTGTCAGCTATTTTGTAAGATTACACTACTTGAAAAAATGAATAGTCATATCTTGGGGGAAAAAGAAATCGATTCCTACAAAATTTGGTAGAGAAGTAGTACTGCGGCAGACAATGTAAATTGGTATGCTAAAATAGGTCAGACATTTATTTTATAAATGGCGCCGACATAAATGTTTCAGTAAGTATGCTGTATCTATAAAACCGTTTAACCAATTTCAAATAAACTTTGTATGCTGGAAAAATCTATTACAATCATCAGACGTGTCTACATAGAGCATCTTTAGTACGCCATTTTGTAAAATACCGCCATATGAAAAATAACGTTTTTAGGCCGTATCTCAGGAAGCAATAAACCAATTCCTACCAAATTTGGCATCCGAGTAATTCTACAGTAGGCCACGCAAACTCATCACTTATAAATACGTCGAACACCTTTTTTAAAATTGCGGTCATATAAATATTTTAGTTAAGCATGCCTTATATATGGCAACATGTAAGCGATTTTAACTTTGTATGCTAGCAGTATCTATTACAGTAATCTAATGTGTATACATAGAACAACTTTTATCCCTCATTTTGTAAAATAGCATCACGTGAAAAATAATGTTTTTAAGTTATCTCGAGAAACAATCAATCGATTGCCACCAAATTCAGGCTACATACCACCGGCCGGTAGTCCATTTAGATCTTTTCAAATTAAAAATCGTGTAAATATTACACGTGAGTATGCTGTATGTCCGAAATTATTTTAACTGAAGTTTATATTTTGACAATACCTTCGTAAAACATCGAATGTACTGATTACAACCGAAGTTGATGCTCCAAACCTTACTCCCAAATGTAGTTGGTTTGCATTCCAACTTATATTATTTGTGGATTTGTATCCGAGTCCCGGGCAAGGCACATGTGAATTTGTAATTGACTCGATAGTGTTGCATATTATGCTAGTTCCACCACTAATGGTATTTCTGTCAACAAGATGTCAAGGCTTACCTACCACCTACTCTTTTAAGAAATTCATAAAAATTATTTGCATTCAATTGGAGGAAAGAAGCTCATTAGTTATATCGATAACTTATGGTATTGATTTGGTTTTGTTTATTGCCCACTACACAGTTACATACACTTCACAGGCGGTGCCCTTATTGCCAACCTTTACATGTTGAACATCTATGAAGGTATTTGGTGTATGCAAGTGAAACCAATTCTGTTTTCAACAATTATATTGTTAATATTCAATTTTCGAGAACATATATGTTTCATTGCAACAATAAATATTTTGTTAATAGTAGGAGTCTGTGCATTTTTCTGGATTGTGGATATCCTCTAATTTAGAACACATTCGATGTTTCAATGTTAAATAAAATACCGTACAAAAATTATAATGATACAAAAAATTTATTACCATTTTTGAACTTGAAGAAGACATATTTCATAGGTGTTTCTTATGTCGTATAGAAATTGAATGTATAAATTTAGACAAATTATAGCCTTATTTCGCGGGTACAATTAGATATTTATTTCGAAGAGATGGTCTTTGGACCACTTAAAACTTTCCCTTACTAACGGCTATAGCCAGCAGTAAGTTTTAAACAAAAGTATCGTAAATACTTAACAGAACCTTACAAATATAACTAATGAGGCTTATTTCCTCTACATGAGTGCAAATAATTTTTAATGAAGGTTTTACAAGCTTAGGTCGTAGGAAGGCTTTAACGTCTCTTTGACAGCAATATCATAGGTGAATCATACTGTATATAGCCGTCATGCCTACTAACGAAACATTAACATGTCTTATCTTAGACACACAGATGTCTGAGTATTAACTCCAGCAGCTTCCAGCAGTTAATCAATTTGATGCATACAAATTCTAAGCGAAATATGAGTCAGAAGTCAGCCGAGTAAATACTCCAGAATTCATTCATTCCTTGTCGAATATTTGCTCAAAACTTACTGACTATAAGTAACTACTCTCTTTAATTCTCTCAGATTAAGTTTCACAGTGTTGTTTACATATTTGGGCATCTTAAAAATAACTAACTGAAACTGGAACTAACATATCAATCTTCAGAAAAAATAACAATGGAAACCTTTTGGTCACGTAAAAGATGCTGCACTGTTATTACAAATCGTACACCTCTTTAGGCTGCCGTCTATGATTTATCTTTGAATATATGCATACATCTATCACTTACAATATTGTGTAAGTACGAATTTGTAAGTTCTGTCAAAAATTCTCATTCTCAACATCGACAAGCAACAACCATTACGTTCACTTGTCTTCCATATTGTAAGCTGTAGCGACTGTGTTTACAGCTTAGACGGTTCTAGAAACTTTCGTTAGGAAAATACGACTGATAACGTTTACTGACTTCGATCATGAGGTATTCATGAAATTTATAATATGGAACTATCGGAAACAATTGGCAATCGAAATTAACGACAGAGTGAATAGTAATAAAACATCTCCAATACCCCTCTTATTTAGTTCCTGTCATAGATTCAAAGAAAAAACTAGGTGTATTACTGGTACACGTCACTGTTTCTAAATTATTGGCGAAATCTAAAACAAATAAATTAAAGAATAAAATTCCATATAATTTTACACACAATTTCAAGTTTTATCAATTTCGTGAATGAGTAGAGAATTTCTCATTACTGCTTTTATCTCCACGAATTCAAGCCTTGTTAAATTTGTGTAGCCTATATTTTTACTGCTCTTCAAACAGTAATACAACCTCGAATTCATCAGTGATTGCCTTAAGATCTGTCGCATACATTTAATATATTTGATTAGTCTAATTTCGTGCGAAGCAACGCATGAGATACAATTATTATATAGAATGTAACAAAGCTCCAAAATCCTTAAATTTTTAAAAATAATGGCCAGTGCTGGGAGATTGCTGAATATTGCACAGGGTTATTGTATCTAACACAAACAAGTTTAGAACCATAATTGAAAGTACACGTATTCGAAAGAGCCACGACATGATATTCTTAACGTTGGCAGCCCTTAATTGTATTTAATTATTTAAACGAGGCATATTTGCTTTAAATTAGTTAATAATTTTTCATATTGGCCATTGGCATGGAATACAGGAGTATTGTAACATTTCGATAGTTTTGGGAAAAAGCCAATTTATCGCCAGAAGTTCGAAGTGAAATAAACGGATATAGTCACATAAGCTGTCAAACATTTACAGATATCACGGTTTTGAATTTGAGCGATACGCACGTGATGTTCGCTATTTTGGCGACTGGAGTTAACATCGCCTCCTCCTTAGCTAGAAATATAAGAAAGCCGTGGACGCTGTGTTCAACACGCCGGACACGTTGCAGCTCGGCTATATTTCCAAAACCTAGCCGTGGACGGGCATGCGCAATATATCGTGCACAGGCGGCGTCGCCGTACTGGCTATTGTATGTTTTGTTCTTACATTACGAATAGTAGTTTTTAGGGTGGCCACACAGTGCTACGAACATAGCCGGCATAGCGAACACAGCCTCGGTCTCAGGAGAGGGCGCCACAACAAGACAACGTATATTAAAATTCATACTTTATGTACAGTTTCAAAACAAAAGTTTTATAGGGGCACATTTTGCAGCACCAGGAGCACAAGATTCTTTACAAGAACTTGCTGGTGTTGGACCCAAAAAAATTATAACTTTATATTTGTACCAAATATTGTTCAACTAGTATGCATTGTATCTAATGGCATTTTCCTCTAATAAAAAATGTTTCCGCTTTATACTTTTTGAACAATTTGATGTCAACTCCAAAATTCTTCTGTTTTGTTGCAGCCGTAATAACAAACATTTATTTACCTAGTTATACAAATGAATCAATTTACATAGTAAACTAATCCCTTGGGCTACCGAATGACACACATGTAATCACCGAATAACAAGCCACATACAGAATGTTTCACCTAACGTTGCGACCTTACACATTTTCGACAAAAAAAAAAACAAACAAAAAATGAAAAACTTTCGTTAACAGAAGTGTGCCCACGTCCCGGGCGCATATAATGAGAATGTCTTTAGAGAATAGCAAATTCTGGAAAAAGTATTTTCAACACAGATGTAATTTATTTTAAATGGAACGCGCACTATTTATCTAGAAGGATGGAATATATAGGTAAAACTATAAATAATATAATTGGTTTCACTCGCCTAGACCAAGTACTTTATTTTCAGAGGCAGTGCAAAGTTGAACAGTTGGCAGTAGAGTGTGTAGAGGACACGTTGCATACACACAGCGCTAGCCAGTGCAGTGGTGTCTCCCAAGTTGGTCGGCTGTATGTGCGTCAGGGTTGAACGGGCCAACCTAATTCCTAACTGGACTAGTGGATTGGCCGTCGGTGTTCGCTAATGAATAGAAACTTGACATTGTGTTGGTGTACGGCGAATGTCGCAGAAATTCAGCAAGAGCGGTGGCATTACACGCAGAACGTTACGTAGATCGACGGTGTCCTTCACCTCGTTCTGTTGCAAATATCTGCAGAAGTATTCCTAGAAACAAGAAGCTGGAACCGAAAAGGGCGTCAGCGAACAAAAACAGCAAACTAGTGAAGAAAACGAAGTTGTAGTTATGGCAACGGTAGCATACAATCCTTATGCGAGTACACGCCATGCGGCACACAGCTCTGGAATAAGTGCCAAGTGACGCTAGTGTTTGGAGAATATTGCGTAGGTATAAATTTCACCCGTATCACATGTATTTACAGCAAGAGCTGCATGGGCATGACTTTAAGGCCCGCACTGAATTCTGCCAGTTTACACTTCAGCAGCTACAGCATGATAAATAAAATCCTTAGGAATATTTTATTCCCCGCAGAAGCTTCGTTCACAACTCATGGTAATGTCAATGTGAGGAAAATGCATTACTGGTCCGTGGAAAACCCTCGCTGGATTCGCGAGTTTGATCATCAAAGACAGCGGAGTGTTAACGTGTGGTGCGGTATAATTGACGACCATATCGTAGGCCACTATTTTCTCCAAGGACATATAAACGGGCAGCGATAGCAATCGTTTCTTCAAGATACCATACCCCTTCTCATGTAGGATGTGGCACTGGATACGCGTCTATCAATGTGGTTCTAGCATGATGGTTTTCCTGCACTCTTTGCACGTGCGAGTAGAGAGAGAGAGAGAGAGAGAGAGAGAGAGTTAATTAAATGTTTCCAAATCGGAGGATAGGACGCGGTGGTCCAGTGAGGTGGCCGGCTCGATCTCCCGACGTGACACCATTAGACTTCTTTATCTGGGGTGCAGTGAAAGATAGAGTATAACAAAATACCTCAAGAACAAAAGAAAACGCGCAACTGCGTATCGTGGAGTCGTGTGTGGCAATATCTGGGGAGACCCTGCAATCTGTGCAACGCTCTTTAGTTCACCGTTTCCACAAGTGCCTCGAAGTAAATTGTGGTCACTTTGAACATTTGCTCCAGTGACAATTATTCATTCTATTAAGATACGATGTAGAGTTTATTTATAATTGGTCACCATTTGTGTCAGATTGACAGTACAAAGATTTCCTGTCTTATAGAGCTCTGCGTCACTTGTATGCACTTGTTCTGTGAGGAATGTGATACTTATTCAGGTTTTAATAATTGTACTTGTGATTTCATTGTTTGTTTGTCAAAACATGCTTCTTCTAATAAATAAACGACTATTTGTTAACATTAATATCATCTGACTCTGAAGCATTGTCCCTTATCTAATACTGCGAGCTCTTGATGTAGGGACATTCCTGCGCAGGGAGGATTTTTATATTTTGTTTGGTGTTGACAATTAATTCGATCACACAGTTAAATGAAACGTACTAAGTGTATTTTACATATTCCTCTGCCAACTGTGCAACTGTGCTTTGCCCCTGCAAATTTGCACTCTCTCTGCAATTAAGCGATTGGTTTACGCAAGTAAAACCAACTCTGTTTTTCATAGTTTTACCTCTAGATTACATTCTGCTGGACAAATAGCGCACATTCCATTTAAAATAAATTACCTCTGTGTTGAAAATACTATTTACTGACTTTGCTAGTCTCTAAAGATTTTCTCATATCTCATTATGTGCGCCCCGGACGTGTGTACACTTATGTTAACGAAAAGTTTTAATTTTTTGTTTTGTTCCGAAAATATGTAAGGAGTTAGGTGAAACATCCTGCGTATGGGGAAAAAAAATTTAAATATAAATAAAATGTTTGCATATTTAAAATATTTTAAAAATTATTAACGGTTTTTTTTTGGTATTTACATATATGTCAAGCAGTAGCCCACGGCATTAATCTATGTTGTAAATTTTGTTCATCTGTACAACTCAGTATTTGTTATTATCGCTGCAATAAAACAGAAGAATTTGATATTTAATATCAAATTATTAAAAACTTATAAAGTTTAAATGTTATTTATTAGAGGAAAATGTCATAATATATAATGCTTACGAGTTCAACAATGTAAGGTAAAATTATAAAATAATAAATTTCTTGGGGTCCAACACCCTTATCCGAAAATGGTTCCTACGCCCCTGGTGTTTAGTGCTGTTGGTGGTAACTTGCGGGTACGAAACTTTTCACGGTGTGTAGAGTAATTTACACCTTCCATTAAAGTGGCAGCAGTGAGCCGGCAGTCCGAGGGACAAAGGGCGCCGCTTCGAGCGACCACTCGGCCCGGCTGGCCACGTGCGACGTGGCTTCGCGGCCACCTGGATGTGGTTGGCCTTGGTGATGTTCCAGCACCACGTGCAAGGCGCGGAACGCACGACTAATCACGGATCTTCCCCCCCAAGCAGCCGGATCACTTTCCCCTTTCTTGCCCCCAGCCGGGGTCGTGGCGGCCTTCACCCGCCCACAGGCCGGCGCAGCGCGCCTCTACTCCATGTCGTGGCTCGAGTCGCCTGCCTGCCTGGCTGTTTCAAGAGCGCGGCGGCCGCCTGCACGCCTCTGATTCACGCTCGTCCTTTAAACGTGTCGCACCACAACAAATACTACATTTTTGTAATTGTACCTAACATTGTTCAACTCGTACACATTGTATGTGATGACACTTTCCTTGAATACAAAAATTTACACTTAATATTTTTTTAATAATTTGATGTAAATCACAATATTTTTCTGTTTTGGTGCAGCCATAATAACAAATACTAACTAAGTTGTAAACATAACAAAATTTACAACATTAAATAATGCCGTGGGCTACTGCTTCACATATATAAAATCATTAAATAACAGTTCATATATTTTGAAAAAAATTACAAATATACAAAAATGTACTTATATTTAATATTTATTGCATATATATGGTTTGTTATTTGTTTATTACATATGTGTCACGCATTAGCCTATATGATAAGTTTTTTTTTAATTTTTTCACCTCTACAACTTAATATTTTATATTACGGCTGCAACGAAACATAATAATTTTGTTTTTGACATCAAATTAATCAAAAAATATAAAGTGTAAAAATTTTATTCTAGGCAAGTGTCATCACATACAATGCGTAAAAGTTGAATAATGTTTGGTGCAAATAAAAATTATTATTTTTTGGTGTCCAGCCCCCTAAACATAGGCGGGCGCAGGGATGCAACTGCCCGCCCCTTATCGTATCATGACATTACGAAATTAAAAAATAATCTTTCAAATTTCGTATTTTTACTAGACAGCAAAGACTATTTGTGATGGATATGCTGGAATATGTTATTACTTTGTATTTTTAATCTCGTTAATATGGATCTTCATTTTTCGGTTTGCACCCTCCATTACCTAACTCTGGGCACGCCTATGCCTTTAACCCTTTAAGCGCAGTTGCCTAGATTTTGGGCGTCTCCTTCCTAACCTACCCTAATTCTAAGTGTTGGATGTTCGTCCGAGGTAGGGACGGGAGGTAACTGCGTCTCAGGGCTAGGCCCTATACGCCTGCAGGGGAGGGGATCCATGCAAGGGGGCATGCCAATAACGTCAAACACAAACTCATTTGTTACTCGTCTCAACATATGACAGAGCATTTAACTGATAATAGTAAAGTTCCAAACTAAAAGGTTGTTCGATGCAATGCGTGAAATTTAAAACTCACATATTTATGAGAGAGGAAAAGTTGTTTGGATAACTAATTTTTTCTGCATGCTGCAGTAATTTAATGGTTTCGTGACACGGTATCGATGATAACCCGATTAAAATACAAAGTAATCTAAAAATTAACATTTACTCTATTTTTATATAAAAATATGACTATTTTAAATTAAATTATAGTTTGATATAAAATTCTAAAGATTATTTCAACACAAAGTTAGTTTTTAGCTAAAGTGTTTATTGAAGTCAGTGGCATGGCACGTTGCAATTTATTTGAAATCCGACACATCGTTCATCTGTGGTAATGTTTAACTTCTGACTACATGACTTAGAATTTATCTCGAAAGTTGGAATCGAAATACGGGTGGAAATTATAACAAATTCCCAAGAAATATATTTTATGGCATTTTAACAACGGGAACAATTATTTTGTATTGTATCCTAACGCATTAATTTAGTCCACTTTTGAAATTTGTACGAAAAAATATATAAATTTAAAATCCCAATAGTTCATTTCATTCATTTTTTGAAAATTAATTTTCCTCTATTGTCATACTTATTTCAGATTACTATTTCATATGACGATGAGAAAGGTTGTAGTATGCTAAAAGATAAAAAAATTATAATAGGCCCTTGAACGACCTTAATGTCGGTCTCATGCGCCATTGATTATTGATTTCACCTGATTTCAGCTTTCCATTAGTACAAAACCATAAAAAAAAATCTACCTCCGGCAAAACAAAAATACTGTATTTCACATATGTGTGTGCAATAACGATGTTTATCTGAGCCGCCATGGGACACCCTTCTTCCACGTCCCAAGTCTCCTCATCCACGCGCCACTGCTACAGGACTTCAGCCGTACGAAAAGTTAGAAATGAGCATGTGTTTGTACTATCTCTACTCCGCAGTAGAAACAAAAAGTTTTAATTCTTTATGAACCATGAAAACTAAAACGCAGTTTTATTCTCGAGATGCAAGTGTCCTGTACAGAATCATAACGCAATACGAATTCCAGTAGACACATGGGCATACAGCACCCATAATTTAGCACGACCGAATATACATACATTTAAATAAGATGTAATCCTATATACTCGCAGAATTCTGACCATTACAAACAGGACGCATTGAGATACTTCTGAGTCATTCTTTATGAGACAAAGTTATACTTCGCGAATTACGAATTTCCCAATTTGGTAAACTCCAGAAATGTATCCCACAAGCACCTAGTATATGCAAAGCCACACTATTATTTTAAAAGCGTTCAACATACAAATAAAAAAAAAATTATTTTTGTGCAATATACGAGGAAGGGGTTTGCGGCATGTACTCTCACATCGAATCCGCGACTTTCGCAAATAGCCTTCCTCGCTACGGGGAATATAACATTTTTTTAGGAAAATCACAGCACATAATAACAACTTACACTAGTTAATACATATAAATTAATCGTTTTACCTAGTACACATATTTATTTGGTATCAGGAATTCATGTCTCGATTTCCAAGCATTTTTTAGGCATTCCGAGCTACCATAATGCATTTTTAAGGTATTAAGAGCCACAATTCATCACCTTTTTTATTGATAGTCCATCCAATAATGCTAGAAATATATGTTGAAATGAGACATTATTATTCTCTTCGCACCCTATTGCGTAAGTCTTTTTATCCACTGAAGCATATATAAAAAATTTCACACCCATCATATTTTACATAATGTTCAAATGGTGCCAAACCATTTAAGAAAAAACTCACAGAATATACAATACGCATGTTTTTAAAAATATGAATACAGATCGCCTGTCAAAAGAAAAAAATTAAACTCATAGTGCCGGAAAAACAAAGATATTTTGCAACAGGAAATAAATAAACTCACATGGAAACATATGAATATAGCGGAATAAATGACCCCCTTGAAGAAACAGGACAAAATTGCCCAGGAAAGAACATCAAATTAATGACCAGAACAACGTTTAACATTTTATTCCCGAATGACCATGTTATTCCGAGGTGCACAAAAACTTGGAATATTTAGGTAAATTAATCTCGCATGTTCAACAGGAAAAGCCTATGTTTACACACAGAGGCTTGCCCATTGAAAAAATGTAGCAAAATTTTGTGAGATGATTGTTTTCACTACATAGTATGCAACATAACATGACGTTATGAGTCCATCGCGATATTCGGAATACCGAATACAAATCAACTCCAGTTCATCATGTAGGCGGAACAATAAAACCATAGCGCTGCAGGAAAGATTAATCTGGTCCGAAAGCTTACTGCAACATGAGAAAGTATGAGGTTTTGGATATATCAGTTCAGATTCCCAGCAAAAACCGCTCCGAAGCTCCTTTTGCAAAGAGGACGTCTTCCACGACGCAGCATAATAACGAGCCGTAGCTACGCAGCAAGCTAAAGTGCTCTCCTCCCTTCACGAACACAGGCACAGTATCCTTCCCTCATTACACCGATTTGCGCAGAGAACAACCTCAGGTCCAGTCCATTCTTCACGATGAGGTTCGCTGCAAAGTGGAAAGCCAGGTTCGAATCCTGGCGGAACAGGATCTCTCGGAGTTCTCCCTACCCTTGTCCGCCCTCAGTTATTGAGTGCGTGAAAACCTTCCCTCGCCCACCCCCTTCTCGGTTTCAAAACCTGCAATATTATTTTTTTCGATAGAAACTATACTCGTTTCTTTACACTTGTACTTATTTTTAAGGAAAGTAAACTCCTAGAAGTATACATTGGGGCCGCAGTGCTCGTCTCCCAACATGAGCCCACGTGCAGAGTTCTCCCCTTTGCATCTACTGGCAGCGTCCTCAGCATGGTTTTCGCAACTCGGCTCGTCGCCCCTACCCCGACATGGTAAGCTATGTACAGTCCATGTTGGGGGAATCAGCGGATTTTAGCACACGGGAGTCTTGCTAGCCAATGGCGCTGCTGCTGGCTGGTAGGTTTTCTCGGATAAGTTCAATTTCCCTCGCCCTTCCATTCAGGCGCCGTTCTAACCCCACATCGTTTCACACTTATCGGCTCTCAAAACCCCGTAGTTAACCATTTCTCAAAAATTAAACTTCGAGGAAAACCCCTGAAATAAACGCAAAGAAGAAACTTTAAGAAGAAATCTCACAATGAAACATCAAAAGAAACATTAAGAAAAACGAACTTCAAAAACAAAAATCTCAAAGAACACTGAAAAAGTCATAAAAAAATAAGTCTTAAACAAGAAGCCCTAAAAATACCCCCCCTGAAATAACCTCTCAATAACGAAACATCAAAACATACCTCAATAATCATACCTCAAAATTCATACCTCAAAAAACACACCTCAATAACCATACCCCAAAAAACATGCCACATAAACCTGATGCAATTCGATCTCGTGGGTTAGCGAGTCTTCCTGTTGTGCTTTATATTTCCTTAGCCTCAGAATTTCATTATAGCTCGTCTCACCGTTCACAGTGCTGAAGTCCATGCCTCTTAGGCACACCCCAAATCACCACTCCAAATTCCTGTTGTAATTTTTATGAAATTAATTTGTTTGTTTTTTGCCGAAAAAAAATGCTGTTTCACTTTTTCTACAGGAATAAAGCATTACTTTAAGAGCAATAATTGGTAGGCCCTTCGAGCTCGAACCCAAGAATAAATGCCCATGTAGGACTCGGTACAAGTCTGTTATAATGTATTCTCGCATCGCATGACGACAGCGCAGTGAGCGCGATTAGTAGGTTACTGATGAGAACACATCATGTTCGAAAAAAATGTTTTGAGGCAACAACTCATGAACTCAGATATATATCGACCCAGGAAATAATCAGCGATATACAGTCTGGTCGGAAGTTCTTTATGGTCTCTCTCCTTGGTGTGACCGATATGGATGGAATGGATGATGAGGCTGGTATGAGCGGTATGTTCGTCGAGGGCGGTACGGTCGACATCGTTGCAATGCAAAATGCTGTGCGCGCAGTACCATCTGCTCCACACTAGTTAACACATCCTTTAATTTTTTAGAATTTGGAGGCTTAATTAACCATTGGCTGCAAATGGGTCCATGATTATTTCGAGTACAAATGGCGAAATTGTCGTCTTTGTTCCTCATTTACCAGGAAAAATGATGTAAATCTGGTTACTATAAAAATGCAACTGCAATGAATGCAAGCCCTCTCGCCCAAGCATACACAATTGCAAGCACTCCTCTGTACACCAGCACATCCAGCATTCCAGAGAAAATTTTTAATTGTGGTTACAAAAATATTGCCGAGGCGAAACATGAAAAAGGAAATCCTGCTCTGAATTGGTGTTCTTGCCCTTCTTATAATCAAATCCGAGGACGCCAGGTACCATTGCATTATGGTTACCTCGCACAACTACCTGGCAGATTCAGGGCCGAGCACTTGAGGCGCCAAAATACATTCTAAACAGTGGCTGCGGTGGCACCGTGTTTAGTGTGCTTGCCTCCCATCAAGATAAACAGTAGGATTCTTGGTGGTGTCACTCCGATTTTCGCATTTGGGAGCTGCGGTGTTTGTTGTTGGTGATCGACGGGTTCTCTCGAGGCACTCCTGCATCCCTCCCTCCCCCATCCAGCATTTCATGGCTGCATCATACCCAACACACTTCACCCTAATCGGCAAAAGCGATTTCAGCTGTTAAGCTTCATAAACATCTCTTTCAGTTCGGCAATCCAAATAAAACTCCACCCCGAAAAAGACATTGGAGTGGAGAGTAGAGTGGAGGGATTAGAGAGGCTCTAAAGGCGCCCGCCTGCCCAGCGCTCGAACTGCGTTGCAGAGTATTTGAAATCCAGGTTGTTTTTTACGAAATAATAAACTAGCGTCTAATGTGCCAGTATACGAAAATAACGCACACTTCAGATTATACTATGCCTGTAGGTTGATTTCAAGATGTTCCACACCCTAAAAACCCCATTTTACAGCACTCAAACAGAGCTAAAAACGGTTTTTTCAAAGCCCTGTATCTCAAAATGTACGTGTTATTCATACACACAATTACTTGATATAATGATAGGGTCACCACTTATGTCCCATAGGTACATGCAGCACGGCGAGAACATTGCACACCAGTTCACAGTCCTGGGCGCAGCTGCGAAGGCCCACTTGTAGTGCGTGCCAGTGCAGCGATTATAGCTCCCGCGCTACCTGGTCTCAGAAGAGGAAAAATGCTCCAGGCAGGCGGCCCCTTAACATCGAGGTCTTGCGATGAGTATGGAGCAGCGTCGGAATGCAAGATCGGGGAAAGCGGGAGTTCCCCGAGAAAGCCGACCAGTGAAATAGTTTAGCACAATTCCCACATGTGAAAAACCGGGATCGACCCTGCTGGGAATCGAACCAGGTTCGCCTAAGTGGTAGGCAAGTGGGCTGACTACTACATCCCGACTGCACCGAAAATGCATTGGAATACTCACCATGATATTAAAAAAAACGATTGCTATCACCATTATTCACACAACGAGTAACCGAAGTGCGAAAAAATATTTACCATTTATTTTGTAAACATTCTGCACTTTCGCATCACACAGTTCAGTGTAATGGCCGTATAAAAAGGGTAACTGAGTGAAAAAAAAAAGGTAATAAAGGCAAGGCCCTTGAATCAACAAAGGAGCCGCAGCATCGAGGTGGCTAGTGTGTTCGACTCCTACTTACACGATCCAGGTTCGATCCCCGGTAGGGATTTTCGCACCAGGGAATTGTACCGGACGATGCCGGGGACCGGCGTGGGTTTATATTCTTCTCTGGGAACTCATGTTTCCTATGACCTTGCATTACGGCAATTCTCCAGTAATTTCATCTCACCATGCTCATTCCTCTAGCTGTACAGGAGTGTCAGACATGTCTCTCGGGTAGGGCAACCGGGATGTGTTAACTGGCATGGACCAAATGGGACTGTTTGTACAGCATCGGGCATTGCACACATATCGCCCATACCGACCTCGACGAACTTACCGCTCACACCAGCCGCACTGTCCATTCCGTCCATATCGGCCACGCTGGCCGTAGACACCGTGCAGAACTTACCAGCCGGACTGTACTTCACATATTATCTTCTGGGTTGATACATCTCTGCGTTCATGAGTCACTGTCTCGAAACCTTATTTTTAAAACATTGTACATTCCCATTAGTAATCTAATAATCGCGCCCATGTTGCTGTCGTCACATGATGCGAGCATTCACTGTAACAGAAAACTGCTTCCACCGAGTACTACATGGGCATATTATCCAGTGTTCGGTTGGAAAAAGCCTACCATACCATTTATTTCCCTAAAAGAAAAACTTTGTTACTGTAGAAAAAGCAAAAAAAAATTTTCCGCCAGCAAAAATTTATTTTATTTTATAATAATAATGCAACAGGAAATTGGAGCTATGTTACGGCGGTGATTTCGGCTGTACCTAAGAGATGAAATGTTCAGCACCATGAATTGTATGACGAGGGGTGTGTTTAGAGGTGATAAATTGCTGAATCTGAGAAAATATACTCGTTGGCCAATGGTAAATTGCATCAATGTTATGTGGTATTTGCTTGAGGTATGTTCTTCGAGCTATGATTTGAGGTATGATTCTTGGGGTACCATATTTCATGTATGTTTATGAGGTACAATTATTGATGTATTATTTATGGGGTACGATTCTTTTAGATTATTATTTTGAGGCATGTCTTTGAAATTTCCTTGTTGGGGTTTAGTTTTAAAGTTTCTTTTTTTATATTGGTTTTTGAGGATTCGTTTTGAGGTTTTGTTTAGATGGTTAATTTTTTAGTATTCTTCATGAGTTTGTATTTGTGTTTCCTTTATGAGATTGGTTTTTTTTTTAGGTTTAAATTTTGAGGAATATTTAACATTGGGGTGGAGACAGCCGATGAGGGTAAAGCGAGGTTGGTATGGGATGACGCCAGAATACAAGGGCAAGGGGTATGGCACTTATCCGAGAAAACCTGCCTGTCAGCCGCAGCACCATCGCCCAGCACGATTCCAACAAGTTAAATCCGCTGGTGCACCTGCCTGGGATCGACCCTGGGTCGTGTCAGGGGGCGAAGAGCAGATCTATTAACACTATGAGCCAGCTCCCAGTGCTGTCGGTAGGTGAAAAGGGGAGAACACCGCGCGTGAGCTCATGGTTGGAGGAACACCGCGGCCACGATGTTTTCTTATGGGAGTTTACTTTTCCCAAAAAAAATTTGCAAGTGTGAAGGAAAGAATATAGTTTCTACCGAGAATATACTGCGTGTTTTGTAGCCGAGAAAGGAATGGGTGAGTGAGGGTGTTCCAGCACTCAACAGCTGAGGGCGAACAGTGCTACGAGCGCTCCAAGAGCACCTGCCCTGCCGGCAATCCAAACTGGCTTGTAATTTTTGTGCGAAGCAGTTTCGTTAAAAATTCGACTGGACTTGAGGTTGCGCCCTGCGCGAATATCCATGCTGAGAGAAGGACCCTTCGTCTTGTACTTCATACTTTCGAGAAATTGCAGACAGCATTCTGACCTGAGCAATCTCTTCTGTGACCCCCTATGTTTTTTTTTGTTCTCGCGCAAAATGAATAATATGCAAATGTATTTTTTTCTTTGTGGAATCATACGGGGCGATAAGGTGTAAGTCTCTTAGCGAGTATCATAATTTCTCCTGGACATGATGATTATAACAGACCGGGCGAAGTAGAAGGGTGAAGAATGAACTGGCCTTGATGTTGTCCCTCTGTGAATGTGTTCGTGATAAGAGGCGAGCACACTAGCAGCTGCTTTTCCCCCTATTCCTTCTCATTTGCTGCATTGCGGAAGATGCCATTGTCACAAACCGGAAATGGGAGCTGTTTTTCTTGGGGACTTGAGCAGATGTGCCCAAATCATCATACTTTGGCAGATTGCTTCTGGACTAAGTATCTCCTGCTGCAGCCCTATTGTTTTACCTGTGCGCGGGTAAAATACCTCATTTGCGGAAACGTATGTATACAATTTTTTTTCTCTAATATATTGCTCATGTGCTTGCTTAAGTCATTATTTTTATCTTCGTGACATGCATGGCCGATAAGGTGTAATTTATTTAGCGAGCATTGTAACTCTTCCTGGACATGATGGTGGCAACAAAGAATGTGTTTACGAAGTTTAGCGCAAAATTTAACACCGTTATTGGAGGAACTGGCTCCTGTTTCTAGCCCTTTGTAAATTTACCTTAGGTATTATTATGATACACTTACATGCTTGAGTTGAAACATCGTCAATTTGCATATGTATATCTGTAGGTTCGGCCTTCATGATAGACTGGAGTTGATTTTCAATCGGTATTTCGAAAATCGTGATGGATTAATGCCATCATATTGCCTACTCTATATAAAAAAAAAAATAATGTTAGAGGACTTGTCTACATTTTATCAGTGGACAGATCTTTGTGTGTAAATATAGGCATTTCCTGTCGAAAGTGCAGATTAAATTTATTTCAGTATTCTAAGCTTTTGTTAACTTCGGAATATCGCGTTCATTCCTGGGTAATTTTGCCCTGTACTTCCCTACCTTCGCTTATTTTTTTTTTGAGAGTATATTTATTTTCGGTGCAAAAATTTTTAGGTTTACCCGATGCCATAAGTTAATTTTTTTTCTTGTGAAATTATGTCTGCACTCGCATTTGCGGAAGCATGCGGATCGAATATTCTGTGAGTTTTTCCCCAAATGGTTAAGCATTATTTAGGCACGATGAAAAAATAATTGGGTGTGACATTTTTAATATATGCATCAGTCAATGAAAATATTTACGCAATGGGATACAATGATAATAATAATGGCTAAATTTGATATATATTAATAGCATTATCGGATGGACCAAAAATTAATATGGTGCTTAATTATTGTGGCTCTAAATATCTGAAAAATGCAAAACGTTAGCTCGGAATACCTGAAAAAATGGTAGGAAACCGTGACATGAATTGCTGATACCAAAGAAATCTCTGTGTTCTTAAAAGCGATTTATTTATGTGAATTTACCAGCATAAATACTGTAATTTTTCATAAGTGCTTTTTCTTCACCAAAACGAGGAAGGTTAGATGCTAATGTCGCGGATTCGATGCAAGAGAACAATCCGACACCCCCTTACTCTTATAATATTCATATAAAAATAAAGTTTTTATTTTAATTTGTCTATTCGATTCTCATAAAATAGCATGTGGCTTTACATATTCTAAGTGCTTTGTAGGATAAATGCGTGGAGTTTACCGAATAGGGCAAATAGTAATTTGTATTTTAAAATGCGCTTAGTTGAAAATATCAGAAACCACATGTGATTAAGCAAAAAATCGGCGAATGGTGTTTTGTATAATGGAGATTTTATACATCTAAGAATGCGGTCTGTAATATCATCCCCCTTCCTTTTGGAAATAGCTTCTGGCACCCTATGTTTCCATCAAACTTTGTAACACTACATTCTAAGCTATTTTTTAAGACCACCTGTGAATTGGCTAGTCTTGACATAAAAGGTCGTCTAGTTGGTACACACTCAGGTGAACCGTTTGTGAGATAATTTATGTTGAACATTCAAAACAGAACGTGTGTTGAACATCGGGTAGGCAAACATTATTACGGAGTCTTAAGGCAATTTAAATGAATATTTTTCAGGTTCACACAGCTCCGTTAATAATAACTTGAAGATAAAAGTGGTACTTATATCTCAGTCTTATATTTTCGTCACTGTTGAAGTTCGTCCCTATGTTTTAGAAACACATTGCATATCGAAGCGTATGGTTGAACCGGTATACCATCAGTAACAAAAACACAAGTCTACAAGAAAATGTCAAAATTCAAGCCAAAAATGACAATAAAAAATGGTTGCCTGTAAAGTCGGTTTTACGGGCGAAGATTTTACGTGACAACGTAGTGCTGCGCGCGCGGCAGACCGATCATAGTTGAGTGGGAGAGAGACGCAAGGCANAACCCTTGTAAACTTTCCAAGAAATTGCTTGAAAAGTGTACCGGATATATCCAGTATTTGTACAAAAAATGTACTGTAAACTAACAATGGATATCCTGTAGAATTACAACAATTTTTAAAGTAATGTTCCAATTATTTTCTTGCAAAATTGCCATTTACTAATTACACTTCTACAAAGTAATTTGTCTTTTGATGATACATAGTAGTTGTTATGGAATAGAAATTATAGATCAGCCAGGATTGCATAGAACTCATATTATACGACCCAGTAAGGCATGTCCTAAGCTAACTACGACTTTGAAAATTCCCAGAGGGGTGACAAGAATCGAATCCGCAACCTCTACGTTAGGAACCAGCACGCTAACTACTACTCCACGGATGCATTTATACACACTGTTTTATGTTAATAGGATTTACATATTTCCATAATTCAGTCTCGTGGTAATATGCTGTATTTTGCCTTCAAACGAGAGAAGCAGACACTTAATTACAAGGGGTATGTTGGTCCCACGTAAAAAAGAGATAACTTTTTACATATAGAAGAAAATTAATGCTGCCGATTGCTGTTTATTTTTCGATGAGATTTTATTTTCTTTGTCCCTCCATTCTACTGATTATTTTTGTCACTTATCATCTTTTATTCGATGTAAGTCATGCGAAACCATGTAAATGTACTCGTATTATGCAACAAATTTTTTACACTTAATTGTTTAGAGAAGCACTATCAAATACAAAATATGATTAATAAATCATTCTGATTATTTCTTAAAATATTTAAAAGAAAAGTACATATTTGGTTCATCAGAGCTAAAATCACATACATTTACAAAACCTGGCCTGTCCTGTTACAAAATTAATTTTCAAACCCATAACTTGCGGGAGCGCATTCTTTTCAATCCTGTTTAAACGTGCAACCCTTCTCGAGCCATGTAGGCTATTCCCAGAAGTGATGAGTGATGCGCAGCTGTTTACTATGTGTTTGTAACAACACAAAATCCTTTCATTATTCACACAAACACTATTATTGCAACTGAAGAAACTATGTATACTTACAAACTATACTTCCCTGAATCAACAAAATTTTGTACTTATACTCGAATATGTCAGTTCAGGTTACACATATTTTTTTTACAGCGCATCCGTTCTGCTATGTCTCAAATGCTGTCCAGTGAATATATTATATCTGCCATTTTTTTAATGAAAAATTGATATAGGCATTTCACACGATGAAAGTTTTAAAAATGACATTCCATTAAATAAGTCTAATCTAATAATTTGGATTACGAATATTCCATACACAGTATAGTATAATTAATTTCGATAAAATTTACAGCTTTGAACAAAGATATTGTGAAAGTTTTTAAACCAAATAAACCTACAAATAGCAGTAAAATGTATATACAAAAAACGTCTTTGACTGTTTTAACACATGTCACAATTTGCATTGCTCAGTCGATGCAGCTCTCCGTACTGAGTAAATTTTCGGAATGGGTGACTCGCCTGCTATTAGCACAAACTGCTTGGACTTGTTCGAAGAGGTTTTCAGAGACTTACAAAGTGTCAGTATTACTGCAAGAATGTTTCTGTAGTTCTACAAATCTTATTTTTGTACAAGAGTAGTAGGGAAATTGCGTGTCTTGCGCAATGGCACCTGGCACCGGCACCAACGCCGGCCGCCATATTGAATTATCCTTTCTTCACTTCCTTCTCTCAAAATTTTCTTTTCCCCTCGAAATAGACAATTTTTCGCTTTAAATATGTATACCATTTATCTCTTTAAAATTTCCTGTTTATCTTTCAAAAAGCACCAATCCGATCATGTTTAAAAACGATCCATTGGAAGGATTTGGCGGGATCAGTGTTACCTTCGACCTTGACCTTGGAACGCCTTGACACAAAAAATTTCCAAAACATTCGAAAAAAATTCTAAATGATATATTAAAAATATCAAAAAAATTGTTAAAAGATATACAAAAATCCCGAACAATTTCCAAAAATTCCAACTAAATCCCAAAAAAACCCTTGACACTTTACTCAAGACTCAAACAAGTCGCAAGACTCAAGACTCAACACACAAGACCCAAGACTCAACACACAAGACCCAAGACACTTAACTCAAGACTCAAGACTCAAGACCTTCACTCAAGTAAGACTCACGACTCCAGACTCAAGGCCCTTGACTCAAAACCTTTGACCTAAGACCCAAGACACAAGACCCTAGACCCAAGACTCAAGACTCAAGACACTTTACTCTAGACACTTTACTCAAGACTCAAGACCCAAAACTCAAAACTCAAGACCAAAAACTTAAGACTGAAGACTTTTTTCATAACTCTAGACTCAAAACACTCTACTCAATACTCTTGACTTAAGACACAAGATCCAAGACTTAAGACCCAAGACCCAAGACCCTTGACTCAGATTCAACCATCAAGATGCTTGACTCAAAAACCTACACTCAAGACCCAAGACCCAAGACCCAAAACCCATGATCCAAAACACTTGACTCAACCCTTGACTCAAGACTCAAGGAACAAGACCCAAGACTCAAGACCCCTAGACTTAGAGAACAAAACAAAAGTCTCAAAAACCAAGACTCAAGACACATGACTCAAGATTCAAGACTCTTGACTCAAGACCCCTGACTCAATACTCTTGACTCAAGAGACCCCTGACTGAAAATACTTGACCCCAAGACCCATGACCTAAGACCCATTGTCAGTGTCCTTAAACTTTCAGACATCCTTTTTCTAGAAATTTCCACTTCATGCCCAGTCATACCATATTGCTACTTCATGCTCTGTCATTCCATCTTGCTACTTCATGCTCTACCATTACATCTTGTTATTTCATGCTCTGTCAAAAAAATCTTGCTACTTCATGCTCTTATCATTTACTCTTGCTATTTCATGCTGTGTTATTCCATCTTGCTACTTCACGCTCTGTCATTCCCCCTCGATTTAGTAGCCTGCTGATTACTCTGTCTCTTCGAACCACCATAGTAGATTACATCCCTTCTGCAATCTTTGATTATAACATATGATCTTGACCTTTAACCATCAAGATCTTCCATTTAGTTCGTCATTTGTGTCTACTAGAAAAATAACTGTGGTGTATTAGAGCAGGACCGGGAATTTAGACATTTCTGTAGGACCTCTCTTTTCCATATACTACACCGAAGAATATCTGCCCAGGCTCGACTCAGTCTTCGCCCTTGCCTCCTTACATGTCTCAGGGTCAAATTTATAACACTTCAACAGTATACTTTCAAGACTGCAAAATCCAACTGGCATAGAATGAATTACAGTATTAATCCACTCTTTTTTGCACTTGAGCATATACCTGTCATACATTAGCATTGTTTATTTACATCCAATTTTTGGCCCACACAAGAAATCTTGCAGTACTAACTTTCAAATCATCATATTTTGCCTACATTATTTCATATATTTTTATTATCATGATCACTTACATTATCGGCTTGTAGTGGCAGATCTGAAACCAAGGCTACCATATTCCCTATATCAGGGAAATTAGGCATGATAGGACAAGGTACATCAACACTAGTAAGAAAACACATATTGATTATTCATCGAAAAAATATTTTATGCGCATATAAGACTACAAACATAAAAAAAAAACAAATCAACCCATTCTTTAAACTATACATGCTGTGTCTTTCTAGCAACATCCTCTTTTTTCTCATAGTTAATATAATCTCCTTTTACACAATTCGAGACAGTTTACATACACTAGCAAGCATCCTCCCAGAACCCTTAGCCATATATTCTTCTTCACGACAAAGTTTTTCTTTCAAGGCCTCTACAGCCTCTGGAATGCTATCACTTTATACAATGCTTCATTCGCAGTCTTGGATGACCGTAGGCTGATTTCTTCATCCAAAAATTGAGGATTTTCATAGATATCCTCCAGCCAAACATGATATTTTATGGGACCTTCTTCGACTTCTTCTGTTGGTTGATTATCCTTTGCCTAATGTTTTGTAGGTATGTTCGTACGTCTGTCATACCAACAACATTATTTCTAATTACATAATCTTTTAAAAAGCCCTTGAATGCCAATTTTTTTTATGTAAAATCCATTCGAAGTGGTATCGCCAATATCTAAAACAGTACATTTTTTAGCTGCAGGAACACCACCTTTACAGTTCTTGATATGTGTATTCTGCTTATCACCTCGTTTGAACATATATTTGCACTTAACACATTGTTGCATATCACAGGAAGTACCCTTCACACAAGTAGTTCTTTGTGCTTCCTTGCACCTTGGCAGTAGGCAAATATCTAGTCACAGTAAGAGCAACGAAGCCTTCACGAAGTCATCAATGTCAGCACTGTTGTAGGTGGTCCATCCGAAGAAGACAAAGATGCTGTAGGAGTCATTCTTGAAGAAGTCGATGACAACACAGCTGTAGGTGACTACAGAATAAGTCGATGGTACTTTCTGCATCATGCCTAAAGAATACGATGATGGCACTGGTGCAAGTGACACATTTGAAGAAGTCGCTGGCACTCTCAGCATCATGCTCGAAGAAGTCGATGGCAGTTCTGATGGAGGTACTATTGCTGGACCCACAAGCTTTGTCACCAAAATATTTTATAGTTGCTTTCACAAGCTGAGATGATGCATCTTTCACATCAGCTGCTACCAAACTAAGTCTCACAGCTGTTCCTAAACTGCTTATATTATACACATATACAAGCCATATGACATCATACTGACATCAAACTGAACATATAACACCAATAAGACATTGTGCGGACATCGTACAGCTAATCACCGAGTTGCCATGAGATTGCAGCTGGCCAATAGCATGCAGGTATTGAGACATCACATGAAGGAGTCAGTTGGAGTGATTGTGGGGCATGTAGTGCTGATTGTGGTACATGTGGTGCTGATTGTGGTGTGTATGGTGTTGATTGTGGGGCATGTGGTGAGTATGGTGCTGATAATGGTACATGTGGTTTATATTGGTGTGGGTTGGTGTGGATTAGTGTGTGGATTGCTGTGTAGATTGTGGAGGAGGATTTATTTGTGAATTGTGGATGAGGATTGCTTTGTGGATTACTGAGGAGGATTGCTGAGGAGGTATGCTGAGGAGGAGAAGGATTGCTGAGGGAATAATGATAAGGAGGATTGCTGAGGTGGAGGGAGATTCCTGAGGAGGAGGGAGATTCCTGAGGAGGGAGATTCCTGAGAAGGTGGATTGCTGAAGAGAAGTATTACTGATTAGGATTGCTGAGGTGGAGGAGGAGAAGGAGGAAGATTGCTGAGTAGGATTGCTGAGAAGGAGGATTGCAAAGTATTGATGGAAAAACTGACCATAAGAATCTGACTCCTGCATGTGATGTCTCAATGCCTGCATGCTATTGGTCAGCTGCAATAACATGCAACTCAGTTATTGGGTTGTCGTTGTCCGCACAATTTCTTATCGGTTTAATGTCAATATGACATCATATGGATTGCATATGGGTTTATTATAAGCAGCTGGGGGTCAGCTGTGAGACTCGGCTTGACAGCAGCCGACATTAAAGACACATCATCTCACATTGTGGAAAAATTATAATATATTATGGTGACAAGGGTTGCGGATCCAGACACAGTTACTACAGCAGTACTGCCATCGACTTCAACGAGCATGAAACAGACAGTGCCCGTGAATTCTGTGGTTGGGTCACTTGCATTAGGGCCATCATCGACTTCTTCAGGCATGTCATCGACTTATTCGTAAATGCCTTCGACTTCTTTGGAAGGAGCACGTACAGCAGTGCCGACATAGATGTATTCGTCAAGGTTTTGTTGCAGTTAATGAGAGAAGATATTTGCTTACAGCCAAGGTGCAAGGAAGCACAAAGAACTACTTTTGTGAAGGGTACTTCCTGTGCTATGCAACAATTGCAAACGTCTGTTCAAACGAGGTGATAAGCTCAAGTGACATATCGAGAACTGTAAAGGCAGAGTTCCTGCAGCTAAGAAACGCCTTGTACTAGCTATTGGCGATATCACATCGAATGGATTCTACATAAATAATCAGCATTCAAGGGCTTTTTAAAAGATAACGTAGTAGGAAATAACTTTGTTGGTACGACAGACATATGTACACACCTGGAATACATTAAGGAAAGAATAATCAGTATATTAACAGAAGAAGTCGAAGAAGGTACCATAAAATATAATGTTTGGCTGGAGTGTACCAATGAAAAGCCTCAACATTTGAATGAAAAATCAGCCGGTGGGCATTCAAGAATGTGAATGAAGTATTTTACAACGTTGATAGCATTCCAGAAGAGGTAGAGGGCTTGAAAGAAAAAATTTGTCGTGAAGAAGAATATATGGCTAAGGGTTCTGGGTGGATGTTTATAGTGCAGACTGTCCCGCACTGTGTATAAGCAGATTATATTAATTATGTGAAAAGTGAGCATGTTGCTGATAAGACACAGAATATATCGTTTGGAGAATGTGTGAATTATGTTTTTTTATGTTTGTAGTCTGATGTGCGTAAAAAATATGTTTTCAATGAATAAACAATATTGTTTTATTTCTCACTAGTGTTCATGTACTTTGCCCTAGCATGCCTATTTTCCCTGATATGGGGAACATGGTAGCCTTGGTTTCAGATATGCCACTACAAATCGATATTGTAAGTGAGC
This sequence comes from Clitarchus hookeri, assembly GCA_002778355.1. Lineage (NCBI taxonomy): Eukaryota > Metazoa > Arthropoda > Insecta > Phasmatodea > Phasmatidae > Clitarchus > Clitarchus hookeri. The sequence goes on from NQII01001252.1 coordinate 437,938, forward strand.
ATGGTAATAAAAATATATGAAATAATGTGGGCAAAATATGATGATTTGAAAGTTAATACTTTAACATTTCTTGTGTAGGCCAAAAATTGGATTTGAATAAACAATGCTAATGTAGCAAAAGTATATGCTCAAGAGCAAAAAAAAAAAAAAAAGAGTTGATTAATACTGTAATTCATTCTAAGCCAGTTGGATTTTGCCATCTTGAAAGTATGCTGTTGAAGTGTTATAAATTTGACCCTGAGACATGTAAAGACGGCAAGGGCGAAGACTGAGTCGAGCCTGGGCAGACCTGCTTCGGTGTAGTACATGATAAAGAGAGGTCATACAAAAATGTCTAAATTCCCGGTCCTGCTCTAATACACCACAGTTATTTTTCTAGTAAACACAAATTACGAACTAAAGGGAAGATCTTGATGGTTAAAGGTCAAGATCATATGTTATAATCAAAGATTGCAGAAGAGATGTAATCCAATATGGTGGTTCGAAGGAGCCGAGTAATCAGCATGCTACTAAATCGAGGCGGAAACACAGATAATGTAGTTGCAGGATGGATTGACAGAGCTTGATGTGGAAAATTCTAGAAATAATTTGGCTGAATGGTTAAGGACACAGACTTGGATTCAAGGGTCGTGGGGCATGGGGTCAAGTGTCTTGGGTCAAGTGTCTTGTGTCTTGAGTCTTGGCTCTTGGGTTTTGAGCCTTGAGTATTGTGTCAAGGGTATTGAATCAAGTGTCTTGAGTAGTGAGTCTTGGGTTTTGGGTCTTGGGTCTTAAGTCAAGGGTCTTGGTTTTTGGGTCTTGGGTCTTGGAGACTTGAGCCAATTGCTTTGAGTCAAGGGTCTTGAGTCAAGGGTCTTGAGGCAAGGGTCTCGAGTCTCGAGTTAAGTTTATTGAGTTAAGGGTTTCAAGTCCAGTATATTGAGTCTTGAGTCTTGGGTCTTGGGCTTGGTTCTTGGGTCTTGGGCTTGGTTCTTGGGTCTTGGGCTTGGTTCTTGGGTCTTGGGCTTGGTTCTTGGGTCTTAGGCTTGGTTCTTGGGCCTTGTGCCTTGGGTCTTAAGCCAAGGTTTTTGAGTCAAGGGTCATGAGTTTTGAATCTAGGGTCTTGAGTCTTGGGTTAAAGGTTTTGTATGAAGTGTGTTGAGTATTGGGTTAAGGTTTTTGAGTTAAGTTTGTTGAGTATTGAGTTTAGGGTCTTGCGTCTTGGGCTTGGTTCTTGGGTCTTGAGTCTTGGGTCTTGAGTCAAGTGTGAAGGTCTTTTGGGGAATTTCTTAATAATTTAATAATTTTCAAAACATATTTTATAAATTTTTTGAAATTTTTAAAATATTTGTTTGGAAATTTTTGGGTTCAAGGTCATCTAAGGTCAAAGTCAAAGGTCAAAGTCGAAGATAAAAAACGATCCCCCCAAATCCTTCGAATGGATCGTTTTTGCAAACAAGGAGATTGTTTGTGAAAATGAGGGGATCGGTGTTTTTTGAGGGATAAACAGGAAATTTTAAGGGAAAAAAATTGCGAGGAGAAAAAGGGAAATTTTAAACTAACAATGGTCAATTTCCCGAGAAAAAAGCAAAACGTTAAGAGAAAAATGGGAAAAACGGAAATTCAAGATGGCAGCATCCATCGCCAGTTGCAGGTGCCATTGTGCCAGACTCGCAATTTCTCTACTTCTCACAAATACAAATGCAACAGGTTTTCCACAATTTTTGTACAAGTATTAGCATTGGTATTAAAACCAGGACATTTATGTACGATTTACAAAATCTTTTTACTCTGCACTGGTGTTTTTCAAGGCTTTTGAGCAAGAATACTTCGCTAGGTGGAATTGCTACTAGACATCAACTAAGTTTCTTCGTAATAAATTTTTTAAAGAACAATCTGCAGGTAACAGCATGGCACGTACATATGTGTTGTCAATATTAAGTAATGGTATTGGTGAGACTTATGTAGTGTGGTGCCAAAATGGTACAAAGTAAATTTCCCCTCTTTTAAACACTTTCCTCCCGTATGTATGCATTACGCTATACAAAGTAGTGCTGCAGCTCATCAACTGCCACCATTATCAATAAATCTACCACTTTTCATTTTAGCTCTTCAAACAGTCTGAATATTTGTCGCTTTCAATACACTTTTCATTTCCTGGGATAAGTCGAAGTCACACAGTGCCAGATCTGGCGAGTATGTAGGGTACACGAAAATAAGGAGGTATTTACATACTAAATCTGATTCACACAGAGGGAATTATGCACAGGTGCATTACACCGATGCAGAAGCCATGAGATGTTCCTCCAAAAATCTGGTATTTATTACATCACTTGTTCTTTCAGCTTAGTCACGGTGCCAGTTTCACAAGAAATTTAAGGTTCACTTAGTGCTCGATTTTTACAATAACCATAATACTGGCAAGATGAAGCAGGAACTTCAACTTTCACCAAAGAACAGAGGAAAACAAAACCACATAAAAAAATGAGCTAAGAGTTGTTTACTCCGGAAGCCTCAAGGACGCCTATTCTACACCTCCTCGCTACATATCAAGTAGTAAGCCTCAGGTGGGCCCACTCCTGTTACTTAATTGCGACACCACATATGGGCAGAGTGGCATGCAAGAGGGCTTTCCTCGCTTCAGCACCCATTTACTGTGGGAAAAGAGAAAAAAAAAACACTGGACTTTTAATGACTGCAAACTTGTCATCTTATCAGATTAATCTTGTTACTTTTTGTATGAGAATTATGATAGTCGTGTTCATGAAGGCTTCAGTAAGCCTTTAATGAAGACTTTATGAAAGGTTGTTTCTAGATATAAATAGTTATTTAGTGTTTTGATATTTAATTACACAAAGTGGCACGACATATGGTTCACAGTGCCTACATTGAGCTGCTGGATAACGTTTTTCCTTTTGCTCATTCCCTTTAGCGAGTAACATAATTCGTGTATTCTAAGAGGGAAATTCTCTCACCCAAATTGCTAAAAACGTGACTGATTTGTATGACGAACATTCACGAACATGAACACATATGGCGTGCCCGGTAGAATTTAATATTACTGAAAATATGCGAGGCCACCTCAGTTTAATATTGAAATGGCAGTGAAGATATTCACGAAATCTGGTCGAACTGCTTACTTATCAGGTACAAGTGTGGCTGAACATTGATGTAATTTACATTAGGACACTTGTCCAACCGTAAACACATCGAATCACTGATGTTATTCTTGCTCGTGGAATTATTACACCAAACTAGGTTAGTTTAAGTTACATATGACAAATTTTCTTGTAAATTGAGTTTTTTTGTAATTCAACAGCTATTTATTAATATGTAAAGTGGTTCAAAATTTATCCATTAACTGAGCTACAATGTATCATGTGACAAATTTTCTTGTACAGCGAGGTTATTTTTAATTAAACAAGTATTTATTAATATGTAAAGTGCATCAAAATTTAACCCATTAACCGAGTTACAATGTAATAGAATATAATCCAATTTTAAGTCATTGGTATGCATATTGCCAAAAGCATACTTTTGTACTTTTCTCTGATGCAAGCTCTTGGGTTTGAGTAAAGAAAAGTAATAAGTCAACTATACATTGTTAAGTTTTTATGTTACAGGACTGAGTCATAACTTCATAAAATGGAATCACCCATAACCGACATTAATAAATGCGTTTGCTGCAGAGATGAATTTATATTTCTAAGTTTGTTCAGTTAAGAATCGTATGGAAAATCTGAGAGAAATTACTGTCTTAGATCGGCTCACAAGACCTCGATTCAAAAGGGGCATTATAGATGTTCTTGGTGAATATCACATAACATAAATACATCCAACAGAAGTTTAACTAAGGATACCTGCTTAGTAGCAGGTAGCCTTGCCTTTCGCCATGTTGATGTCGGTGATGAAGTATCAGTCGGAATCCATACTGATCCATCGCCACTGCACAGCCTCCCACAGTGCATGGAGATCAGTCGGAGCATATCCACGGCGCGTACATCCTTCTCGATAGCATCCCAGATGTGTTCAATAAGAATGAGGCCTACAACCTCGGGGGCCAGGCAAGTAACCGCTAGTCCATGGATAGTTCATCCAAACACTCGGTCCCAATTCTGGAGTAGTGGGCCGGTGCATTGTATTGCTGCAAGTGCAGGTCTCCTGCAGGATTCTGCAAGCGCAGAATTGGGTGGATATAATCTGCCAGCAATTAACCTGTATCAATCGCCAGTGAGGGACGATATCGCATGTACCATGGGGCCCATTTCATCCCATGCAAACAGTTCCCAGAGAAGAATACCACCACCGGCCCGAGCGGTACCCTTCAGGTCAGGAAGTCTTGAGACATACCCCGGATTGCCAGCAGGCTATCGCATAATCTGGATGGTGAAGTCCAGCTTTGCTTCTGAGAAACCGAGCTACATCATTATAGGGCTAAATACCAGAATAAATCACAATGTGAGGGTGAACTGTTCGCAGTTGGGCACCTGTCAAATATAAAAGCTATCCGCACGTGGACATGAACATGAGCTTTGCAAATGAACAGTAAGTATCTGCGGGCATATAAAATGTATTCTCTGCTCCAAAAATCATATTATGGGCACCCCCAATCCGCGATATAGAGCCCTGATTCTTTCAAGAGTTGGGTCCCCCTCATGGTATTCGATGTGAGTAAACAGGATAAGCATATTACCACCAATGTAATTGACTGGAGGGTCGAATTGACTACACATGGAATTTTTCCACCACACACCTATGCTTTCTGCCTAATACCTCACGACTGGCTCCTATCATACGATTGCCGAGACAAAGTCGTGAAAATTATTTACTGAATGCTGCTGTGGTAATAAATATGATGGGCCATACACAATATCTGTTAATTATTCTTCAAGCATAGACAGCATCAGGAAGTACTGTAATCTGCAGATTCCCAGAGCCAGAGTGGCTTTGTGCTCAAGGAGATCGCAGTATCCTACGCGACGATTGTGAAATGCGTTTGTGCTCCTTATGTCCCTCTTATTTGTGGAAACTATTGGACGAGAAAAGAAAGAAGGCAAACGACTGGTGATGTAGTAGTACATGGACCGGAGTGGGAGTAAGGTAATATTCCGTACCAATAAGTGTTTAATGTGCTGCGCGACTTGCTGATGCAGTACCATCAAGGACAGATTTACATGGCGGGGCCCAAGCAGAAAAAATGGCTCAACGACTTGTACAATAACGAAGTGGAAATTATCGATTTGCTGTTCGAGTAAGGCTGTACTCGCTGCGCAAGCTCACGAAACTTTACGACAAACAGAATCGACATGTATACAAACCTGACTGGTCATGCGTGTGGAGAAATGTGCAGCTGCTCCACAAATCGTGATCCTCGTCCTTGGACTGGGAATCGCCAGTCTGTGACTAGACACAAAGTTACCCAGAGGTTGATTCCGAAGAAAAATTAAAAAAAAAAAAAAAAAAAAACACATCAACTATGACTGATTTTTTTTGTCATGGCATTTATGTATCTGTCTGTCCAATATATTGTGTATAGAAACCATTTATTTGTTGTTTTTATACCCTTACTCATTATAATACAATTTTTTCTTTTTAAAAAACCAAATTTCCTTAACAAATGTCACATAACCTGTTTGTGTATTGGATAATACTGCTGTAGGTCAAAACCTGCAGCAGTTCACATGGTTGGACCTGGGAATATACACATGCCTTCAGGTGAACCATGCAGTGTGTTGAATGGAAGGGGTGGGGCGTGGGAGTTGCAGAATGGAAGGGGTGGGGTGTGGGAGTTGCAGAGAGAAAGAGGAGTGGTGGATGCAAATAGTTTAAACAATGGCACCTTGTGGAGGATAGGCAGTTCGTCCACAAAAGAGTAGAGGTATGGTTCGTCTCACCTTGCTTCTACAGTCGATGTCATATTTTATATCAACAATGTTTTTGGACACTTCATAGCTATTGGGATCTAAGGCAGTGTCATCGATTTCTTCTGACATTGCATTGGTGAAGCCAATAACTTCTTCGAGAGTGGTACCAGTAGTACCATCGACTTCTTCGGGCTGGCTGCCTATAGTAGCATAGCCATCGACCTCTTCGGGAGGGCTGTCTACATCATGTGGATTGCCTAAAGCAGCACTGCCATCGCCTTGTTCGAGCATGGTACCACCTACAGCAGCACCACCATCACTTTGTTCGGGCATGGACAACCTACAGCAGCATCACCATCACCTTGTCATTGCTGCACAGCACAGTAAATTTTAATGCATTTATGGCACCATCGGTAAGTGAGGATGCGCATGTGGACAGTATGAACAATTCTCTGCCGATATAGGACCGATAATGTTGCTGCTATGGTCAGGACTTCAGTAGAAGTAGCAATGAACTTAGGCACGAGAAGAGTGGAAAATGTGCGAAGAAGGCAGGATGGGCTTTTTTGACTCTTGTCTGTCATAAATGCGGACGTGAATTCACCAATTCTAATACATCAAACAATGAAAATAGAGTGTCGTGAGGCATAACGCCACCAAGTCAAACAGTGTACAGCTCCAGCTCAAAGACCTGCCCGTGTTCTAGGCAAACCTAATGCTAATGGATTCTTGATGAAGGAATCCACTATCCGTGCAGTCTGAAAACATACATCACAAATAATTCGCCCTGTATGCCGAAAGAAATTTCCATGTTTCTGTTTGCTTTGAAAAATAAATTTATGAACCAACTAAGAGAAAAGGTGAAAATCATGTGTGTCTATTGTAATATATGGTTGGAATGTAACTACTCGAAACCAGAACCGTACGAGGACGAACATTGTAGAAGAGTATTCAAGACCTCGAATATACCTATCCATTACATACACACCACCGAAGGGAGTGTTGAAAACAATATAAAGAAAATATGTCATGAGGATGAAAAAATGGAGATGAAGGGTTCAGACTCGATATTCGATTCAGATGATCATTTAAAAATGTATACCATGCACTTTCAAAATAATATGATATCCTCTTTCCTTTGAAAATCATGGCAAAAATGTTTTTATGTACAATTTTGTAAATTAAAAATAAATGTACATTAAATATCAAATGTTTTATTTATTTAAAATACCTCAGCTTTATATTAACAACTTATTGTAAAAAGGGACCTGAGTACCTTTTACCAAGTTCTAAGTAAAATAAAAAAGTGATTTGCATTAAAACTGTTGGGATTTTATGAATTAAACTGTTGTGGTAGCTCCACAATGGCATGTGTTGATGTTGTATGGTCTTCTCAGGCTTTTATATTTCTTCATATCAACAGGAAAAATGTTTTTTTTGTTGGACTCGAGTTTATTTTTACAATAGATGGGATGTGGAATATGATTTTTAGGCGTAACTGAGCAATTGAGCTAGGAATCCAGAATAAATCCAAGGAATAACGATTATAATATGTTAAATGTATTTTCATGAAAAAAAAATTATGATGTAATTTTGTTATCCTCGCAAGCAGTTAATAAGGGCTCTTTAGTCATAGTCTGTGTCATCTGCAGCAACTGTTAGCCACACATCTAACTTACTGTAGAACTCAGTGCACTCTTCTGGTGCATAACAGCATACCTTTTTCAAATCTGCAATATTTTGTTTTTTTGGTGGACACTTGTGGAGTTGGATATGCAGGAACGGTTGGTAAACAAACATCGGATTTATTTCCTAGCAAAAACGTATGAGAAACAAGACCACCCAACCATTCACTGGCTTTCACAATACCTTTCTTCTCCAATGATTACACAAAATAATGGTATTTGGAGTTATTGAGAGCCTCTCTTGCTTCACGATAATGTTGCTTGGTTTACAGTGATGGTACAATTCGTTTGTAGTACAATGACCACAAATTTTTAAATATATTTTTACCAGGTTTTGTTGCTCATTTAGAAGAGTAACAGTGTTGGGTGACTTGCTGGATAAGTTGCAGAAACCTTCATAGATCTCCTTCACTGTATATATCCAGCCACATCGTCTAATAGGGTGCTTAATGGTGCGTAATTTCCTATCACAAGGGAGAAATGAGTATCCTCGCATTGGAAAATACTGTTACCTAGTTCGAAACCTACAAGTATCTACACGTGCGAGACAGAATCGAACAATTGTGTTATTGTTATTATCTGCAACCAAATGGAGTTATTTGACTGAAGGAGGGACGTGCTGTTTGATATAGTCCAATGCCATTGAGGCAACATCATTAAGCCCCTTGTGGGCTTCTCCTTAATGGTGAACTTAGTAATGTACCAGTCCACTTTTCATATTGTAAACACAAAAAACCTTCACATTCAGTTGTTCAGTTGCCTCAGGTAGAACATCTCCTGTACTGGGATTCTAGGAAGTTCTAAATTCTGCATATAATCGAACATTTATCCTACAACCTCATCAGAACACTTTGATAGCTACTCTGAATATCTCATTAAACTACACAACTTTTTGGCTCGACATAAATGTACCATCAGCTCAGCCGCAGTAACCCGTTTTGCTGTGTCATTTAGGGATTTGTTATTTATATTTTTTTTTCAGCTCACAAAAACAAAAAGTGTCCACCTGTAGCCTCCCAAACTGTAAAATAAAACTTCCGTTAAAGTACCGTCAATCGAGGTGGATTTGTCTACCATGAGGTGGCTTTGTCCCACCACTTGGAAAAACATTCAAGGGACACTATCTCCCATATGGGATCAAGAAACAAGCTCACGTCCGTGAATTACACTAGGTAGATTTGATGGCTTGATGAAAAATTATGGGTTCCAAAGCTATGTATTCACCTAATAGATTGATTTTTGCAAAGTATCAATGGGGTTAAATTCTCTTACTGGTCTTTCTAAACGATTATTTATGCTACATCACACCTCGAGACAAAGTCACCCCATGTCGAGTTGAAATTGTCCCACTTTTTAAAAATAAGTTTTGAAGAATAGGACATATTTACAGTTTTGAAATAGTAAGTTAAAATGTTCGTTGGAATATCTTCTATATATTTAATTATTGGAAAAATAATAGCTTATAGCTGTAGATTTGTTTACGCAGTTTAAAGACAAAATGAGCGAATAAATTAGCCAAAGTCGCCCCACTTGACGGTACTTTAAGTAAAAGCAGTGTTTACAGTGGTGTTAGGGTACTTGTTTTTTAACATGCTGTACATTTTTGCAACAAAAAGTTATACAGAGAAATATGTGTAATTGCGGGATGTGTTATGCGCTTTTTTTTAACTGGGAATGAAGCGATGTATTAATGAATCTGAACAAGTTCATCTTTGTATTTTTTGAATGTACGTGGGGGTTTGCCACGCTTATCGCGTGGGGACTTTCTTTCCACAAGTAGTTTGTGAAAACGCATTACCCTTTTATCTTTACATCATGCAATCGGAAAAAACCTCCCTACAAATCTCAATCTTTCTTTCATTAAGAAGAATATGGTAATTGAATGTCCTCTGTTTTTCAACAGAATCTCCTAACTTCATTCTGTGACGTTTCACTTCTATAATTTCCATCATTCTCTGCACGTGAAGATCATGCTCATATTTTGTGTCGAAGCATTTCTTGGGACACCTGATTGGACAAACATACAATATGATTTAACCATCTATTATGACTCTTAATGTGAAACTTGTAAACATTTTACAGCAGAGAACAGGCAAAAATAGAAACCAACTAAAATTCTCTGGTTTATTAGCGAATTTGCTATAAAATAAAGGAAATAACAAATTAAAAGTTTAAATTTTCAACACCTCTAATTATGCCTGATTATTAATACTTACTTTTTATAACATTCCAACACTTTGTTTCACTAACTTGCACTGTGAATGAATAGCTCTATCTCTTTACGTTTTCCCGTAATGACCAATGTATTATTTTCCTGCAATTCTGGCTTTCTTTGTAATATTTCGTTTATAACTGCTTGGGTCACCATACTCCTTTCTTCCAATTTTTGGTGACACCTCCATGACCGTTCCACTCATATTGAATATGCGACTAAACTTTATTTTACCACAATTTTATACCTTAGATTAAACTGCTGTATTTAATAAGAACTTCCGGCCCAACTGATAAGAACTTCCGGCACGGGCCAACATCCGGTGCAGGTTGATGCACGCTATATTGAATCAATTTTGCAAGGCCACACCTTACTGGACTGGTGATACAAATGAACATATTGTGAGACGTGCTCGTCGTACTTACTTTGATTTGGGATTGCGTAGAGTGCTTGATCTGAATAGGGACATACCTAATAGGGGTTTAATAGGACGTGGTGAACGCCGTATTGTCAGAGTGCCAATAGTGTAGTGTTAAGCTCTTGTCTAACATGGCTGCAAATAGTATAGTCTTAAAAGGTACCCCAAGTTCCATGGTGTCTAAATCGGCGGCGAAATCTATGATTAATACACTAGCACCACCTATGGTAAACAATTGGGAAACAATTAGGTGTGTCGAGCACAGGTGAGAGACAAACTCCAGTAAAAAAATAAACAATTAACCAAATAAAACAAGATGGCTGCATACGACGAAATGTACGAAAGAGTGTTGGCGAGGGGGTGGGTCACGACTTTATGAACGATGACTAGGGGATGGTTGGGGGTAAGCGGATGGTTTGGGGTGGTAGTGGAGAGAGGGGGTAATGTTAATATAATGTAATTGATTAGAGGTAGGTCAGTCGTCTGCTGGACGTGGTACTGGGGGAACCTCTGGGAATTTATGTTTTTTAAATATATTTTTAAAATAGTTTTTATACATGTTTTGGAATGTTTTCAAACATTTAATATTTTTGGTAATTTTGCGGTTTTTTGGTGTACAAGGTCATTCAAGATCATGGGAACAGGGTCGAGGACATGATCGAGGATGGGGATGGTGGGAGGGGACCATGTCCGCTTATTCGTTGGACCTGGCATGGAGCCTCAAATCTGCTTTTTCTGCTCTGAGGATTAAGTGGCTCATTCCGTCAAGAGCTTCGAATATGCTTTGTTGATTTGAGGAATAAGTGGCTCATTCTGCTAAGAGCTTCGAATCCACTTTGCTGATTTGAGGATTCGATCAGGACATTTTTACATTTTTAAAAATTTGTTTGGTGAAAAAAAAAGATTTTTTGGTAAAATAATTAATTTCTGAAGTGATTTTTAGAATGAATCAAGCTATTTTGTCGATAAATTGTAAAAGAGATGGCCGCTAGTGGACTGGAATGACAGACCATGAAGAGCTTTGAGCTCCAACGCTCCATGCCCTTGTCCAAAAACTAACTTTTTTTCTTATACTGATGAGACTTGTGCCTTTCGATCCGAGCAATACACTTAAATAATCGTACCAAGCATTACATAATATAAAACCATCCCAAACATAACGATTAATTATAATTTAAGTGCTCCCCTTACACCATGTCATGGTCACATATACACTTAAATAATCGTGACAACAATTACATAAAATAAAAGAATTCCTAACATGACGATTAAATACAATTTAGGTGCTCATATTACACCATCTGCCATGGTCACATTGGTACCTGGAGAAGATCAGTGTCCCATGATCGAATGACGGAAGATTTTTAGTATAAATTTACTCGTGCAGTGTAAAATGGCTACTGTTCATTTGGAGTGATACAACATTATTTAATGTGGTGGTAGGAAATCGGACTTGCTGTAAATTTTCTACATTGTTTTTCTGCATGTAGTCACATCAATTTATTTCAAGTAGTCTATCTAATATTACTGCCCAATAATCGTCGAGCTCACATAATGGTGTATATCGGAGGGCTTATACGGAAATACTGTCTCATTCGAATACGAGAAAGTAGTAATTTCTGTCAATTGCTGATGGTAGATATCTACTTGTGTACTTAAGTACTAAAGTTAAGGAAATTGTTTTGCTTTTAACACAAAACACTCTCAGAGACAAGAATATAATTTTAACACTTCACATGTACGATTATTTGTTTGTATCGACTGCTGGTACAATTATCAAATGTTTGCAACGAAACAAGAGTATGGCGAACTGATGGGATACCCCATTGAAACTACCCAGAATAAACATAAACGATGTGTGGATATGCAAATAAATGCCAGGCGCTAAAATAACCACAAACGCTAGGATAGAATGAGACATTTTAGCGATATTACAGTGACGGAACACAAAATATCGAAGGTTGGTTATGTTATGAATGATGAGTGTCAGTGGTGGTGAATATCGCAAGCTGGTTATGCGTATTGCAACACACTCTTCTGAAATGGACTAAAATGAAAATAGTAACTATGGTACAGTGTTAACGTAATCGACGAAGAGAAGGCGTGTCTTTACTTTAAACTAACGCCATGTGCGCAAAAACATAGGGTGATACATGGGTCTAGCATCTAGGAAATACCATACATATTCAATATCACGTGAATGACCCGATAAACAGCCAGACTTACACAATACATTCACATAGCCCGTTTGTACAGTATTTCATTAAACGATGTGAGCTAGACCAAAACCATCATAATTAATTTGCTTCATTCCTACTAACCAACAATGCTATGTTATACAGCACTCTGAATAAAATACAGCTAGTAATAGTGATTTAAACCCTAACATAACATTATACATTAATCTCTGTAAATACACTGCTGGACATTAAAATTGCAACACCAATAAGGACGTAAGCTATCACAACCACTTTTATTTTACAGAGTACCCGTCATACACAGGTGACATGATTACTCCGGCAAGAAAGTTAGATGTACAGAACATGGAGAAATCAGTATTGTGGCCATACCATGGGTTGCAAAATCTGGTGCTCAAAGACATAGCACTGAGAAAGAGACTTTGGATTTTTGTCTGCGGCATCTCCACCCATGCTGTTTCTATGCAGGCTCAAAGTTCATCCGTTGTGGTGCTCTGTTTCCAGGTGCCCATTTCTGTGGTCACCACTGAATACGCACCACACAAATCCTGCTTCAGCTTGCAGTACTACCATGGTTGCATCAATGTCTGGCGGCACCATTGTATATATCTGGCTGACTCTTGCATTATGTACTAACATGATGGCACTGCTTCTGTAGTAATGGTATGGGATGCCATCGGACGTCTTTCCCGCACTAGCTAGTCATCATCGCGGAGTTGTTGGAGCCTGTTTTTGTCCCCTGTCTTCAGTGCAAGCCTGGGGCCAAGATAATGCGCGAACGCATGTGACACGCAACATCCGATGGTTCCTGGATTACCGCCATGCTNACGCATGTGACACGCAACATCCGATGGTTCCTGGATTACCGCCATGTTACCCTTCTTCCTTGGCGTGCTCATTCACCGGATCTCTCGCCGATCGAAAACGTGAAGTTCATGATTGGACGACTACTGACTTGCCACAGTGACGCACCATATGTGTGTACACAGAGTGATGTGCCACATAACTGAACTTTTGAGCGAGTAGTTTGATGTGGCTGTAGAGTCCATAATCGCCATGCGCACCAGATGTCTGTGTTCACGCTAGTTGGCACGACGGGGTCATTGGTTTCCTGCACTTCGCTCAGCCCATTCCTTCTCCACCCACTTTTCCGATATCTGCTGCACTGTGGTTGCATTCATTCCAATGCTAGAACCAATTTCACCGTATGATAATCCATACTTCCGTTAAACCAAGTAGTCATATTCTTCGATGTGGCAAGTTTACTCCACTGACGCAAACGAGCGGTGGAAAAACTATACAACTACCTAACAATGAATCCCTGACCTCCACTTATATACCGCTTGTCAGTTCGCCATTGGTGCACACTATAAAACCTGCCCTACGGATTCCCATAATTTGGTGTCCTTCAGGTGAGTCCTTCTTGGTGTTGTAATTTTAATGGCCAGCAGTGAAATTTCTGATGCGTGTTCGTCATGTANATTACACCATCTGCCATGGTCACATTGGTACCTGGAGAAGATCAGTGTCCCATGATCGAATGACGGAAGATTTTTGGTATAAAGTTACTCGTGCAGTGTAAAATTGCTACTGTTCATTTGGAGTGATACAACATTATTTAATGTGGTGGTAGGAAATCGGACTTGCTGTAATTTTTCTACATTGTTTTCCTGCATGTAGTCACATCAATTTATTTCAAGTAGTCTATCTAATATTACTGCCCAATAATCGTCGGGCTCAGATAATGGTGTATATCGGAGGGCTTATACGGAAATACTGTCTCATTCGAATACGAGAAAGTAGTAATTTCTGTCAATTGCTGATGGTAGATATCTACTTGTATACTTAAGTACTAAAGTTAAGGAAATTGTTTTGCTTTTAACACAAAACCCTCTCAGAGACAAGAATATAATTTTAACACTTCACATGTACGATTATTTGTTTGTATCGACTGCTGGTACAATTATCAAATGTTTGCAACGAAACAAGAGTATGGCGAACTGATGGGAAACCCCATTGAAACTACCCAGAATAAACATAAACGATGTGTGGATATGCAAATAAATGCCAGGCGCTAAAATAACCACAAACGCTAGGATAGAATGAGACATTTTAGCGATATTACAGTGACGGAACACAAAATATCGAAGGTTGGTTATGTTATGAATGATGAGTGTCAGTGGTGGTGAATATCGCAAGCTGGTTATGCGTATTGCAACACACTCTTCTGAAATTGACTAAAATGAAAATAGTAACTATGGTACAGTGTTAACGTAATCGACGAAGAGAAGGCGTGTCTTTACTTTAAACTCACCCCATGTGCGCAAAAACATAGGGTGATACAGGGGTCTAGCATCTAGAAAATACCATACATATTCAATATCACGTGAATGACCCTATAAACAGCCAGACTTACACAACACATTCACATAGCCCGTTTGTACAGTATTTCATTAAAAGATTTGAGTTAGACCAAAACCATCATAATTAATTTGCTTCATTCCTACTAACCAAGAATGCTATGCTATACAGCACTCTGAATAAAATACAGCCAGTAATAGTGATTTAAACCCTACCATAACATTATACATTAATCTCTGTAAATACACTGCTGGCCATTAAAATTGCAACATCAATAAGGACGTAAGCTATCACAACCACTTTTATTTTACAGAGTACCCGTCATACACAGGTGACATGATTACTACGGCAAGAAAGTTAGATGTAGAGAACATGGAGAAATCAGTATTGTGGCCATACCATGGGTTGCAACATCTTGTGCTCAAAGACATTGCACTGAGAAAGAGATTTTGGATTTTTGTCTGCGGCATCTCCACCCATGCTGTTTCTATGCAGGCTCAAAGTTCATCCGTTGTGGTGCTCTGTTTCCAGGTGCCCATTTCTGTGGTCACCACTGAATGCGCACCACTGGCGCCGGCATATGCAATAGTGTGTCGAATGTTGGGCCTGGAGGGGCAAGTGGCATGCCAGCGTTTTCTCCAACAAATCCTGCTTCAGCTTGCAGCACTACCATGGTTGCATCAATGTCTGGCGGCACCATGGTATATATCTGGCTGAGTCTTGCATTATGTACTAACATAATGGCACTGCTTCTGTAGTAATGGTATGGGATGCCATCGGACTGCTTTCCCGCTCTAGCTAGCCATCATCGCGGAGTTGTTGGAGCCTGTTTTTGTCCCCTGTCTTCAGTGCAAGCCTGGGGCCAAGATAATGCGCGACCGCATGTGACACGCAACATCCGATGGTTCCTGGATTACCGCCATGCTACCCTTCTTCCTTGGCGTGCTCATTCACCGGATCTCTCGCCGATCGAAAACGTGAAGTTCATGATCGGACGACTACTGACTTGCCACAGTGACGCACCATATGTGTGTACACAAAGTGATGTGCCACATAACTGAACTTTTGAGCGAGGGTGTTTGATGTGGCTGTAGAGTCCATAATCGCCATGCGCACCAGATGTCTGTGTTCACGCTAGTTGGCACGACGGGGTCATTGGTTTCCTGCACTTCGCTCAGCCCATTCCTTCTCCACCCACTTTTCTGATATATGCTGCACTGTGGTTGCATTCATTCCAATGCTAGAACCAATTTCACCGTATGATAATCCATACTTCTGTTAAACCAAGTAGTCATATTCTTCGATGTGGCAAGTTTACTCCACTGACGCAAACGAGCGGTGGAGAAACTATACAACTACCTAACAATGAATCCCTGACCTCCACTTATATACCGCTTGTCAGTTCGCCATTGGTGCACACTATAAAACCTGCTCTACGGATTCCCATAATTTGGTTTCCTTCAGGTGAGTCCTTCTTGGTGTTGTAATTTTAATGGCCAGCAGTGAAATTTCTGATGCGTGTTCGTCATGTANTCCTTCAGGTGAGTCCTTCTTGGTGTTGTAATTTTAATGGCCAGCAGTGAAATTTCTGATGCGTGTTCGTCATGTAAGACCATTTGGTGCCTGGAATGTCCCATGGAACTCATCTTTCTCAGTGATTCTTCGTTCCAAGATAAATTATTGACACACCCACGTATCGTATTCAATGGATTTGTTTTGCTTTTGTTACATTCTGGCACTGCAATATATTAGCGAAAACTGTCCCCAACTCAGTTACTGTCATAAGTTCTATTTAACTACACATTATAAAATGGACGACTCGTCATTGTATTATGTTATTACGGAGAATGGTCGCACAGTAGTATCACACAGGATTCGCATTCAGGAAGACCAAGGTTCTATTCTCGGTTTGGCCATTCTGATAACAGCCTTCCATGGACCTCCGAAATCACTCCAGGTGAATGTTAGGATGGTTCCCTGCTACAGGTCATGGCCGATTCCTTTTTGCCTTCCTATTTCTCTGAGCAACTTGATCTGTCTTTAAGGGGTATTGACCCCTAAAATAGCTATTGCCAAATTGAGCTTAAACCTCGTTATGTCATCACTGACATATTGTGCATGCTTTTAAATACTTTTCCAATCTATTAAAAATTATTTCAAATATTTGTAGCATTTTAAATTAAAATAAAACCAATACTGCAAATGTTTTAACATCGAACAAGAGATAATTTTTTTTAAGAAACAAGTTCTGGTATGTTTTTGAAGTATTCAAATTTTGTAGATCACCTAAGATTTCGGGTACACGCCATTTGGCCTAAAAATAATTGTAGGACAATTGACTTTAGACCAACTAATTTTAGGACAATTGACTTTATGCCAAATAATTTTAGGTCAAATGACATTAGGCTAGAAAACTTTAGGCCAAGTGACGTTAGGCTAGATTACTTTAACCCAAATGACTTTAGGGCAGATATTTTTATGCTTTAGTGACTTTAGGCTAAATAGTTTTAGGTCAAGTTACTTTAGGTCAAATAATTTTAGGTCAATTGACTTTAGGCCAAGTGAGTTTAGGTTTGATAATTTTAGGCCGAGTGACTTGATGCCAAATAATTCTAGGCCAAATGACTGTAGAAGCATTATTTTTTCAGAGCTTTTTTGTTAAAATACCTTAACGGAACAAATATATCAAGTTTGTCTGGTATATGTACACCTCTGATAACAGATGGCATTGCTGCCGCTCTTCCTCTGCAAAAAGTCGATATCGTTGGATAATTTTCACCTTNACACCTCTGATAACAGATGGCATTGCTGCCGCTCTTCCTCTGCAAAAAGTCGATATCGTTGGATAATTTTCACCTAGTTCAAAGAACTGAATATAGATGATATTTTTGAGCGAAAAAGTGTTCATAGGAGCTGCGGCTACTCGTTAGGCATTAGATTTTCATTTTGTATGTATTTCTGTAACCCACTTAATGGAATTGTTTCCATACGTTTTGAAAAATACACTCAGAAGGTAGAGTTTCTGGACAACATTTCTTAAGTTTCTACAGGTGGGTCGAGATGAGTTGGAAGCCACGACTGTACCCGTGGAGCCCCGGCCTGTGAAGGGGCCGGTAGGAGCCCTAACAAATATAGAAGAAAAGAGAAAACGAAAAATATATCATTTTTTTTGTAATTAGAAGATGAAAAGATCTTATCAAACTAACAGTTTAAATATATTTACATTACAATATAAAAACGCCTTTTTTTAATACAAAATTTACAAGATATGTTTAATGCAAGAGTAAATTGCAATCTCATAAAGTTTAGTAAAATAATAGCAAGTGAATTAAATACATTTTTTACAACCACATGAATTAAAATGCTAATTGAGGTGAACAGAACTGTCAGTATATCAGTGCAAACAAATACAAAGAAGCGTTTTATGGCAAAAAAAGTTAATAGATCTTTTTGACCTTATAACTGAAAATGACATCTTAAAATATGTTAAAAACCTAACAAATAAGAAACCTGTCTTAGATGATTCCTGTTTTCTTAATCAAGGAATGTTTCCACCCAAAAAAAAGAACTCCACTGGTATACATATTTAATTACTGTCTATCAAATGGTATCTTTCCAGATAGACTCAAATGGAAAAAAATCACACCAATAATAAAAAAGAGGCGATAAAACTAGTGTGGACAAGTACAGACCCGTAGCTATTCTATCATCATTCTCAAAAATCCTAGAATTTACCAAACAAAATGCAGCAATTTTTAGAAAAAATAATTAAACGGCACAAATCAATATGGCTTCATGAAAGGCAGATCAACAGAACAAGCAACTTACATCATTATTGATAAAATAGTTAGTGCTTTAGACGAAAAGAAACTGGCCATTGTAAATATTTGCGGACCTAAAAAAGACAACTGTTTGAGTGAAACGCACCATATTTCTAAAAAAAAAGAACTAGAAAATTACGGAGTTCGGAGTATACCACTAGAAATGCTAAAATCCAACTTACAAAATAGAANAAAAAAAAAGAACTAGAAAATTACGGAGTTCGGAGTATACCACTAGAAATGCTAAAATCCAACTTACAAAATAGAAAACAAGAAACAGCCATAGGTTTATTTCTGTAACCACCAGGATAAAATAATATCACGTCCTCTCCCTATCACAATAGCGGTCCCTCAGGGCTCAATGGGCCCACTCTTATTTATGTTATTTATCAATGATTTTCCTTTATAAATAAACGAGGGTGAAGTGAAAATGATTGCAGATGATTCAAATATTCCTATAACAGAAACAAACAAACCAAACCTAAAAATAGCATTACTGAAAAACTCATTGNTGCAGATGATTCAAATATTCCTATAACAGAAACAAACAAACCAAACCTAAAAATAGCATTACTGAAAAACTCATTGAAATTGAAAACCTGCATCTTAACATTAAATTAATACTCAAAATAGAAAAAAAAAAAACACTCTATTAGATTTAATACACTAAAATGTATTATAATTTATTTCATATGCAACTTTGATTTATNAAAAAAAAAAAACACTCTATTAGATTTAATACACTAAAATGTATTATAATTTATTTCATATGCAACTTTGATTTATTATAAACACACCCTTATTAATTTAAAAATTTTGCCAGTCTTAGTCTATGTCCAAATCGAAATAAAATTTATAAAACAAAGTTGCATTTAGTAGACTTCGCGGCACTTGCATTCCTGGATAACTGCACATGAATCTGTTTAAGTATGTTTATGCGCTAAGTTACTCTGGTCGTGTTGTAGTAAACTGCAGGATATTGCTAAAATATACTTAATTGTTTGTCTTTGCATATGAATCAGTTTATAAAATTCTGTTTACATCGTTAAAAAAACCGTCATTCATACATTTTTAGTTGTGTACTGGCAGTATTTTAAGTTATACATGAGTTTTCTCTTAATGCAACCAAATAAATTACATCTTTAAAGAGTACAAGTATATGAGTATTTCGAAGAGCAGACCACTACATTTTGTTTAATGCGAGAAAAAGCATACATTATAGTTTTAGGCGTTTCCTATTGGCTTGGATCAACTGACGTCCTTAAGTTTGGGCAAGATCGTATATCTTTGTAATTTAGTAACCATCCAAACTAAACGTGATGAAGATGTACGAAGTTTAAACTAAAATTGACTTATTATACGAAATTTAGTGACGCTTGCAATATACACTAGAAGTAGTGGTGGTGGTGCTTTACTTATTGGCGAGTCTGTGCATACCGCCCAACGTTCACCACGTTTCCCACGTGAAATAATCCATGACTACCCCTGCGGGTTCAAACACGGATCGCAGTATTGGGAGGCCAGCGTGCTAATCTCATGGCCACCAAGGCCCCGACACTCTTCACATGTCANAAACACGGATCGCAGTATTGGGAGGCCAGCGTGCTAATCTCATGGCCACCAAGGCCCCGACACTCTTCACATGTCAATTGCACAGGCTTACGGAATTAATTTATATTATGTTATTTGTTTGTATGACAAGTGATAAATCTATAATTTCTTTTTTGTTTTCCTATTTTGGAGAAAGAGATGTTGGCCGATGCTAATTGGTTTGTGATACGGCCGTGGCTTCACTGTCACCCGTACGTCCCTCAAACAAGTGGTGTGATTCAGATGAAGTTGCACTGGCATTGGTATCAGGCTACTAGAGTTGCTTCAGAGGAATGACACATGTGGTCGAGAGAATATCTCAACTGGGGACAATACCAAGTTTCAAATCACCGAATCATTTAATCCAAAATGAAGTCAAGGACGAAATGTACTCATGCATTCATTTCGAAGGAAAGTTATGCGGTGACCTCAGACTCATATGATATTTCAATAGTAAATAAATTACTCCTTTTTGTCTGCATCCTATTTCAGTCCCTGAATTTTCTGCCATTCGACGTGGTAAAAAAATCTCTAACCAGTTACAAGTACTTTTCAAAGATGTAAACAAATTTTATACCATTAATACCAATACGCTTTGATAAATAAACTATTTAGGTAGGCGAGGCCCAACGTACTGTCGTTAGCGAGGTCAATGACAGTGGTACTAGCGATCCAGAGAGGCAGAGATGGAGAAAGGAGGCGTTCGTGGCATGGAGTAAATAACTGTTCTAGCCTTCGCTTAGAGCGATGTAGGAAAACCGTGGGAAAACAAACTCCGGGTGGCCGGAACGGGAATTGAACTCGGTTTCATCCAAATGCAAGTCCAGTGGGTTAACACTACGTCAACACGCTACGTAAACTGAACTAGGCTCGCGTGGAGTATTCAAAGGCACGAAGGCAACATGAAATGTAAGGAGCACTGAAACTTATTAATTCAATTCTTCAAAGCCCTCGCAGAATAATAAACTGTGAGTGAGCCCCTATTTACTTGCCATCCTATAACTTTGTCAGTTTACAAAATGCAAATATGGATGGCGTAAATAATTTTCGCAAGTATCAAAAAGTAGGAAATGTTATTTCAAAGATCGTCTGTCTAAACCGTTTAACATGACGCGCCTCCAAGTAGGCATAGCACATCACCAGGATGCTATACAGAAGAAAGTGCTGTAATATTTTCAGATGGCTCCCATGCCATAAAAACATGGCTATTATAATGAAAATAGTCACATTGACTTTAACTTGCCTAGAAGTTCAACCTACTTCTGAAGACTTCGGAAATAATTTTCATACAAAATTCAAGGACTGTAAACTAAGGTCAAGCCATGATTTGTCCTTATGGCCTGTTTGGCTGACATTTTTATTTTATGAAATACGTTAATAGATTAAATACGTAAACACGTTAATTTTTATCTAAACAGTACTCAAATGTAGGAAGTTTAAGGTTATTTGATGAGGTGTAATAAATTATATGCTGGTAGCAACCATTTTTGGCGTGGGCTGTGACCCTCTTGAAGCACCCATAAGTGGTTAAGAGAGCACTGTCTTATAATAACATAGTTTACCTGCGTAAGAGAATCAGTATAGGCCTGGCTAAGTACAGGGCGGTTCATCTGAGTTAAATAATCAGTCGACTTGAAAATGAAAACCAAAATTCAAATTTTTACACTTCAAAGAAAATAGCTTTCATAGAATAACTTCACATACATATATTATTAGTCTAATGACATGATATTGAAACGGGCTATACTTAATATTTAGATTGCGAAGGGGAAAAGAGAATTACATGTTAAAATTTAAAATTTAATTTTAAGTTACCTATAACAATCCGGGGAGATAAGGAATAAGCTGGGATTAGGGCAATGCGTTACCCGTCTGTAGGGTGGTGCGATGCAGCAGATCGACAACACAACTTAAAATTTGGTAAAACATAATTCAATATGCATGTCTCATATTTACCAACAAAAACAAGACAAATATTATCGACAACGTGAAAGTGTGTTTGGCAAATACAAATTACAACACTTATACTTTATGGCAACAAACAGTTACATATACAATATATGTATATATACCATATACATATTTTAGCATTACAATATTACGACGTCGAGCAAACATATGAAGAGTCCACTAAAAAAATAATGTATGTCACTAGGAATGAGTTTTGCAGGAGAAAGAATATAAGTTGAAACACCCGTTTTTGAGAAAGGTGTAAATTCTAATGAATACATATATGAACTTCCACCTGAGTAAGTTTTTTTTGCCAAGGATGATAAGGAAATAGTGATAAATATGTATACAACTAAATATATAACAGTATTCGTATAGTGTATGGCGTTCTTGCAGTGTACCGATATATTGTCGATCGT
Source organism: Clitarchus hookeri (assembly GCA_002778355.1). Lineage (NCBI taxonomy): Eukaryota > Metazoa > Arthropoda > Insecta > Phasmatodea > Phasmatidae > Clitarchus > Clitarchus hookeri. Next base: position 460,435 of record NQII01001252.1, read on the forward strand.
TGCTACGCCTTGACTATCAGTGATTTTTGCCATGAATATCCTGTGGTAGANTTATGGCGTTCTTGCAGTGTACCGATATATTGTCGATCGTTGCTACGCCTTGACTATCAGTGATTTTTGCTGTGAATATCCTATGGTGTATTCTATACATACGCATTGTATAGCCAACTTTAACTCATTTTCCATAAAATAGTGACATCCATTAATTTTGCAGTGGACTCTTAAAATATTGCTTATTGGGCACAGTATTTTCTTTACTATTGTCTTCCAAACCTCTTCCCTAATACCGTCGCGGCAAAGCAGGCCCATAACAGTTACCAATTTATGAATGCAGCTCTCCGTATGGCTCAGGCGAATCTGATGGGTGAAAAAAAAAAATGTCACAGTTGTTTTTCATATATCGTAAGTATTATGAAAATTGTGTAAATTGCTAGATTTAATTGGAAGGAGTTTTAAATTGTGATATATTTCTGTGTATATTTTTTAAAATCAACAGTCAAAACGTCTGGTCTGAATTTATTTATGACGTCGGAGGCTTTCACAAAATTCCTCTGTGCATTATAAAAACGATTTTCTGCTCGACAATCACAATAGTATATATAGGCTTTGTTGAGTTGTATTTGATAGGAAATGGGTAACATTTTTTCTGACAAATTCATACTATAGACATGCACCCTTCAAATGGAGGGAGGTAGAACAAATATTTAAATAATTTAGCACTGAAGGTGAACTGTGATATGAAAGGAGGGGAAAAGGTATTATTATGATATTAAAGAAAGATTACTTCTGACTCTTAAAATATAACGTCAAGATCTGATATTAAAATGTCCAACATATTATAACATTCTCACTATATCATTTTGTAGCTAGTGCTGCATATTAATTAATATAACTAATTTCAGAAGTGTCTTAAACCTTATCCTCTTTGTTCGCGGAAAACTTTACCTTAAATTTATTCTAGTTATTTGTGTTATATGTAAACAAATACCCTGTAAACAAAGGCGTATCGAACGTCATAAACGTCCCATATTAGCTGTAATTTTTAGCCTACTTTTAGAAAGAAAAAGTATTATCAGATCACTTTCCTTACTGTGTGTGTGACTGTGTGTGTTTTCCCACCTAAAACTTTTGAATGCCTCCACCGAATTTCGTAAAACTCGGCACCCATATAGCACTACGTAAGGGTATCCGACTGTTATAGTTTTCGACAACACCGGATGCTTACTTTAAAATATTGAAGGGGCTGTCACATCTCGGGAACCTTTCCACCGAATAAAACCAATTGATGTATGTTGACAGTGCATAACGTAAGTACTCATTTTATAATTTTGGAAAACAGTACCAGGTGAAAAATAAAGCTTTCGCATTATATCACGAAAACTGCCTAGCCAATTCTTGCGAAATTTTGCACATAAGTAATACTGTATTGTCCATTCGTGGTTCCTTTACACATTTTAAATCAAACCTTCGAAAAATCACTCAATGTATGACGTGTTTTGTTGATTTCTATTAAAGTTATTATCACATGGTTATTTACTTGTGTTAACATAAAACAATATGAAAGTTTTTATTTTTGGTTAAATTAAAATTTTATTTATATTTCATTTACAAATTATAATATTTGATTCATAATTAACATGAATAAAAACTCTCAGAAAATAGGAGTGTTGGTAATGCCTAGTAGGAAATAGTTCTTTCGCAAAATATTATTAGACTGAGTTCGCACGAATGTGGTGCATTGTCCCTTTAATGTATTTTTTTCCGTCGGTTAAGCTTTGTTTGCACTAGGCGGAGGAATATCCTGGAATTAGAACTTTAGCAGGGCTTCACAAAAGTTGGAAGTAACCGTGAATGGACTATAGTAGGCCATGTAAACAAATGCAATTTAAATCAATTAGACACTTATTTTGGTATTAGGACCAAATTTTTTATGCTTAAAAAGTATCTACGTATTACAAGCATTATGTATGCCTACAAATAGCCACTTTTGTACGCCATTCTGTAAGATAGCGTCACATGAAATAATAAAGATTATACGTCATATTTCGTTAAAAANAAACACGGATCGCAGTATTGGGAGGCCAGCGTGCTAATCTCATGGCCACCAAGGCCCCGACACTCTTCACATGTCGATTGCACAGGCTTACGGAATTAATTTATATTATGTTATTTGTTTGTATGACAAGTGATAAATCTATAATTTCTTTTTTGTTTTCCTATTTTGGAGAAAGAGATGTTGGCCGATGCCAATTGGTTTGTGATACGGCCGTGGCTTCACTGTCACCCGTACGTCCCTCAAACAAGTGGTGTGCTTCAGATGAAGTTGCACTGGCATTGGTATCAGGCTACTAGAGTTGCTTCAGAGGAATGACACATGTGGTCGAGAGAATATCTCAACTGGGGACAATACCAAGTTTCAAATCACCGAATCATTTAATCCGAAATGAAGTCAAGGACGAAATGTACTCATGCATTCATTTCGAAGGAAAGTTATGCGGTGACCTCAGACTCATATGATATTTCAATAGTAAATAAATTACTCCTTTTTGTCTGCATCCTATTTCAGTCCCTGAATTTTCTGCCATTCGACGTGGTAAAAAAATCTCTAACCAGTTACAAGTACTTTTCAAAGATGTAAACAAATTTTATACCATTAATACCAATACGCTTTGATAAATAAACTATTTAGGTAGGCGAGGCCCAACGTACTGTCGTTAGCGAGGTCAATGACAATGGTACTAGCGATCCAGAGAGGCAGAGATGGAGAAAGGAGGCGTTCATGGCATGGAGTAAATAACTGTTCTAGCCTTCGCTTAGAGCGATGTAGGAAAACCGTGGGAAAACAAACTCCGGGTGGCCGGAACGGGAATTGAACTCGGTTTCATCCAAATGCAAGTCCAGTGGGTTAACACTACGTCAACACGCTACGTAAACTGAACTAGGCTCGCGTGGAGTATTCAAAGGCACGAAGGCAACATGAAATGTAAGGAGCACTGAAACTTATTAATTCAATTCTTCAAAGCCCTCGCAGAATAATAAACTGTGAGTGAGCCCCTATTTACTTGCCATCCTATAACTTTGTCAGTTTACAAAATGCAAATATGGATGGCGTAAATAATTTTCGCAAGTATCAAAAAGTAGGAAATGTTATTTCAAAGATCGTCTGTCTAAACCGTTTAACATGACGCGCCTCCAAGTAGGCATAGCACATCACCAGGATGCTATACAGAAGAAAGTGCTGTAATATTTTCAGATGGCTCCCATGCCATAAAAACATGGCTATTATAATGAAAATAGTCACATTGACTTTAACTTGCCTAGAAGTTCAACCTACTTCTGAAGACTTCGGAAATAATTTTCATACAAAATTCAAGGACTGTAAACTAAGGTCAAGCACGTGTACTGACATTTGTAGCAGTTCTTGTGACACACACGGAATACCTACGAAATATGAATAGTACACATATGGTGTTGGTATGGGTAAATATACATACAACAAAAAGAGTTGGCAGAATAATTTACTGTGTATTTTAAAAATAATAAATATTTTGAAGTATACATTGCCAGAAAATAATTCAGAACACCCTTCGGGGGTTTCCAATACCCTCAAGATTTATTATAGCAACAGAATGTATGGAGTTTTTGAAATTATTACATTTTCAGATCAATAGCACAACCGGTTCCGAGGTACCAGGTAGGGGCCCAAGTTAAAACACCCAGAGTAGTACATGGTGTAGTCCATGGGTGGCAATCCAGAAACAGTCGATTGTACAGATGGCGAATACTGTCTTGGGATACGTTATTCCATGCCTGTTCTACCTGTTCATGCAAGTCCGCAAGAGTTGTCGGTGGACGTGTCAGTTGGTAGAAAATGTAGGTCTTTGGTCAAGGGCTGGGGGCTGCAGATCTGCAGATCTGCCGCCATCTTGGACGCTGTCACAGACACCATAGTGGTATATGTCCGCCATATTGTTTCCATTCACCATATTGTTTATTGACGCCATTTTGTTTCTGCACACCATTTTGTTACGCCTGCCATCTTGTTTCCACTTGTCGTTCTTTAACTTTCCCCTGCTAGAGCTGCGGGTGTTGTTCTCGCTCAGACACCATGTTGGTTCCTGATTTTGCTGCTAGAGGCATTGCTTTTATTTTTATTTTGGAGCTCACAATATTGTCTGGAGAAGGGTGGGTTCGAACTGCCGAACCTTGGTTCGGCATGCAGATGCCTTACACCACTCAAATATCGGGATGTGCTGGGACATGGGTTTAAAAGAAGTATATGAAATATAATTTGTTTAGGGAAATAATTATAACAAAAAAATATACGTTTTTGTAATTATTATTTCAGAATAAGAATTTGTAATAAAAATATATGTAGTCACTTTTCTTAAATAATGTTTCTTATTCAAAATTATGAGTATATTTACTTTAAAAATAATATTTTTTATTTCGTTTTTTATTAATTTAGGTTACTGGAGTTGAGTTTGCGAGAATGCATGGACAGGCAGGGCAGATGACCTTGTCAAAATTTTAAAAAAATATCTGTGCTTGCATGCCAAGGGCTGTGTTAGCATTTTCACAGGCCTGCACCTGAATGGTGTCAGGTAACTGGAGTCTGCATGAGTACATGCTTCCACAGTAATTTTACAATCGACATGGTGTCAGATAGATAACCTAAGTCAGTATGTGTGTGGAAATAGCTGTGTTATCATTTTCATAGGTCTGCACCTACACAAAGCTAGCTATCTCCAACCCAATATTGTGTATAAGGACAGGCAAGTGCAATAATAAAATGAATGCAAAGTAAGGTAAACATATATTTATTTAAAAACAATATTTGAACATAAGAATATATGTATCTTATATTTTTAAAACATTGGTAAGTACTATTTCAGAATATTTTTCTCATCGACCCAGAAGTCATCATGTTTCGAGTGTTTTGGCACCCACAAATAAGTTCGGCTCAAGTACACACAGTCCACATTCGCATGCTGTCGAATGCTAAAGTACTCCTGGATGCAAGTCTGTTTCTCACATGCCACATCGTCGAAAATAAACACCGAGTTTGGAAATGCTTCGATCTGTGGTGCGATGGCTTCATTATCGCTTCAAGGGAAATAGCATAGGTCTTCTATGGCCTGCAGTACATGTGCCAGATGCTGGTATTTCGTTTGCTGGAGCGATTTGGAGTACAGGTACATGTTCTCGTACCTAAGACCATTCGGTTCCTCCAAAAGGCTGAGAAGCATACACATCTCATCGCAACCCGGTGGCCCACAAGTTGGTCCTCTCACGGTAGTGGGCAACTGCGTGCCATGATGTGCATCGTGTGAGGTTTCAAAATCTTCCTCAGTGATAGGGACAAGAAGACTAACATCTTGCTTTATTATCTCCATTATACTGACACGAAAACATATGAAGGTCAGGTATATATCGGTTCGTACAGAAGTCGCATGTGATGACTTGTAGAAGAAATATCAAATCTGGAAGAGGGATCTTCGATACACTGATCAACAATCTACCTTTCGAGTTGCACATTCCAGGATACAGGTTCTGCATGCCAGGAACTAAGTTAACTAAAAGGTTGGCATGCAGCAATACAGGTATAAACATGCTGGAAGTGGCAAGCAAAGCTGCACGTTATCGCCTATTCCCAGCACAAGGATCTGCAAACCAGGCACCAGGCAGACAAGATACCTGTGCATAGGTCGGTCAAAATACATCCTCCGCCAGAAACCATACTCTGTGAAAAAATAGCAACGTGGGGCTTTTCCAATACGATGAAAGCCAAGGAGAAGATTAGCATGGGGGGAAGAAAGCGAGACGAAGTTCCAAGCGGGAAGGAAAGGAAAAAATTACAGGATTCCTTCCCACCTTGATACCTGCCATCAATGCTCTGGGTGGTATCGGCGGAGCAGTAACGAATATCTTTAGCACGGTGAATGAGCCTCGAACGAACGTAAGTAATTGGAGAAAAACCATCGCCACAACCTTAAACTGGATGCTATCATAATGGGTTAAAAAAAAGCCAAGGACTTGCAGGAAGAGGTGGTAATGAAATCTCTACTGAAATGGCCACTCGCGCAAATGGATTTTGAACTTTTTGCATACAAATTGAAGACACCACATTTTTGCGGTGTTTTCATGAGAGATGCTTTGCCCCTTAAAACAAAAAGTGACGAATATGCCATAATCAACCTGGACACGACAGCCGGGCCCTTTACACACTAAGTAATGTATGTCAAACATTGCAAACCTGCAGTATACTATGACAGTCTCGGTAATTTGCGTCCACCACCCAAACTGCGGCAGTACCCTGAAAAAATGCAAACTTACTTACAACTACGAGATGGAGCAGATGGCAAACATCTGGAATTGCAGACGTTTGTGTCTTGGATTTCTGGTGCCGAAGAATAAAAATAATCGTAGGCGAATAGTTCTTCGTTAATTTTTTTGTGTAAAAGCTGTTTGCAACTATATTCTCCAGTCAGTATGTCGGTGTACATCATTCCAAGTGGAAAGACATCCGAGTTGAGGGCGATGTTTTACCCGGCCTCGGAGCTGGAAGGTGAGTGGGTCATCGGACTTTAGGATTTTCAAACCTACAACTCCATATCCAACATAGAAGAAAATGTGAATTCTGCATTCTGGTATGTAGTGATAGGAGACATGAAGGAAATCAGTATTCCAACCCACGCCTACGAACTGAAGAACATTGCCAATGACATCTAGAAATCTGTACCATTGGACGTGACTTTCGAACTACGTAGTAATGCAAATGCGCAGAAGGCAGAAATATTTTGTAGTGCCAATATAGATGTCACTAAACCGGATACCATCGGGTCAATGCTGGGGTTCGAGATGCGAATCTACGAAGATGGTAAATCGCACGAATCCTCGCGACTGGAGAACATATTTCCGGTGAATGTGATACACATAAACCGTAATTTGGCGAGTAGCCGCTACATTAATGGCAAAACCAGCAATACACTGCACGGGTTCGCACAGGTGGCCTCATCAGGTTCTAAACTTGTCGAAGTTCCGAAAAGCATAATTTACGTCCCAGTGATCCCGAAGAGTAAGCATGAAGTGGTTGTCAGGATCCTCAATCAGGACGATAAGCAGATATATTTTATAAACGAGGAAATCACTTTGCGTCTGCACCTGAAATGATGGGATTGCAATTCGAGGGGCGTACAATTTACACTGAAGAGCCAAAAAACTGGTTACCTGCCTAATATCGTGTAGCCCCCCCCCCCC